>QTSX02005737.1:226653-417031 GCA_014839935.2 Entomophthora muscae | reverse complement strand
TTATAAATCTTAAAAGTTAAATGTTTAAGTTTAAATAATCAAAATATAACAATTTTATTAAATTGTGATTTATTCAATGTCAAAATATTTGATATTAAATATGTCAATATTAAAGATTTTAATAGTGAATATTTTAATATTTAAAATAAAAAAATAAAATAAAAAAATTTAAGTTGCAAGGGAAAATGATTTATTAGGGGAATGCAAATTGCAAGGGGAATGTGATTATTCTGGGGAAGTATACCCCGAAATCAAATTTTCTGCTAATGCGTCTAAAGGGATCCACATACTCTTCTGTACGTGGTGGATGACTCTGGCGCTGATTGCTAGGGGAGTGGCGCTCAGCACCCGGGTGGTGGCCAAACGTCTTATAAAAGGCAGACAGGTGAGGGAATCAATTAGCAGGTTTTTTTTTGGGGGGGGGGGCACATAGTACCTGTATAGTGTTGCCAATGTGAATGAATCATAGAGGACGTGCTCAACTGTCCTGTATCCCTGTAGTGTTTTCTGTCTGTCAAGGGCTACACGGCATATGTCAATTTGTATAGGTACATCTTCTAATTTTTTCACATTGGCTTTCATATGCAATGGAGCAGGATTCCCAGGTACACCACAACGTGGATCCTTTGCAAGGCATATTTCTTCAAGAACATGCATAATTTTTTGAACGTTTTTATTAACCTATTTATATAGGACGTTTGGTTGAACTTGAAGAGAGTACCGGGGGCGCTCGACTTGAATCTGCCCCCCAGGCCTCGGCAAACAATATCATTAAAGGTTTAAAACTATTCACAAGGACTGCATCCCCAACTTTATTTTTTAGAGCCTTAAAAATTTCATTAAAAATTGCTGATTTCAGATATTCATTTCCTATTTGAAAATTGGTCTTTATTAAACTTTTTTCATATTTGTTGATGTTTGAGAATGGGAAACTTTGAACGCTTTCATATATATATTCATTGAAGTTCAGTTTCAAATCCCTGCAAATTTCATTCATTTCTTTTATTTTGATTGCTGATCCTAATTTTTAGGCTTCTCTTATCCATGGCAAGCACCCCGCAGGTGGTTGATATTCCCTGATTTGAGCTTCACTATTAAAAAACATATTCATATTCTGCTGAAATATTTTATTTATTTGTTTTATAGGGGCCACCAGAGGCTGGTAGCCCCCATAAAACCAACTTGGCATAAAAGCTGCCACTTCTGCAACCTCATCCCCATCCCTGGTGATGACTAAAATGAATATAAGTTAAACATAAAAAACTTACTGATTGTTTCCCCTGTGGCCCCCTCAGCCACAGGCGCCATATCAGCAAACTTCATGAGCGTTGGATGCTCTTCATTAATTTTCTTAGGCTTAATTTTTCTTATTCTTCTTGCAACTTGTGCTTCCTCTTGATTTTCATTTGATAAAGCTTCTGTATTTCTTGATGCACTTCTGCTTCTTTCTTGTGTTTCATTTTCATCTATTTCCATTTGGTTGGTTTCCTCTTCATTGGTGTTGATTTCCTTTTGAATTTCTATTCCTTCTATTAGTCTGATCTTCTCATTGTTTTCTTTGGCCCCCTGCCAGAACTCCCACAAATTGTATCCCGCGTTGTTGAACTTTAGACTTGATAAAATAGTTCCCTGTAGATTAAGTAATTTTTCTTTATTTCTTTCATCTATAATATTTCCCAATTTGTTCAGAGCATCTTCTTTTGGTTGGATCAGTGGCTGGCCCTTGTCCCCTAGCTTTCATGTCACTATTTCTCTGATGTTTTTCTTGATTTCAACAACCTTTTGCAGGTGAGCTTCTAATTTGTTGATTAAGCTATAGATTGATGACATTTTGTTTGAATTCCATCAAAAAACTGGCTTTTATAGTACTATCTTTGACGCATACATATTTTTGTCATCATCATTAATAAATTTAAGACAATAAACATAAATATTGCATTAGAATATTGCAATTAGATGTCAACTATTGATATGTTGATATTATGTGCATAACTCAATGTATTTAGTTTAATAAAATACATTGTAAATAAGGCCTTTTCATTTTAATTTATTTAAATTGACTGTGTTTATATTACAGAGCCATTAACGCTTAGTACAAATATTAATAATTAGTGCATTTTACAGTCTGTATATTTACTTATTGGTAATGATTCTGTAAACTTTTCAGTCAGATTTTGTGAGGCAATAATAATGTAATTTGTTAATAGATTACTGGTTATTGTCATTAATTCGCTGATTTTCTTTGATGTGGCAATTGTGCATTTTCTGATGTTTACGCACTAGTATCCAATTGGTTGGCTTCAGATCCAATCATACAGGCAATAGGAAAACAAGCCGGCACCCAAGACTGGATGTGGTTGGGGTGCCAGCTTGTTTTCCTATTGCCTGTATGATTGGATCTGAAGCCAACCAATTGGATACTAGTGCGTAAACATCAGAAAATGCACAATTGCCACATCAAAGAAAATCAGCCAATTAATAACAATAACCAGTAATCTATTAACAAATTACATTATTATTGCCTCACAAAATCTGACTGAAAAGTTTACAGAATCATTACCAATAAGTAAATATACAGACTGTAAAATGCACTAATTATTAATATTTGTACTAAGCGTTAATGGCTCTGTAATATAAACACAGTCAATTTAAATAAATTAAAATGAAAAGGCCTTGTTTACAATGTATTTTATTAAACTAAATACATTGATTTATGTACATAATATCAAAATATCAATAGTTGACATCTAATTGCAATATTCTAATGCAATATTTACGTTTATTGTCTTCAATTTATTAATGATGATGATGAAAATATCCTCAGAAATAAGTATATGCTACCACATCAAATGTACAACATTCTTTACACACAGAAACTTATAACAATGTAAAAAATATATTATTAATTATGAACTGAAAGAAAAATCAATTTTAATAGTAGTCACCAAGAAAAGATTTATTTACTAATCAAAGGACGGGAATGGGCAGAATGAACATTGCCTTCATCTGCGCCTATGAAAGGGACGGCATCAGAGATGGTGGGGAGGGAATGGGTGGTTGCTTGGGAGTCAGGGTTGGAAGGCGGGTGGCTTGATATTGATGGGGGGTTGGGGAGGCAGGGTCTGTTGACTGGGGAGGGGCAGCAAGAGCGGTTTGCTTTAATTGCTCAAATTCTTCTTCTGTCACATATGCAGGCTTGAAAAAACAGATGGAGTGGCGTGGGGGGAGGCGGGGGTCCTTTCTGGACTTATCACTATCACTTGCATAGAAGATGACAAGATCTTATAGGTCCTGGACAAACACAAAAGGGAAAGCTCATAATCCTTATCAATTTGAGTGCATAGTTCATTGTAGGTGGCAGGCTTTAAGCGCCTGAGAGTGGAACCAAAATTGTAGAGACATACATCTGCAAGATGCATGTTGGCGTAGTTGATGGGATAGGACCAACAAGTATGCCCTGCAGCCCTGATTTCTTGGGTAGCCCATTCCTGCTGCTCCATCTCATCACTAATTACAACTGTGTGCACGGCGTTTTGAGCAGCCCACTCCTCCAGCATGTCCTTGAGCTCTGTCTGGTAGGCATACCCATCTGCGGTGTTTGATATTGCCAAGTAATAATTGACGCCCAATGGGGAAACTGCCAATAAAACACCGACAAACCAATACAAGATTGGGCCACGCTTGTACACGCCAGATTGGATGCGCTTCTCTCCAAAGTCTTGGATACTGGCCAAGATCTTAGCATACAACAGGAATATTACGTCATTACGGGCCCTCATTGCCCTTCCTTTGATAAAATTAATAATTGTTGAATTGTAGGGGTCGGTATCCACCAAAATGGGGCCACTGAGAACTTGATTGAACAAGATTCTAGCAGCAATCATGACTCTGTGCATCCATGAATTCACCGTTTTTTTGTTGGTGAAGATGCCGTGGAGTCCCAACTGGAGACGTACCTGGACCAGGGGCATCTGCGGGTCACATTCCATAATGGCCATAATGAGAGGTTGGGCTTTTTCACCTTTGGTTGAGTTACAAGCACCAGTTGGGGTCTTCTGGGCGGGGGGCCACAGTTGGCGTGGGCTTGCAGGGTTGCAGCCACAGTGGACTTTGCAAACCTCATTGCGGCTGCAATTTCCCCAAGGGACATAAGCTTCCCTTGCTTTTCAACTATTTTGAGAACAATCTCCGGGGTGATCAATTTTCTTCTGCGTCTTGCAGGCTGATTAGCTGGGGGAGGGACGTGTCCATCTTGGAAACTGGTTAATGCCATCTGATTGGCTGTTTTGGGGTTCTGGGCTCTCTGAGTGACCCTATGGCTCAAATGGCTGGTTCCAGATGCCATCACTGATAAGGGATTTTGGTTAGCAGCTGCCTGTGCATGATGGGCAAACAGGGCCATGCTTGAGGATGCAGGAGAAAGAACACACTCCTGGGTAATGCTTGCGGAGGGGCCTGCGGGTTGGGAGTGGCCATAGACAGAGGCTTCACTGTTAAGAGACCCAGCATAGCCCTGCATGATTTTGTCAAGGCCAGGGAACAGCTCGTTGACTTGGTTGGTGTTGGAAGAAGACATAATAAAAATTTATTAAAATTGTAAACTCAAGAAGAGGAATGTATATTTTAGTCAATTTTATTGTTAAATATGTCAATTTTGTGAATATTACACTCTAAATTTTGGCTGTCCTAAAATGGAATAGGGTGAATTTTGAGAATGCTTGTGCTTCCTAAAAGAATTATCACAAATCCACTCTAGATCCTTTAACATCCTTTTTGAGACACCAATAAATTACATTTATTTCAAATTCATCGCAATTTTGATTTGAAACTTGGTTCTTGGATTTGAGAATCCTGCAATTTCAGATTTGTTAATTTTCACATGATGTCTATGATTTGTTTAAAATACAGGAAATCACAAATTGTACATTAGAATCCCGCATTTCTGATTCATGTATCCCACATTTGTTTGCTGAGTTTTGTCTTTTGTTAGTTGAGTTATCTGCTCAAGAGATTCAAAATTTGCCAGTTTAAATAAACCATAAAAAATCAAAATAAATGGTTGATTTTATTAAATATTTTATTTTTCACTCAGCTGAGTTGCCCGCAAAAGTGATTTGAAATTTGGACCAAGGATTTGACAATCCCGCATTTTTACGTTCAGGTTCTGAATTTACAGTAGTGAAATAAGATTTAATTAATCTGACTCAAAGTGACGGAATTGAGATGTCGTAATTTGAGATGCCACATTATAAAGTTATATGTAAATTTTAACTATTTTATTGTTTATTTTATTTTTTGTGATTAAAAATCACTAACACAAAAAATGCCATCTTGAATTAAATTTGAGATGGCATTTTTTGAGATGCTGTTTTCAAAATGGCATGTTGTACCAATTTTTTTATGTTACCAATTTTCAGTCAAAATGACCTAAATTGGCTGATAGAACCCATTTAAAATTAATTTATGGTTTTTCACATGCTTAAATTTGGCTTAACCCCAATCTATCAAATCCCACAAGCCATTAGCCATCATATGGCCTAAATATATAGCTTTACTCCTATTTATCAAATTAAAATCACAGGAAACTCAAAAATTATATCCCATTTATTCCCAACAAAAAACAACCAAAGTTTCAATTAAACCTAATGAATTAAAACTTACATCAATTAACACAAGTTCATATGATAAAGAGACTTGTTATTATTTCTTTTGAAAAATAAAAAATCAACAAGGTATAAAGAATCTTGTTTTACATTTAAAAGCCTTAAATTACAAGTTGCTATAATCTAGTATAATCAGCAGTTAAAAACAGTATATTTCAATATATAACACTCAAAAATGGGGTCCAGAAGACTCCTTTTTGGTCCCAACTAAATTTTTTTCACGAGAATTATTTCTGTTAAATCAGATGCATCAATTGCTACAAGCCTTGAAATACCATGAACCCAATAATATGCAAACTGTTGTGGCATAAAACCAAATCTTCATCAGCAAAAATTCTGAAGTTGAAGTTATTTTAAACTCAAATAAGCTTATAAAAGGTATGTATATTGTGTGCTAAAATAACAATAATAAACCCCCCATAAACTATAAAAATGACCCTACTAAACCCCACCAAGAATTAAACAAACTTTTAATATCAATTTTAAATCAGAAGATGAACCCTTAAAAACTTCAAATTTTAGGGCTAACAAGAAACAAAATGACTTTAATTATTAACCCAAGACAATTAAACACAAATATTATTGATAAAGCAATAAAAAACAACCCAAGCAAAAAGGAAGTACCCCTTGTTGAGTATATACTTCTGGGAAGTATAATAAGCAAGTTAAAGAGGAAATTAATCAGAGAATGATACTTTATTAGATATGAGTTTAAAGTTTATATAGTATCATGAGAAGCCACATACTGTTGCTGTACGTCATGGAGGCCATGAGGATTGTCCAAGTAATGCTCCTCTTAGGACTCAAAATGTTTGATCCTCATAACAGATGTGCAACAGATAAGAGTGTCACTGACTTAATGATTAGTTGGGGAATCACTTGAGGGATCACTTTCCTGAGAGTGAGTAATCAAAGGTGTTGCAATATCCCCCTGAGGTGCTGGAAGGTAGAACCTTAGGGATTTCCTTGAGAGTGTTGAGAATTCAGGATTGTTATTGATCCAGTTTTGCATTGGAACATGCAGTCAAGAGTTAAATTGTGCAGTTCTTGTTTTTCACAGTCAGAGTTGGTTGTGGTGCATACATTTGAGTTCAGTGTGGGTGCCAATTCCTTTGATGAGATAAGTATTGCTTGGTTTAATTTTCATGAAAATTCCTGGTCCTTGTAAGCCTGGGTCCAACTTGTGTGCATTGTAGTTAATAACCTAGATCTTGTCTCCAACTTGAAATCACTCCTGTTGAAAGGGGATTGATTCTCTCTCAACTGTTTCCTTTTCCTTGGCTTGTTGGTCTTTCCTGCTTGTTGTATGTCAGGGTCATTGTTGGCTGGTACCTTCTTGGTTAGAGTTAATTGTGGTCCTAACTTAGTAGTGACAATGGTGGGCTTGTGCCCATAGATAAGTTTATACAGGCTTTTGTTTGTGTTGCAATTGACTTGAGTACTGCACACCATAAGTGCTGTTGACAGCATGTCGGTTTAAGTTTTGGTCCTTAGCAGACAGTTTACTGAGGGCTTCCACTAGTGAGCCATTTAGTTGTTCTACTCGTTCATTTGCTTGTGGGTGGTAAAGGCTGGTGGTGATGCGTCTTATTCTGTTTTTGGCGAGGTAGATATTGGTGTCAACAGCTTTGAGTTTGGTGCCTCCATCTGTGATCAGGAGGTCAGGTTCCCAAACTTAGCTATGATTTATTTGCCAATAAATTGTATCATAGCATTGTCTTTGTGTTCCTTTGTAGCTTTTGCTACAGGTCACCTGTTGCATGGTTGATAGCTGTTATTATGTGCTTTTTGTCTTTGTTATTGCCAGGCATTGGTTCTACAATATCTAGTGATCACACCTTGAAGAGTTGTGTGATTGATACTGGTAGTACTGACTTGGGTGGTGCCTTGGAGTGGGCATACTTTTCACAGACCTTTCATTGTTCCAGTACTTCCTTGATATTGTCCAACATGTTGGGCAACCAGTAGTGTGTCTTGAGATACTCATGCAAGTTTCTGCTACAGGTGTGTCCCAGATCTCTATGGTATCAAATAATTGTGTCATTCTTTTGTGTTGACAGGATTTAGGGTACAGTATCACCATTTGGAAGTATTTGATGTAGAGTATCATATACGTTTTTGAACAAATTTTTGTTCTTGAGGACTTTCTCTTGGATTTTCATTGGTGTACCATGTGGGAACCCCTATGGAGATTCCTCATTATTAACATGGGCCAATTAGGGTCTCCATCAGTGCATAGAAGATGTTTACATATTGCCTTGATAGGGCATCTGCAGTAAGTGTTTCTTTGCCTGGATTATACTCAACTATCATTGGGTACCTCTGTATGAGGCTCATATATTCAGATTGTTGTCTAGATAGGTGTTTTTGAGTCTTAAAGAATACCAATGATTTGTGATTAGTTAGCAGTTTGAATATCTGTGCACCTCCCAGGTAGCATTACCACTTAATTAGAAATTAGACAATGGCTATCAGTTCCTTGTCATTTATCAGGTATCTTTGCTCACTGTCAGACAGCTTTCTTGATTCATGTGCTACAGAGAAAAAGTATTTTTCTGCAGTTTAAATTTGGAGTACTCCTCCTATTTCATGGTTGAAGGTGTTAGTTTCTAATTTGTACACTCCTTCACATTTGGGATATTGTAAGATAGGAACAGTGGCCATTTGTACTTTTAATTGTCAAAAGTGTTGATCTTGAAACGGTGTCCATAAAGATTTATTGTCTTGCCAATAATTGCAGATAAAGAAGCAGTCAAGGTGCCCCAGTCAGGGATAAATCTCCTAACATAGGCTACTGTGCCTAGGACTGTACAAAGCTTGCTCTTATTTTGAGGTGGCGTCATATTAGTTATGGCTCTTGTTTTTTATGTATTGGGCTTGAACCAGTCCCTACTGATAATGTGACCTATAAATGGGAGCTCTGTTGAAAAGAAGTCTCATTTGGAGGGGTTGGCTATGAGTTGATTATATTGAAGGGTACCAAGGACTGGGCAGATGTCTTTCCAGTGTTGTTCCTTAGTGGGGCTGTATATGATTATTTTGCCAAGGTAGAAAATAGCCCTTTTTCCAATGTGATCTTTAAATACTTCATTAGTAAAGAACACAAAGGTGCTTGGGGCGTTAGTTATGACAAAGTTGAGGATGACACATTCAAATAAGCCATAATTAGTTCAAAACACTGTTTTGGGGATATCTTATGTTTTGACACGGACTTGGTGATACCCTGCTGTTAAATCAATTTTTTGTGAAGAACTGGGACTCCCAGGGCATCAAAAAGGTCATTAATCAGGGGAAGGGGAAACATGTTAATAATTATGACCTTGTTGAGCGCCCTGTAGTCTGTGACCAGACAGAGTCCTCCATCTTTCTTTGCCATAAAAAAGACAACCATGTCAAAATGAGATTTAGAGGGTTGTATGAGTCCTTTTTTGATTGCTTTGTCTAGATAGGCCTTCAGTGTGTTGTTCTGTTGTGGTGTTAGGAGGTAGATAGGGATGCTTTTGGTACACTCCCTTTGAGGTCAATTTTGTGCTGGATGCCCCAGTTAGGCGGCAGACCTGGTAAAATTTCTTGGAAAACAGAAGGGAATTATTGGATTAGCTGTTGTTGTATTGGGTCTTGTTTATGTGAGGTCTCTATGTTTTTAAAGTGGAGGATCTCATATGTGCAGGTGTTCCAATTGATTTTTCTGGGGTCAGTTTCATCCTCTGTTTCCATAATCTTCACAAACTTGTGATCTCTTGTAAGCGTGTCAAGATGAGTTGGGTAAACATGGTGATGCACCTTGTCTTGTTGTATGGTGAGGGTAGCACTATCTCAGTCAATATGAGGTTTGGTCTTTCTCATTCAATCCAATCCAAGTATGACATCATATTTAGGGATTGATATGATAGGACTGCTAAGTGTTGTTTTCACGCTACAATTTGGGTGTGGAAAGATTTTGCTTCTCTGTTGACTGGTGTACTTCTATTATCTGCCATGATAACTCTCTTGAAATTACTTTGGATTCTGGTTATTTTCATGAGGTTGGCAAATATTTTTTCAACAAGGGATTAGTCCTCTCCAGTGTCAAATAATTCTGTACCCTGATATCTGCAAAAGCAGAAAGGATAAGTGAGGAGTTTATTTCTGGTTTAGGCAGCAAACAGTATATGATTACTGGAGAGTACTTGGATCATTGTAATCAAGTCCAACTCTTGAGTCATGTACAAGTCTTTCAAAGTGGGGGAGGGTGGCTTTCCTAAGCACTCCCCTGAGATTTTCCCTCTTTGGTTGCTTTTCAGTACTTGTCTGGCTAAACTGAGTTGTACAATTTCTGCCTCAATGGTGAGGGTTATTAGCTGGGTTGTTTTTATTGTTGGGTTGAGGGTCCTGATTTGCTGAGGAAATCTCTTTTCACTTGTTGTTTACATGCAAGTTATCAGATTCTGTGCTGCTTGTTTCCCTTCCAAGAATACATCTTGGAGGTTCTTGCAACAAATCATATCAAACTGATGTCTGATGTGTGTGGGGAGACCATTGTAGAAGTCCAGTTGTGGTCCAGACTCATCAAAGTTGATGGTGTTGGGAGCTCAATCATGTATGTCTTCATAGGCTGCAATGTACTCCTCAGTAGTTCCTGTTGTTTTAAAGGTTCTGAGTTCTGTCATGATCACAACATCAGAGTTCTTTATGGCAAATTTTTCTAGGAAGGTGTTCTTAAACATGTCCCAGTCTTTGTTGTGACCAGGGTGTTGATTGAAACATTTGCTAACAAAGTGTGAGGCGGCCCCAGTGTTGCAACTGAACCAATGAGGATTCAGTATTTGAGTTGGGGAAGACAACAGTCCAATAGAAAGGACAGGAATAATGAGAACAAGGTATTGTTTATTGTAGAATACTGTGACTAATATACTATATGGGGAAAGCCACCGGGCCACAAGGGGGTGGTATGGTGGCATGTTCCATGGAAGGCTTTTTGCTTTCCAGATTTTCAGATTTTTTAATAAATATACATAATAAAATTTTATTTTCAGAGGAAATAATTTTAATTTCAAAAAGTAATAAATAATTTTTAAAATTAAGAAAGTCAAAAAAAAAAATTTTATTTTTTAAAAAAAAACCAAAATTCTTCATCCTTCTGTGGATGAAGAAGAAAACAATTCTGAGAGAATCTTCTTTGAGAAGATTCTCTCAAAATTGTTTCTGGATTTTAGACGGGTGCTTCTTTTAAGAAAAGGAGCCACCTGTCTGAAATCCGACACAGCCCTAGTTGTCATAGACCACAGCTATCTTGAAGGGTACCAAGTGGTTGGGCTCTAATTTGGCTGACTTAGGATTGAGGGCATAGACAGGGTCTCCTGTGGCGTATCTGGCCTCAAGATGTCTTTCCCTCCCTCAATTTGTTTGTTTTTGATGTCTTGGGCCTTAGCATGCCACTGGCTCAGGGAAGGGGCTGGTAACAAGGGGGGGTTTTGTAGGAACCATGGATCATAATCTCCCTTGTTTCACTCCTGTCAACCCATCTGGCGTTCCAAAGGCCAAGGTGCTGGGGCTGAACCTGGTGCCTCTATTGATCCTTGCTTGCAAG
Source organism: Entomophthora muscae (assembly GCA_014839935.2). Taxonomy (NCBI): domain Eukaryota; kingdom Fungi; phylum Entomophthoromycota; class Entomophthoromycetes; order Entomophthorales; family Entomophthoraceae; genus Entomophthora; species Entomophthora muscae. The sequence goes on along the minus strand of QTSX02005737.1, from coordinate 405,799 downwards.
ATGAGTAATGCAGTGGGAAGATGTTCAGTCCATGCAGTATTAGGATGTTCCTTTGAGAGTTTGGCAATCAACTGGACCAGGGAGCCATTCAATTGCTCTATGCGCCCATTGGCTTGCAGATGGTATGGAGTCGTGACTATTTGTTGTAGGGCATTCTTGACACAATACACCTTCATGACAGGTCCCACAAGCTTGGGTCCTCCATCCATAATGAGACATTTGGGTCGCCCAAAGTGAGCCACAATTTCCTTGTCAATGAAGCAAGTGATGGTGGTGGCAGTGTGATTGGTGGTTGCCCACGTTACTGGCCAACAGGTGAAGTAGTCAATGGCTGTGATGATATACTTCTTTCCCAGTCTGTCTTTGGGGAGGGGCCCCACAATGTCAAGGGCCCACTGTTCAAAGGGTTCCATTGCTTTGATGGGCAGGACAGACTTTGGGGGTGCAGGTTTAGACGTATTCTTTTCAACACAGCACACATGTTTTGAGGAGATCCAAGATGTATTGACACATACACGGCCACCAAACCTTTTTTTTCATGATCTTGAAGAGGTTACGTCCTCTGATGTGACCCAGAGTTTGGTGATAATGCAGTATGATGTCACCTCGCTGTGTGGTGGAGATTTAAGGCGTATTCTCACCTGTATCTGCCCGGCGGCAGATGTTGCCAGCATCCGTGGTGAACTGACTTTTGTTGTCTTTCAACTTGGAGATGGTTACCAAGTTGAGGCCTTTGTATCAGGTCTGCCACAGGGGGAGGTAGAGCATTGGCCAATCTTGGCCCAAGCCATTGTCTCCGGTGATGGACGCCACATAGAGTCTTGAGAGGGCATCTGCCATGACGAGCTCCTTCCCAGGCTTGTATTCAATACACAACTGATTAGGTGATAGGTGCTCAACCCAGCCTAACTGGCGGCGTGTCAAGTGGGAATGTGTGTTGAAGTATTTGAGGGACTTGTGGTCTGTCAAGACGTGTGGTGGAAAGGTGGCTCCTTCCAGGTAACAGTGCCACTTCTCAACACAGTGCATGATTGCTGCCAAATCTTTGTCATGAATTGGATAACATTGCTCTGAGTCAGTGATCTTCCTGGACTTGTATGCTATAGGGAGGAATGCGCCCTTGTTGGTTTCTACCTGTAACACGCCCCCTATGGCCCTATCATAGGCATAAGTCTTGAGTTTGTATTGGAGGTTTTGATTGGGAAAATGTAATACAGGCGCAGTAGTAAGCCTCTGCTTTAGTGTCTCAAAGGCTTGATCTCTGACAGGAGTCCAATGGAAGCGCTTTTTAGTGTTCAGGAGCTCAGTGAGTGGTGCAATAAGTTCTCTGCAATTGGGGATAAATTTACGTATGTAGGCAACCATGACTAAGAAGGTACACACCTGGCCAACATTGGTGGGGGGGTGGCATGCTTGCAATTGCCTAGATTTTGGAGGGGTCAGGCTTTATCCCTTGAGCAGAGATGGTGTGCCCAAGGAACAAGAGCTCTGAATTGATGAATTCACATTTGGAGGGTTTTGTCTTCAACTGATTTTTACAAAGGGTTTCAAGGACAGCACAGAGGCGTTAGAGGTGCATGGTTTGATCTTGACTGAAGACAATAATGTTGTCAAGGTACACAACAACACACTTTCCAATCAAATCCTCAAATGCTTTGTTCATCAACACAGCAAAGGTGGAAGGATTTTTGGTCATTCCAAAATTCATGAGCTGGCACTCAAACAACCTGTAGTGTGTTTGGAAGGCAGTTTTTGCATCATCTCCTGGTGCAATACAGACCTGGTTGTACCCTGTGGTGAGAGCAATCTTTCTAAAGACCTTCACACCCTCATATGTGTCAAAAAGGTCATCAATTAACAGCAGGGGGTACTTGTTCTTAACAGTCACCTCATTTAGGGCGCGGGAATCTGTGACTAAGTAAAGGAACCCATTCTTCTTGGCTAAAAAGAAGACAGCAGCCCTGTATGTCAAAAGCAAGGTGCGTATGAAGCTCTTATCAAGTGTGTCTACAAGGTGCTGGCAGAGGGTTTCATATTTCCTTTGGTGTCAAGCAACAGAGGAGACATGCCTTGGAAAGCAACCCTTATAGCTGTACAGCAAGCTGGATCTCCCAGGAAGGGGGTAGTTGTTCTAATGTTTCACTGAAAACGTCCTTATACTCCTCAAGGAGAGCGGCAAGTGCTGGTGGAGGTGGCATAGTCAAGGGGAGGGCCGCAGGTGGTTCTGTGCGGATAACTTTGACTGAGCATTGAGCAAAGTCTAGTTCACCCCTTAAAATTGTATGTGCCTGTTTCTGTTAATCTGAAAAAGATGGTATTCTAAAGTAGCATGCTCATTTCAACAGGATATATCTGAAAACCAACCCCATTCCTATTGAGAGTAATTACAGATATATCCCAGTCAATGTAGGGACGGTTTTGACAAAGCCAGTCAAGGCCAGCAATGACATCATGGCTGAGCCCTGCCATGATTGGTGTGGAGAGCGTAACCTGGACGTTACCCAGTCTCACAGAGAAGGGTACTTTCTCATGGGTAATTGTCACTCTTTGGGAATCAGCCACCCATATTGTATTGAATCTGCTTGGCACTCAGTCTAACTGTTGAGTATCTGCAAACGTCTGGTCCACCATAGTGTGGTCAGCCCCAGTATCTACCAGTAGTTTGTGGTTGTTCCCATGGAAACAAAAGGGATAGACCAAGCAAGTTACTTTATTTGGAGAGTGACTGGCTTGAAGTATGGGATTGTCACTGTGAACTTGGAAGACATCAAGGGTTTCAACTTTGTGGATGTTGTAGTTGCAGGGGTTCTTTGCTAGGAGGGATTGAGAGTGAGGGTCAAGTGGGGTTGTAGAACCTCTCGTAGCTACAACCCTCAGGCTTTTCCCAGGTCCTCAATTTGTGCTAACTGAAGTTCCCCTTTGTAGGGATGTTTGATACCGTTTTCTTGTTGGCGTTGCTGGCGGTGGCCTACTTGATTGTGAGCACTGCCAGGCGCGGGGCGGGGTTAAGGTGGAGCGTCATTGGATCTGTGGAAGCCCTTGAAGCCTGGTTATTGGCCTCCACAATGGCTTTGTAACAGTCATTGATGCAGGTGCAAAAAACTACGGAAACCCACTTGCAGATATGGGGTTTTAGCCCATTGACTATCAAGGTAAGGAGCATGTCATTTCTGTTGGATATGGAGCGGCGGCAAGATATTCAGGGACAGACCTAGTCTGTTTGATAGCTAGGGAGGAGTCCCTACCACAATGGGCAAGAATGTCTCACTGTAGAAAGACTTCACGGCATCCCTGAACAAGGCCCAAGTAATTTCTATTTCTTGGCTGGCCCAGTTGGTGAACCAGACTGCAGCAGGCCCTGTAAGGTGGCCTGAAGAAGTGGCAACCCACATGGGCTCAGGTACTTGACAGATATGGAGGCGGGTCTCAGTGGAGTGGAGCCAACTGACAATTTTGGCCCCCTCCATGCCACTTGCAAAGGTTTCCAACGGAAGGTTGAGCATACATTGTAACAGATCTGACTGGGGCAGAGTGACACTAGTGTTGCACTACCTAAGGCGGAGTCAGTTGTACACACTTGTAAGTACCAGTTGGTCCTGGTAGATAACATTATTCTCAGGGATGTCCCCCTCAGGGATTGGAAGGAAAGTTTCTTGGTGGGGAGTAGCCATACGGCCCGTACTCTGTCCTTTCTAGGAGGAATTTTTATCTTAGTTAGGTTGTAAACCTACTTCTGCTATCACTGTTGCAACTGAACTAATGAGGATTCAGTATTTGAATTGGGGAAGACAACAGTCCAATAGAAAGGACAGGAATAATGAGAACAAGGTATTGTTTATTATAGAATACTGTGACTAATATACTATATGGGGAAAGCCACCGGGCCACAAGAGGGTGGCATGTTTCATGTAAGGATTGAAGCTGAGGAATAACTTGTGCGGGATCAGCAGGTCAAATTGGCTGTACTTTAATTAGGAGAAAGTGCCAGTTGTTTGACATTGCCATCAGATTGATTCATGTGGTTAGATACATCAAGGGGCGGCTTATCAAGCGCCCCCTGTGTATTGTAAGATACATTGGCAGAAAATTATGAAAACTAAGTTGCAACACCAGTAATGCGTAAAGCAATTCCACTTGCCCAGAGTTTGTGGGGTAGCCCACTTGTGTAAATTTGTTTTTTTACTTTGAATCCAGAGGTTGACATTTTCTCAATGTAGTCCTGAGAACATTCCAATCTCTGCTGAGTGTAGGCGTTAGAATACAATGTTGGGTATTTTGGTTGTGTCAGGGAATGGAGGTGAATTCAGGACTCCTTGATTACTGAGAAAATTGTACTGCTTGTTTGGTACAAGTATACTTTTGAATATAACAAAACCCATAGGGACATCTTGGCCTTCTATTTATTGTCTTAAGCCAGTGAGGAGTGCCATCTGCTAGGTTCTTTTCTTTGGAGGAATTTTTCCTTTGAGTTGCATAGGTGTGGATAAACTACCTGTACTACCATTGTCAAGATTATACTTCTGAAAAGGAAAATAAAAAAGATAAAGGGGAAAATTGAGAAGAGAATTATATTTATTTTGATATGAGTTTAGAGTAATATATAGCATCATGAGAAGCCACATACTGTTGCTGTACATCATGGAGGCCATGGGGCTTGTCCAAGTAATGCTCCTCTTAGGACTCAAAATGTTTGATCCTCATAACAGATGTGCAACAGGTAAGAGTGCCACTGACTTAATGATTTGTTGGGGAATCACTTGAGGAATCACTTTCCTGAGAGGGAGTAATCAAAGATTTTGCAATACACCCAAGGATACCATTGGCTCAATCAGACTTAAGAGCCCAAAGCTAGTCTTGCTTCTTTTTGAGGCCGCCCAATAAATAGCAATCAAAAAAGTCTTTGAATGTGGTACCCAAAGTAACTACTTCAATTTTTAACACCTATCTTAGAAATATGAAGACCCTCAAGAATCTTAAAAAATTATATATTATATATCTCAGGGATTATCAAGAAGATAGCTGGAAGGTGCCCTGGCATGTGCTTTCTCAGTAAGAATGACCTCTTGAAGCCAGTGAAGTTAACTGAATATAAATGAATGTGGCCAATGGGGAACTGATAGCTGGGTTTATAAGCTGCTTCAAAGATCAGTAGACTAGGAAGCTTTATGAGAATATAAATGGGCCCAGAAAGAATAAATTCAGCTGAAACTAAGTAAATTATGGCCTGAATGAGGGTAACAAGACAGCCTCTGGCCTAAAAGATAGTACAGCCACTTTTCTAATTCAGTGGTAGTTAGCAAACTATCTTCTAAAATCTTTTTGTGGACCTCATTAGTTAAAAAAGGGCTATAAAGATTCATAGGGATATTGAAAATATTTAACTCCCACCTCTAAGAAAATTTAGAATAAACTCAATAAAGAACACAATGTAAAATATGGTGCATAGGGGCTACAAGTAAGATAAGATTATAAAATACACAAAGAGGGTTTAAAATCCCATGAATTGGGTTTGACTAACTGTTAGTATTCCATATGATATATATTTACTTATCTTCTTATATATAATTTTTAAGGTATTGTGACAGATCCAGGTCCAACAAGTCAAACTTAACATTATCTTGCCCTTGACTCTTATTAATGTTACCTTTCTGTGACAAAGCTTCAAGGAGCTTTGCCTCCAGGGAGGAGATTTTATGAGACAACACTTGATATTCATCCCACCAATAAGCCATAATTTCAACACTCTTTTCTTCCCTACTTCTTAATGCTTTGATTTCCCAATTGGCTCTGTCCTTCACTTGTTGTAAAATTTCATCAAACCCTAACAGCAAGTTACAGGAATCCCATGCATAAATTCTATTCCCTTGTACAGGGTTTCCCTCTTTGGCAAAATAATTGGTATATAGTTCTTCAAAGGCCACTTTCACTTCTACCAGAGATTCTTCAGGCGCTATCTTAGAAACCTCCAGACTTGCCCAAGCCTCCTGGAGCAAACTGGTGGGAACTTCCTTCCTAGCAGCAGCAGTCTTTATACAAAGTACTCCAAATTTTGCTCTTTCAAATTATAGCAAAGAAGACATGATAATTAAAAATTAGTTGAGGGGAAAGCGTCAAATTGGCAATATATATCTATATTTAAAATTTAGCTGTTTTTGCTTATATACCATTTGGGGCATATTTGGCTGAAAACCCCTCCGGTTCTTGAATCAACTTATAATTCATATCACATGGTTCATGACATTTGAGTCATCCAAACCCAGATCTTTACCCAAAAGATCACCTGTAATTCTTGGCCTATAAGAATTAACCTACAATGGGAAGGAGTCACCTGATGCCATTCATCTCAATGTATTAATTTGGCATGGAGCTTCCTCAGCTCCCGGCGCCAAAACCCTGTGGAATATACACATCCCCTAAATTCAGCTATCAATGTTCCAACTGGGAACCAGCTGATCAAACCTGAATCCCTAGGCATCCTTGCCTTTATTTAGTTATCTTCACATTTAATGGTTTTTTCCTTAAAACCCATTAAAATGCTTTGAAACTTGAACCAGGCGCCACCGCAGCGCCAAGCAATTTTCCCAGGCGGCGCAGCGGCGCTTCTAACCCAATGAATTTGCCAAAGCGGTGCTTTTAACCCAAAATTTGGGGGTTTACTTTTGATTAACCTTAACCAAACTTCTTGACACAGTCAAGACAATTAACCAATATATTTAAAACCTCAATAATTATATTCCCATGTATTTATTAATTAATCTTCCCAATTAATTAAATTGTTTTTGAGATGCCTAGTCTCCAAGATTGATTCAGCCAATCTTGCCTTCTGTTCTTTTATTGAATATAGATACTAAGTTCTTGGGAATCTTTATCTGAAGAATTCTAACCAAACCTATCTACATAAAACAAACAGCAAAAATAGAGCAACTTTATATCTTGGAGTATTTATTTGGCTAAATACTTAACAGTGACTGTCATACAGTCACAAGTATTTGATTACTTTTTATTGACTTAGTAATAAATTTTCATATTTTGAGAGTTCAAAATCATTTTCATTAAAATTCAGTAGTTTTAGGTGATTTTATTTGTTGTCGAAATTTAAGCTAAATCTAATATGTGGTTTTTATTACCGTTTAAATTTATCAAATGATTGGATTTGATTTAGGCCGGAAATTTCGTTGTTTATTTATATTTAGTTAGAACGAGGGAAAACTGTGTAATGTTGTCTGTCGGGAAATTGGTTGAAAGAACGATAGTCTACAGAACATCTTTCTACCCCATTTTTAGGGAGTGCTAGTTTAAACATTTTTTATGATACCCTGTATTGATTGTGATCAATGCGTCAATATGATGCATTTGGTTATGCGCTATTTTAAGCATTTAACAGCATAATAACTGCAATACACTAAAGCGGTCCTGCTCACCACAAATCATGGGCTTGGCGCTGAGCCCTAGACTCATGGATCTTAGCATATTGATAATAAATAGCAAACCAAAATCCCCTTTTTCAATCAATACTGTAAAAACAGACAATGATCTTTCCCAAGAAAATGGCAGCCAATAAAAAGTAGGTTTACTGCCTTAATCCGTGATTTAAAATAATCGTTGGAGTAAAAGTAACTGGGATTGGACGCAAATAGAAGGGGATGTGCATAAATCCTAATATAAAGGCAAAGCTACTGATTTTCTAAAGTTCAATTAAAGTTCGATCATACTTTGATTGACCATATAAAATAAAGAATATGTTACACATCATGCCCTTTTAAAATCCCTTTCAAACCAAACTTTGCTTAAACCCCTTTTCAAAGCCAATTATGCTTGGCATGGCACAAAATACATTGACCACATCTTTTACATACCGTCATCGATGTCAGGTTTGGCAATTCATTAAGCTAAATGCCAGGACTAAAGAGTTGGGCTTTGAAACTGGCAGTATGTAACCAAGGTGTATAAAAGCAGTCAATTGTTTGTTGAGGGAGGCATCAAATGAATTCCTTCTTTACTACTATTGCTTTGGCTGCCATTGGCTTAAACTCTATCGTTGCTTCTGAAGGCACCCTTCTTCGTCGCGCTTATGACAGTTCTGCGGCCTACACTCCTGCCGCTACTGGCAACTATGGCAGAGCAGGCACAGGTTATGGATCAATTGGTCGAGGAGGTTCCGTCAAAACTTCCTCGGGATCAACTACAGACACTGGGTCTACCAAACATGGCGCAGTTTCAGGTTCAACTAGCGGCTCCTTTGACGGACGTAAAAAGGTGGTTAAAGCAGGGTCATCTAAAACTGGGGGATCTTCTGGTAGCTCTTCCAGTGGTCATGGCAATAGAGTATCTAAAAGTGGATCAAAAATCAATCGATCAACTGGAGGCTCATCTAAATCGACAAGAATTGGCTCTGGTTTGGGTACATCCACGCGTGTAGGATCAACTGGAAGCTCTTCAAGCGGAACTAGAAAAAGAGTAAAATCAGGTACAACCTCCAGCTCTGGATCAACTCGAGGCTCTTCAAAAGGAAAGACAAAGTTAGTAACATCCAGCGTTGGATCAATGGGAAGTACTTCACATGGACGTGCAAAAAAAGCAGCTTTGGGTGCAACATCGGGCACTTCATCAACCAGCTCCTCTTCCAAAAAATATGGCAAAACAACAGTCCCAGGTAGAACCGCCAGAAGTAGACCAGTTGGAGGATCTTCCCATGGTAATGGCAAAAGCACTGTCTCTGGTACATCAATCAGAAGTGGATCATCTAGCTCTTCTCGTAGAAATGGCAAAAGAGCTGCCCCAAGAGTGATTTCCCGTACAGGATCTGTCGGTGGATCTTCTAATAGCTATGGCAAAAGAGCGACTTCGGGTGTAGCTGGTAGCACCAAATACAATGGAAGCAAATCCGGTGGCTATACAAAGAAGCAGCCAATGAGATATTAGTTACATTATACATCAAATAAATCCTTTTAAATTCTTTCTTATGGTTAATTCAAAGTATTATATAAATGAATAATTATTTTATGAGTATATTTTTTAGAATCATAATGGACTCAGGGTTTAATAATTTATATTTTAGCTGGTAAAAAGCTATTCACGCTCCCATTAATAGATAGCATAAAGATCGTCAACTATATCATTTCTTCATAAACTAAGAACTTTACATAGTAAAAAATCCTAGTTGTTCTACTTTCAGATTTCCATGAACTTCTATTAATTATTAGCTTATCTGGTTAAAATTAAAAAATTAGCAACATACACATTTGTACTTTTTGACTAGATATCTGTTTATGGCAGATCAAAGCTATTTTTATAGAACTATTGGATTTACCCGTGGTGGAGGCAGTATTTCGCCAATATAGTACTGTTATTTAACCGATAAATGGGACATGCTTTTATGGCATATTTAAGATAACTTTTTTTGAATACCTTGATCAGAGGAAAGTCCTGGTAGTTTCTCTTGGAAACCATCAGTTAAATTCCCGGAAATGTTTCAATGGACATGATACTCTTCCTGTTAATACTGGATGCTGCTAAAAATATTATATCACAGGTAAAAGTCTACCGGTTTTTATTGGTATCATTTTCCTCCTCAGTCTCTATGACCTTGACAAAGGTATGTACCCTCATAAGAGAGACAAAATGAATGGGATATACATGATGTATTTTTCTGCATCATATAATTGGAGTGGTTATTTTGCAGTCAATTTGTTACTTTTCTCCACATCAAGACTAAACCCAATACTGTAAATTCAGAACCTGAACATGAAAATGCGGGATTGTCAAATCCTTGGTCCAAATTTTGAATCGCTTTTGTGGGATAGCCTTTTTTAATTAAATTGAATTCTTTGTATTTTTATTTAGATTTTTTAAAATGCGGGAACTCATAGACACTTTGCAAAGTTCAAGTCAACCTGCATATTTCCAATGGATGAAATGAATTAACTGGAATCAGGTTTGAAGTGTTCAAATCCATCAACCATTGTCATTAAGTTTACTATGTTTTTTGGAATTGCAGGATTATCAAATCCAAGAACCAAATTTCAAATCAAAAATGAGGTGAATTTGAAATAAATATAATTTATGGGTGTCTCAAAAAGGATGATAAAGGATCTAGAGTGGATTTGTGATAATTTTTTTAGGAATCATAGGCATTCTCAAAAAGCACCCTATTCCATTTTAGGACGGCTAAAATTTAGATGCTTGATTACAGTTGAATTTTAAAAAATGCTAATAATAAAGTAGAATTATATATTGTAATATATAATTCTACTTTATTATTGGCATTTTTTAAAATCTACTGTAATCAAGTATCCTTAATATCAATACATAAATACTTAGTATAGTGAAATGATGGTTCATCTTTCCCACCTCTCCTTCCTTACTCAAAATTTTATGAATTTGTTTGGCCCCTGGATACGCCAGGGGCAAAAAACTTTTAAGAAAATTTCAAGGAAGAAAGGAGGGTAGCTCATATATCATTATATAGTTTTGTGGTTGCTATATTAGTGATTTAGAGTGCAGAATATTGCATCATTTCCAGTTTAGACAATTTTGCATTTCACTTAATTGCATGTTTAAACATGGTTGTTGATTGGATTTTTCATTTGATTTCATCCAAAGTGGAGCTTCTTGATTTGGGTTGATTTGTCCTAGTTACTTACTGTACATTCAATTTGGATTCCAGTTCCCGCAATCAATATCTGAGTTTACTAGTGCCATTCAAAAGTGATTTGAAATTTGGTTCATGGATTTGACAATCCCGCAATTTCAAAAACATAGTAAACTTAATGAAAATGGCTGATGGATTTGAACACTTCAAATCTGTTTCCAGTTAATTCATTTCGTCCATTGGAAATATGCAGTTCAACTTGAGCTTTGCAAAGAATCTATGAGTTCCTGCATTTTTAAAAATCCAAATATAAACACAAAGAATTAAATTTAATTAAAAAGAGGCCATCCCACAAAAGTGATTCAAAATTTGGACCAAGGATTTTACAATCCTGCATTTTTATGTTTAGGTTCTGAATTTACAGTAGTATTTTTCTAGTTTAATACTGACTGTCAGTATGCCAACAGTCAAAATTAAAGCGTTTTTTATGCTGAAAAACTAAATTAAATATTTTTGACTATTGTGACTACCAGAATGTCAACTTTTTATTTAAACATGGGTTTTTTCTATTCTTTACTAATAAACTAACGTTAAAATTACTTTCCATACTTTTATAAACTATTTAATTAAAAAAATAAAAAACAAGTGATTATTATTTAATTTTATTCATGTTCCAGCTGATTATTCTTACTTTATGAACTATACTCTAATTATTGTAGGACAAATCTTCCAAGAAGCCACAAAAGAACCCCAAGTCAACCAAGAAAGTACACAATGCCTCTGGAAAGACCCAAAGTCCCTACCCCAGCAAAAAATCAGCTAACAAGTCCTCAAAGAAACAGAAGAAAAAGGAGAATACCCCAGACCCTGGAAGCAAAGAGCCCTCCACTGACCCCTCCTCTTCTCCAAGCTGGTACCAATCAGAAGGAGATGCGGTTCCACTAAACAAACAAGGAAGAAAGAAGATGCCCAAGAGTCCAGAACCCCAGCCAAGCCCAGATGAATCAAGCTCAAAGGAATCAAGCCCCAAGGAATCAAGCTCATCCCAGTCCAGAAAGCGCAAGAATCCAACTCCAGATAATTCCCCTCCACTGCCCAACAAATCTGCACCTCCATCCTCATCATCAAGTATCAATAAAGAAGATCCTGATGATTACCTGTCTGACTATCATCAAGCACCAATTGACCCATGAGATCCCCTAAAGGTTCACAATATATGTAATTTCAAAGGAGAGTTTAAGCTCCCAAAGAAGTTCCCTTGGTTTTCCCCTCTAATGTCTGTCAAAGGAGGTGCAAGCTTAGTTGGTGATGGCTATGTTTCAATTGCAAAAATCAAAAGAGAGAAGAAAGAAGCAAGCATTATGTGTGTGAAGATAGAAGCTGCGCTGCCAGGATCAACACAGAAGGATGGGATAAAGTCACTAGTGAAAAAGGAGAGCACACATGCAATGCTCCAATCAATCTTGAGAAAAGCTTCTAAAGTGGTACCTCTACCAAATAGTTCCAGTCTCCAAAGATGTCAAGGCTTCTGATCTGGCAGTTAAGGCCACCACACACCTAAGTAATGAGAACCTGAAGCCCATCCCTGACCGCAACCAGTTAGTGAAGTACATATGTGACAAACGTTGTGATCTATTCCCCCATAAGAAATCTGCCATGGTCCAAGGAGAGTTAGTCTTGACAGATGAGCTGAAGATGTTCAATGATCATGAGGTATTCCTTTTACATGATGATGGGCCTACAGCAGAGGAAAGAATTATATGCTATGCTACACAACAGAATCTAGAGCAGCTAAGAGACTCAGAGACCTGGCTATGTGACAGTACTTTTGCAGTATGCCCCCGCCTTTTTTTACCAACTATGGGTTGTACATTACCTTATTGAAGGCAAGGTGCTCCCATTTGCCTACTTTCTGCTTCCTGGGGCAACAGAATAGATATAAACAAGGGCCTTTAAACCCCTTTAGGAGGGAATCAAAGCCCTACCAAGTAATAAAAAGAGTCCCCCTGGCCATAACACTAGAGCCAATCCAGATAATGATGAAAAGGATGAAGCCATCCTTTCTGCAGAACAATATGATCATGATAAAGAACTTGGCCCCTCAACTATAATCATGGACTATGAAACTGCCCAGTATAACGCTTTTGTAAACACCTTTGATGGAGAGGTCCAGGGGTGTTTTTTATTATTGATAGGCTGTCAACAGGCAACTGAAGGGTCTACCTGAGCTCAGCAAGATCCACTGTCTAGATATATCAGGAAAATGCAAGTTCTTAATTCAGAAGTTTGTAAGGGTGAGATGAAAACTACTTCATTTTTGGAGGGCTGGAATAAGCATATCTTTTCCTCCTTTGGAATCAAGCCCAGATACAACATCTTCTACAAGCACCTCAAAGTCCAACAGGGGAAGACTGTTGCATCCATCAGAGATATTGAGAACCAACCATCCAAGAAGAAGAGAACCACCAAAGAGAAACAATATCAAGAGAATATCAAGGATGTTGTCAAGGCCAAATATAAGCTTTCAGAGATTGGGGAATACATCAAGAAGATTGCCACAGTTCTTAATGGCAACCAGGTGATCACAGTCTAGCTTTTAATTAAATTTATTGAGTATTGCCTAATTTTTATATAGTTCTTATATGTTAAGTATAATATTTTTAATTAAATATTTATTATAAATAACTCATTGATAATATATGATACTGTTTATATAAAACTATTGATTTTTTATTGATAGTTTGATGCTTTAGACTGTAATACATGACCTATATTGGTATTTTACTAGTAAACTAAATGTTTTTTGTAGTTTTCAATATAGAAAAAACTTTATATTACTGTTTCTGATTATTAAATTTTACTAAAATACGTAAATTTTTATGTAGTACCTTTTTGTATATTGAATTTTTTATCTTTATAAGTGAAAAAATAATTTATAGTAAAGATAGCTAATTTCATAGTGAATTATTTTTGAAGAGGGGGCTTCTTATATTTTTAGATAGCTTTGCGTTATTTCTTTATTTTATTTTTTGGATTCTACATGATCATAGTACCCTAAAAATTATCTTGAAGCTTACTTTTTATTCAGTAAAATGTTCAGGAAACAGGTTTCTGATTATTAAAAAGTGTCAACATTTAAAAGTCTGCATGATTAGAAACTTAATTCTGACTTTATAATGCTGTCAACATTAAAGTATTTTTAATTATGATTGTCAACATATGTAAGTCAACTTGCAGAATGAGTTAATTCTGGTAGTTGCCTAAAATGGAATAGGGTGATTTTTGAGAATGCTTATGATTCCTAAAAGAATTAGCACAAATCCACTCTAGATCCTTTAGCATCCTTTTTGAGACACCCATAAGGTATATTTATTTCAAATTCACCTCATTTTTTATTTAAAATTTGGTTCTTGGATTTGAGAATCCTGCAATTTTGGATTTGTTAATTTTTACATGATGTCTATGATTTGTTTGAAATACAGGAAATCTCAAATTGTACATTAAAATCCTGCATTTATGATTCATGTATCCCACATTTGTTTGCTGTGTTTTGTCTTTTTTTAGTTGAGTTATCTGCTCAAGGGATTTGAAATTTTCCAATTTAAATAAATCAAAAAAAGTCAAATTGAATGGTTGATTTTATTAAATATTTTAATTTTCACTCAGCTGAGTTGCTCACAAAAGTGATTTGAAATTTGGACCAAGGATTTGACAATCCCACATTTTTATGTTTAGGTTCTGAATTTACAGTACCACATTATATTCTTTTATAGGTCTTATTAGGCATCTTAGGGTGGTATGAGTGTCTCCTATTTAGGTCCAGATTGGTTGTAATTGCTTTGTTAATATATTATCTTTGTTGTCTTCCATTATGAACTGGTAAAATGCTTCTCAGTAGTCAACATCAAAATATTGGCAAAATTTTTGGCAATTGGGGCATTTTTGAACTGATAACTTGTGTTTTGTTGTCTTATAAACTAATTATAGAGGAAAAGGATACTTCAATTCTGAACTGCTTAATATAATAATATATAGAGTATCAATACAGGAATTTGGGTGATTAACTTCTATTAGATAATATGAAAATAGCAATAAAAAGTGATTTTACTTTCCATATAAGGTCTCCTCTTTTTGTAGGGTGTTTATGGGTAAACTATTTAGGTCAAAGTTCCTTAGGTTAGATGAGGAGGCAACCTAGGTGATGCTTTGTAGAGTGATTTTTAAAGAATAATTTTATCAAGTATAATATTTTAATCTTTTATAGCCAAATAGATTTTGATCAGAACCCAAGTGGGATAACTGGATGGAAGATAAGGAGTATGATTTAAATCACAAATAGGCAGATAATAAAAAAGTTATTTGGCAATTGGTTTGTCGCCAAACTGGGTATTGATAAATTTTAACTAGGTGCAAAGCAAAATTGCTACTTTCTTATAAGTTTAAAGCTATTTAATGTCTTTATAACTTAATTATCCTTGTCAATGTCATAAAATATACAGGTTCTATGTATCAGGACACACCAAAAAATATTAGAAGGTAGCTTATAAAAGTTATTTTATTTTCCAGATACAATCTAGCCAACAGCAAAAATCTTCCCAGGAACATAACTGTGAGCTTGTTGTTGAGCTTTGAGGTGTCTGTACCTTATTATACTTTAACTGTCTCTAAAATGATCTGCCAGAAGGTTCTCACTAGCCAATCATACAATTGACCCTGTTCTTTATAGCTCTGCCTATCCCAATTAGCTGCCATTGATCTTTCTACCACTACTGGTCTTACAAAGGTCTGCATAATGACCCATAATCAGCCTAAGCTCCTATTAAGCTGGGCTAATGATATGTTGCTGGTATACTCTTTTATGTGCCCCAGATGTTGCTGAAGAGTTACACCAGAATTTAGAGATAACCATCAGAATTTAAACGGCCAGGATGTATCATCTTCTATATGTCAACAATCCCAAAGTTATTTTGGTTTATCTTTTATGATTTTCTTAAAACTTAAAATTTGAAATTGAAATTGAATTTAAAATAAAAAAGTCTTTAAGCCAAAAGAATTGGTCAGTGTCAGGATTTTAGGATATTGACTAATTAACGGATTCAACCAATTATTACAGGCCTGCTGTCAATCACTCTTAGGAATGGTTTCAATAGAATGATGCAGGCCGCGGGTTGCAGGATCAATGAATCAACAACCAAATCCCATCCTGGCATTAACAAATTCATGCATTGAAATTAATTAATAGAACATACAATTACTACCCATTAATTATTCCACCTCAACAACCACCTCAAACATGCTTCTCATAATAATTACCATTCTAAACTTTAATTATATCCTAGAACAAGGTCCATCACATGGGCTCTCATCTGAAACACTTCTAGAAGAGTCCAAAATAGACTGGGCTGCCAGGACAAACACTCTAAGATAAAAAAGCTTTGAGCCTATTGTATTAGAGTAGCTCTGATTTAGTGAAACAATCATCTCCGTGAACTAGTAGCCAACCACTGGCTAGCTAGCCCTGGAAGTGGCCCAGGTAGACAGAAAGGATACCAATCTGTGGAAGGTGTTAAGCAAGCTTCTGTCAAAGCCACCCAAAAAGGCTGGGCCTCCTGCTGTGTTGCCCTAATGCTACTTCAGTCTAATTTAGCATTGTGAGCTAACTCAGATAGCATGTGTGCAGGCGGGCCACCTTAAAGCCAGTCCATTAGAATAAAAGACTGATTATTCCTTATTGACTTGATGATTGATCCAAGTCCCATTTCCTTAAACGTGATCCTCTCTTAGGCTATTATTAGTGGCAAAGAAGAGATACTGTCATCATACAATATGATTATCTATTAATATATATAAAAGTGAGTCTGTCTGTAATGTCGCATCAAGTGGGCTCAAGCCGTAAGGGATTTGACTAAATTAATTTTTACTTAAATTTGATTTTAAAAGTTGATTGTTAAGCCACAAGCTCAATTTGGCTCATCCTTACATTCAATCCCTTACATGCATCTTTGAGAGTACACAGATTGAATTCAGTGGAGTGTGGTCTAAATCATGTTGAACCAGAATATAAGCCACTCAAACATTAATAAAGTTGTATTTAATTACTTGAATTTTAAATTAGTGGCTAACCCCATTCAACCATATCAAAGTGGCTTATCTGTATATATTACCTGACTCTAGAATGGGTGGATTAAAATTAGAAAAGAAGCAGCAATTGTTTGAGATCCTTTTATATGATTGGATGGTTGTTCTCTATGCTGAGGATTGAATTGACAACGAAAAGAGAGCTTGGTCAATTTAAAGTGATACAGTTTAAATTATAAATACAAATATTAGTTTAAAGTAATAGATGGTTGGCTAGGATATTTAGAATTAATCTATTCCAAATTAAAGTAATAGAACATTCCACTTGGATGAATCACCTGATCCAAGTGGCTACATATTGTTTCAGAGTAAACCTTGCTTGACAGCTTCATCCCAAAAGATCAGTGGAGTAAACTAACTATGATAAAATTATACTTCCATATAATGATTTTCATGAAATTTAGAGGACATAGATCAATTTTTCAGATGATTCCGATCAAAATGGTACCAAACATGATATATCTAGCTGCTCTAGATGCTGAGATATATAGTTAAGTGCTGGAATCGGGTTCACGTCATAATCAAAGGCTCGGACTCGATTTGCTATTATCTAAATTTTCTTTTAATACACACTAAAAAACTAAAATCAATGTATCTCAGTGAATTCTAAGCCAATTTTGATGTCCAATAGCTTATTTTAAAGATGCAGATCAGTTCTAAATTTTTAAAACCATTAAAAATCAATTACTAAATTTTAAAATAATTAGTTTATCCTTACTAAATTCAATAGTGATACCATACTTATTTAGGTTCAGTTTTTATTTATACTTGGAGTATACAATTTTAAATTTAAATTTAAACAAATATAATTAAAATTAACTTTTAATAAAGCAATCAAATTAACGTTCCATTGAACATTTGATAAGTAATCCAAGCCTAAAAATACAATAAAATATATTTAATTGATTTATTAAATTTAACTTTAATCCTGTCCTTGGGCGGGGCAACCACCTAGTCTATAATAAAATATAGAGACAAGCTATGATCCTATATCCAGAAGTAGGAAGAACCATCCCAAATACTCTGGGCCTTGGGCCTTGTCAGACTGGCTACTTCTGATGACAACAAAGTATTCCAGGCTGCAGGTTATGCCAAAGTTACAGATTCTCTGTACTTTCCTAATGCTAGAAGACTTAGTACATCAACTGGCTGATGACAAAATAACATGGTCTGCAATTTTCTGACTGTATCAATGTAACAATAATATGGTGTGTTGTATTTAAGATATGATGCAATTATATGAATAATTTTTTGTGATTGATAGCCTTATATCAAAGTCCCATTAGTTTGCCAAACCACCAATTCATCTTTCAACCCCATCAAAAACCTATTTTCTCTATAGTATCAATAATCTCAAACTAGCAACCCTCAATCTTGAATAGGGTTAGGATTTATTATTTAGAGTGATATTTTATTTTAAGCCTAAATATTTATGCCTATATCTATTTGAGATGATACTAATAGTTTTCAGTTAGCACAATATGTTTGTTATATAGGAAAAGAGAACATAACTATTATCATACACTTATTCTGGAAAGGGTTTTTTGGTGTTTCTCAACAAGAAAAACGTCAAAAAGAATTACATTGACCTCCTTGCTTGCAATATTAGGCTGATTGACCACAAATAATTAGCTAATAATTACCATCAGATCTTGCAAATTTCATGCTAAATTATCACCAGCTCAATGAGTCTAAATTATTAATCTTACACCATATAATTGCTAGTTTACTATTATAGAATTGATTAATTATACACTGTAAAATCACTGGTTCATTAGCTTTGAATACTGATGACACACCATATAACCACCAACTGATCAACCCCATTGTAGTAGTTTTAAAAGCTATGGCGACAAAAAAATGAACTCAGATTTAAGAAAAATTAAAATGAAACCAAATCTATTGTAAATAAATATAAATTCATATATTTTTAATTTTCCTTAATTCTGAGTTCATTTTGTTTGTTGCCATGTCTTTTAAAACTACTTTATTACTGACTCTCTCATTTGATAGGAGTTGTCTATTTGGTTCCATCATCAGGAAAACAGGGGTGCAAATAAGTAAATTGCAAGTACACAGGTTAAGACACACCATCTTAAAAATGGCATCTTGAAAATTGCTATCTCAATTTTTGTCATCTCAAAAACGCTATCTCAAAAGGAATGGTACTTACATCATTCTGATTTATATCATTGCAGCTATTAAAACAATTTTAAGAAATTTTATTTTTTAACACAAAAAACACCAAAATAGCATGTAAAATGATAATAAAAACTATTATAAGCTTAAAAAAGCCTCAGAACTTCAAATCTGAAATAGAAATGGGGTTTATTAGTAGCAACAAGGTTACATAAAGCCTAAAAATCAAAGTGCACCAAAAACAGCTATGCTATCTATTATATCTATGATAAATATGTTAAAGAATGCATTTAAAATTTACAAAAAATAAAGAAAAGAAAAATGATAAAACCAAAATAAAAATAAATAAGAATTGCAAGAGTTTATTGCAAAAAGCTCATACATTAGTAGAAAGAGCAACAGAAATGGCTTATAGATGCTCAAACTTTCTATCCTTAGGATAATAGACAAGAGCTGCCTTGCTGATTTTGTTATACTTCTTGCCTGCCCTTCTCTGCTTAGGGGGCCATTGTTGTTTTTTATTCCAGCCTTGAACAGGCAGACAGATATTGCCTGTTTTGTTTTAAGATAAATAAAAATCTTATTAAATTTAGGATTCTAAACCCTGACACTGGTAGAAAATTGGCCATACCATCCTTCAAGAAAGGAGGTGGTCTTGATTATCCTGTCTTTAACCTGCTTGAAGCAGTTCCATTGGATTGATTCACTGTCTTTTTGGATATGACATGCTCCTTGTAAGACTCCAACCCACTGAATTTGAAATATGAAAGAAAGGGTGCAAAGGCTGCTTCATTTGTAGTGATGCAGGAGTGAAAAAGAAGAGTTTTTTAGAAGGCATCATACTCCTAATTTATGACTAGGGCAAGGGAAGCAAAGAGTTGAAGGCACCCTTGGCATCTTTAATTATATTAGTGTTAACAAGTCTATGTGGCTTAGAGCACTTTTGCAGGCAGCAGCAGAGTGCTTGGAAAAAGTGAAAGTAGCATTCAGAGAGGAGCTCTTGAAGATTTGTATGAAGGCATTGGCCTGCACCTGCTCAAAATTTGCCACAATAAGGTGTGACAAGACAAGCTCTCAGGCTGCTTCTTGGTTTAGGTTGTATCCTCTTCCTAGAATGGGGTCTTATTCTTGCATCATCTTGGCTCCTTGGCTCCTCTTCCAGTGTGGGCATTATTTCATCCAACTTGTTTTTGAGAATTGTAATAGCACAGACAAAGGTAGACTGCTTCTTTCTTAAAGGAAGTAGAAAACCAGGGAAAGGACTAGATTACCAACCTGCCTGTGGGGTTCCTATCCACAAGTCCCCAAAGTGTCCTGAATTGTAGCCAGGGACCAGCTGGAAGTGGTTGTCATTCTCTAATAAGGGAAAATGTATCCCAAAAATATGTATAGGGGTCAAAATGGGCTTTTATTCACTCTCAGAAGAAAGATCCCCTTAGAAACCTTCTGGTATATGGCCCAGGAGGTCAAGGAAACCATAAGGATTTGCCAATACTTGGAGTCCTCCAACAATATCTTGGACTCCTTGTAATTGGTCTTGGACTCCTGCACCTTAGTCTTGGACGTCTGCTCCTTAGACTTGGACGCCTGCTCCTTAAACTTGGACTCCAGCGCCGCGCTTAGGATCCAGCTTCTTATTATTGAGCTCCTTCTCCATTATCTTGGGTTGTATCAGTCCAACCAAGCTCCTGCTGGTGATCAAAAGGCTTCTGAAACCTTTTGGCAGAAACTCAGAAGGCCTCAGAAAGATCCCGTCAAAGATCTGGAAAGACCTCCAAAAGACCTTCAAAAGACTTGGAGAAGACCCTGTAACTTTCTGGCCAGCCACCTTTTTATAGTGTCCTTTTCCAAATGGTTTTGCCTTCAAAATGGCTTTCTTCAGAAGCTTAAACCATTGCTGCTCACTTTTTCCTATAATAATTTAGCTTACATACTACTTTCTCAAAAGCTTAAAGTATTAATTCACTATTTCCTTTCTTATACTTTAAGCTTTTGGCTTCTAACCAATTATTTTCATCAGTAAACCTGCCAGAACTCAACCACTGAATGCAGAGCACAGAAATAGACCATTTCTGAAGCTCCACCGGGATCCAACTATGAAAATAATTTCCACAGCTTAAACCGCTCAAATTGACAACTCTTTGCGCACCAAAGCGGTAACCGGTCCATTATTCTGGCACCTTTTCTTCCTGCATTCAACCTAAACCCATTTAAATAGTAGAATACTATTTAAATTGTTTTTTCTGAACCTCTTCAATGTTTCCCCCATATATTTACAAATATAGTAAAATACAAGGAAAACGTCCCATCAAAACAACTTTGTATCCTGCTCTCATAGCAACATACCTTCGTCTATCCTAGGAAATTAATAAATAAATATCTTACCCACACTTCTATTCACATTCCTTATTGATTTTAATACTAAACCAAGGCAAAACATTCCACATCTCCCCACTTTGGCAAATCAATTTGGCACAATCTTGGCTCATTTCTCCGGACCACCAGTTCTTCATCATCATCTTCTGATCCTTCAGCCAGCTCCTGTATCATGATCAGCTAATCTTGCATCATGATCTTCAACCACATCTTCCAGATCTTCAGCCTTAGTCTCTAGACAGTTAATTTCAGTTTCCAACAGCTCAGACCAGTCATTAAACAGCCTATCAGTCCTCTGGCTACTCCTTTATCATGACCAGCTACTTCTGCATCATGATCTTTGAGCCCTTCTACTTATCCTCACTAGGAACCATCTTGGTTCCACATGCACAATGAACCATTTTTGGTTCCAAACTTCAATATGAACCAACAGTCCATCAACTAGTCTTCACTGTGATCAAACAGTCCTTCTTACTAGTCTTCTCTGTTAATTCCATGAGCTAACTTGGTTCTTTATCTCAGTACCTGTTACCAGAAGCTGTAGACCCAGGCATGAGTCTACATTGAACTGGAGTTTGACTGGGCCCTTGCAAGTGAGAATCTACTTAGGCTATTAAACCATAATCAATGTATATACATTGTCTTTACTCACCCAGGTGATTAAGTCTGAGCTTTCAGTCACAGAGTAGTCAGCTCTACTTCCCAGAGGCCTGATCATACTAAGTTCTGCAGCTGCTTCCCCGAGAAAACTGCCTTGGTGACACATCCAAGCAAATCTATACCCTCAATGCTCACTTTGGGTTCTCCCCCAAAGCTCTCATAGGGGCATAAACAAGGACACCCTACCAGTCTGTTAGGTAGGATCCTTGCTCACAGACCTCCTGTAAGCATATCAGGGTATGTAGAGCCCTCAGAGCTCTTCCCCTCCCTGGCAGCCTGTGTTACCTGCCAGGGTTCCAAAACCTTCTCCCCCCCAGACAGACAAAGTTCCCTGCTTGCTATCTCAGTCTTCACCCTTCCTCATCCACAGTTCCCTGCTAGATGAAGAGCTATAGCCCAAAGCAGCCAATATCTTCTTCTGAGTGGAGGCAAAATCTGCCTCTGATAGTCCTTTGTTACCTACCAGCCAGGCCTTACTTACCCTAGTAGTCCTATGTTACCTACTAGGCCTCTACCTGCAACAAACAACCAAACTTTTGCTTGGCCAACATTAGCCCCACCTGCAAACCACCAAACATGTGGACTGTTACACTTCCCATGGATTTTTCAAAGCTGGCTGAAGAGCTTTGAGAAGGTGAAAAAAGTATCATCTTCAAGCCATATCTCACACTTGATAAGGTTCCATAAATCTTAGGAGATTGCAAAACAGATGACCCTGTCCTTGCATTAACACTGTCATAATATAAGAAGAATAACTTTCTTGTAGCGGGAAATCTTCTTCTATTCAGCTAATATTGACTGGTCAATGGATGTTGCACTGACACCTTCAGTGCTCAGAGCATACCTCTGATGAGTGAGGCATCTCAGTAATTTAACGGTGTCACCAACAGAGGCAAGCAGGGGGTAATTGAGATTTTTACAGGCGTCATTAACAACCTTAGTGAAGGTCTTGTCCCAAGTGATGAGAATTCCTTTGCAAAGGAACCAGCAGATCAGTTGATACCAAGGATCAAATGGTTCATTGCAGTCATGGCCAAAATTAAGGGCCCTAATTCTGGTGAACCCATATGTAGTGAGCCTTGCAGGGCAGCCAACATTATCATATTTATAGTGATGTTGGTGGATTTGTTTCTTTTCATTGTTACAGATAAAGCTGTAGCCTTTGTAAAAAAAGCTAGCTCCTCCTTTCTTAGTCATTATGGGGTAGCTGGCTAGGTACGTGGTGGGCACAGCAAAGGTGCCATTTTGATTGCAGATAATGTGGAAAGTGTTAAGATCCCAGAGCTTAATTTGCTCATCTGCAGGAGCACCAGGCTCCTGCTCTTGCTCCTCTTCAGGCTCTGAGGTGAGATCAGAGTGATGATTGAGGTTGAATAACTTCTCTTTTGGATAAGATGCAGTGTAGACAAAGGGAGAGTGAGGTAGGTAGGACTGTTCCCTCAGGTTCAGATGATGTTTTGGGTGTCTTGGCAGGCGCTTTAGCCTTATAAGGCTGCTTCTTAGTTACAGTCTTGGTTTTTTGGCCTTGGGAAGGTTGACCTTAAAGGCCTTAGAAGCAGCTTTGGGTTGGATTTGGAAAGCATCTAAAATGAAATTAGAATCAAAATATGGGAAATCTCGGTTCAATTTTTAAAGAGAAAAATGAGAATTTTTAACACAAAAAGTTTTATTTTTATATGGAATTGTAGGGAAAACAAAAACATTAAAATTTTAGAGTTTTGTGTTGTTTAAAAATAACTCTTTCCTAGTAGTGTAAATAATTAAAACTTTGAGTTTTGAATATAAACTTTCAGTCAAAATGTAAGGTCTGAAGGCTTGGGGTAAATTATTATAGACTAAGGCCTTTAAACCAATTTTTTATATTTTTCAAATATAAAAAGGTGGTTAAAGTTTGCAATAGTAATTGCACTAAGGCTCCTAAGAGCTTATATGAAGTGAAATAAGGACTAAGGCAATTTATTATACCTAAGAAAACAAAATAAAGACCAGTCTTAATGACTGATGATTTAGTTGAAAACACAATTTCTAAGTCTGGAAAATGATCAGCACTAGCTGTTGGATTGAAAATATCAACAATTAAAGTGTGGGTACTACTAAAAAATTTCCCAACTGATGAAAGATATAATCAAATGGAATCATTAAACTATAATTTAAAGATACAAGAATAAAGATTAAAGAGGAAACACAAGCCACAAAACCTAACAAGTACCTTTTTGGGTGCAAGTCAAACAATCTCAACTTATTGTTGAAATTAGAAAACCAAGCCTTTTTATTCTGCTTGATTTGTGAGGTGCGAATTGAGGGAAGAAAGTTTAACCAAAAGTGGTTAGAATGCATAAATGGGTCCAGAAGACAAGTACATTGTTTTGTCTTTCCTAACTTAAAAAAGTTAAGTATCAGGTAAATGAGATAATACAGAAAAGTATTTGGTTGTTTGGCTAAGCCAAAAGAAGAGCAAAGGCGGCAGAAGAGCAGGAAAAACCTGGTCCAAAGTGCTGGCGTAAGCAAGCAAAAAGCAAAAGGTAATTGACTTCAGATTTGATTAAAACTAACTAACATTTATTTCTGTGGTTTAAAAATTGTCCAAGGATCAAAGAAAGCTTCAAAAGATGATTTCAACTGTCAATATAGATTTAACTAAGCAGTAGAAGTAAGAGAATGAAATGGGGGTTGTTGAAGAGGGGAAATATTGTGATTTGAACCAAGTACTAGGAAAGAAATAAGGTTGATATCCTTGCAATATACTAGTATCAAAAAATAATTAAGGAGAATACTGACACAAAATGCAATAATTGAGATGCTGTAGCTCAAAAACATAAGGAATTTGCATAATTTTATTTTAAACTAGGAAAAAACACTCAGGCTGCTACAACCAGGCTAAAGAGTAAAACTTTACCATATTAAAAGCTAGGGTATACACTTATTTTGAAAAGTATCCAGTTGTTTATAGGAG
Organism: Entomophthora muscae; assembly: GCA_014839935.2. Classification (NCBI taxonomy): domain Eukaryota; kingdom Fungi; phylum Entomophthoromycota; class Entomophthoromycetes; order Entomophthorales; family Entomophthoraceae; genus Entomophthora; species Entomophthora muscae. Next base: position 380,942 of record QTSX02005737.1, on the reverse strand, counting down.
ATCAAAAATACTTATATGCGCTGTTTCATAAGTTTTCTTAATTTTTTTATTATAGTGGTTTTTTTGCATAAAAGTATACTTTTGAAAAGTGAAAAACAAAAATCAAGATTAGCAAATTGATATAGTGTATTGCAGTGTCATATGTAATTTCCCCTTATTTTTCCCTATCCATTCCATGCATCAGATCAATTGGGTGATTTGAAACCAAATGGAATTTGAAGTGACATAAATTGAAATGGCGTAATTAGCACTGTTCATATTAAAATCACTAATATAATATTTTATTAAGGTAACCCCTATTACCATATCCATTTATAGATAATTTATAAAAAAACATATAGCAAAAGTGGTTTTTACCCAGCAATGATAATCAAAAGTAGGTCTACATTAGTGGCATTGTTTAAGGTTGTTTCTATTATAAGTGTCTTGGATTAATAATATAGGAACATCTTCTGGTACTATACAACAGGCTTCAATTTAGTGAAGGCATAAAATTATTTTAGTTTGTGATAAATGGCATAAATCCTTATGAAATATATTCAAGATGATGTAAACACGCCCCACACTAAGTGATTTCATATTTAAAAAAAGTTAGCAAAATAAAGTTTAAATAAATTGACTCAAATGACAAAATTGAGATGCTGTATATTCAAGACGCTGCACTATAAATTTATAATTAAATGTTAATAATTTTAATATTTTTTATCTTTTGTGATTCAAAATCACTGATGCAAAAAAACTATCTTGAATTAAATTTGAGATGTCAAACTTTGATATGTGACACTAAGATGCTATAGCCTAACGTTTTTTCTACACTTTGATTTTTTGCACTTTTGATTCTGTTCCCTCTAATCAAAGGGGTAAATGGTATATGTTATAATGTAATTTTAAATTGAATTATATTTTGAATTTCATAATTTTTTAGTCTTTGAACTTAATTTTTCAAAAAAAGCTATTGGTAAACATTTAAAATTCATTTTTCAAAAAAATATTAATTTTTTTGCCAAAAATTCCTATTGAGAAATGAAGAGATAAAAAAATTCATTGATTTGGAGTTTTTGATATTTGCACTTCAATTTTAGTCTCTTGTCAAAAAAATTTATGTTTATAAAGTCAAATATCATCCTAGAGGGTTAAACAGCAACAGTGGAAACATGACTGTATAAATAAAAATGATAATCTAAAAGTGGCCATGTCAACAATTTTTAAGTTTTAAAAATAGCTTTATATAAAAAAATTATCAAATTTTTCTTATATTTTTTAGTTAAAAGAATAGATAAAAAGTATTTTTTATGACCATAATAATGTTTAATTCCAGATAAGTTGTTTCAATTTAATTTTGAAATTTAAAAAGTGTCAACATGACCACTTTTAGATTCTCACTTTTGAAATCTCACTTTTTCATTCCTACAGTCAAGTTTGCCACTGTTGCCGGTTAAACCTAGTATAGCACATTATGATATATACATTTTGTGGTTGCTTAAGCACCCTGATGAAAGAATTGATTCAGAGGTTTAGTTTAAGTTAGTATGTATCAGTGATTGCTTTTCAAAATCTATGTTTGTCTGTCATGGAGCAACCAGCATGCTTAAGCTACATGCTTTTAGCCGCATTAATTAAAAGCGATGTTTGGATTAATGCTTAAATGTTATGTAAAAGGGAGCTTGGTGATGCGCTTGGGTATGTTGAATGAGATTTAGAAAAACATAAATGCTCGCAATGTGCTTAAGAGGTTCTCTGCCCCTCAGAAAGAGGCATTGTATTTTATCTCATTGATAAAGAACATCTTTTTAGATCTATCCGGTAATATATTACATAGACAAACCATGAAAAGCAAAAGACAGAAGCAAGAAAACGGTTTCCGCAAAAATAATTCAATGCACATTAATAAATAATAATTTCGGTCGATTTCATGTACTGGTGTGATTGAAGCATTGCTTATTGATATTTTATTTGTAAAATTGTTGGTGTTTTGCGTTGCCTTTTATCATTGCAACTAAAACCTAAGCTTTTATTCAGATCTATCCAAAAAATACCTTGTCATTTATATTCAATGCGATGAAAAAAGGATTTCACAACCTCAATTTAAAAGCATTATAAATCATGTACATTAGTAAATACGTTTTATGCTTTAGATAATGCCATCATGAAAATTAGTTAATTCAGTGCCTTGATTAGAAACTGAAATCTGCTTTAGAAAGCAAGATGCAAGCTATAAAAACTGTGATTGTTTGTTGAGAGAGGCATCAAATGAATTCCTTCTTTGCTACTATTGCTCTGGCTGCCATCGGCTTCAACTCTATTGTTGCCTCTGAAGGCAGTCTTCTTCGTCGCACTTATGACAGCTCGCCTGTAGCAGCCTACGCTCCTGTCTCTTCTGGTAACTACGCCAAGTCAAGACCAGACTATGGATCAATTGGGGGGAGCAGTTCATGGCAGACTTCCTCAGGACCTTCTTTGTCCAGAGGATCAGCCGGAGGTTCTTCTGATGAGTATGGAAGTGGGGCTGCTTCAGGACGTGGATCGGCAGGAAGATTTTCTAGTGGCTCTGGCAATAGTAATGTTATACGTGGTGTTTCCAGCAATGAATCAAATGGAGGTTTCACAGCTGATTCTGGCAATAGAGTTACTTTGGGGGTGACATCCAGCGTGGGATCAGCTGGAGGCTCTTCCAACTACCAAAGAAACCAAGGCTCCTCTGATGCAGGCATCAATACAGGATCATTTGGAAGAGTTTCCCATGGATCTGGAAAAATGTCTTCGTCAGGAGTAACTTCCAATGTAGGATCGGCTGGAGGCTCTTTAAACTACAAAAGAAATCAAGGCTCTTCTGGTCCAGGCATCAATTCAGGATCAAATGGAGGCTTCTCAACTGAAACTGGCAATAGAGTTACTTCGGGGGTTACAACCAGTGTGGGATCGGCTGGAAGCTTTTCTAATCACCAAAGAAACCAAGGCTTTTCTGGTGCAGGCATGAATTCAGGATCATTTGGAGGATCATCCCATGGATCAGGAAAAAGAACTTCATCAGGAATGACTTCAAAAGTGGGATCAACTGGAGGCTCTTCCGATGGATATGTCAAAGGATCTTCTGGTGCTTCTTCAGGCACTAGATATGGCGGAAGCCGATTTGGCGGCTACTCCCAAAAACATGGAATGAGCTACTAGTTTTCCCGTATATTATTAACTAATAATGGTTATATCCTATAATAAAGTACTTTTAACGCATCTTTTTAAATCTTTTTTCTTAAATCAATTAAATTTAATTGGTAATTGGATAAGTTCTATAGTTGATGGCTTTGTAAAAAAAGAAAAGTATATTTAACTTTTCGTTGCGTCCTGACTTTAACTTTGTTTTGTGCGGTTAAGCTTTCATAATGTATGATCCTGAAAAATCTTTTTCATATTCGAATTTATAGGATTCAATTATACAGATATTCCTTTGCTGCTATTAAGCCATGTAGTAATTTTTATAGATTTTAAAACAAGTTGCGAAGGCTTTGAGTCACGAATAAAAGTTTTATTTTTTATTTGGAAAATTTGTTTGATATAGACGTTGTTCGTCCTATTAATCAAGCTCTCCTATTATAAGTGCATTTAACCCTAAAAGATAATTACTGGTAAAATTCTGAATATCTTTGAAAGCATGTACATCATATTTTAATTGCACTCATGATTTTATATCTTATAGTGGAACATCTTTTTTGGACTAATCAATAGTTTAAGTTCTTAAGATCAAAAATAACTACTTGTTTTATTGATAAATTTAAGGTTTGTAACTTTCTTCATATTTTCAAATAGCTAGGGCTCTTCCTGTTTCTAATTTGCAAAATTATATAATTAGTTGTTATTCTCAATATAAATAGGCTTAATCAAGGTGCATTAAATGTGATTATATTTACTAATATGAGTGAACAATGTGGTTTTGATGTTATATCACAGCTTGGATATGCCAAATCACTTATTTCGACTTGTCTTGTTGACACAATTTTAAAGAGTGAAATTATTTTTTACCACGGTCAACATCTGTATATCGACCATTTTTTACAAGTACAATTAATTCCTGAAATTCATATTAAATAAAGCATGTAATGCAAAAATGGGGCCGTTAATTGACCCTGAAAAGCTCACAAAAAATATATTTGCTGATGGAAATAAAATATAACAACAAAATGTCATAACTGTGCTGTTTTAGCAGAGTTACACAGGGAAAATATTTAGGAACTAGATAATAATCTTTATTGGGAGATATTGATTATATAGCTCATGTGAATCAATGATAGTAGGAACAAGATTGGTGATCACACAGTTGGATGGAAGAAGGGGGTGGCTTGATCCTGATAATGAGTCAAGCGCCAAATCGAGGTATCCACCGTGAAGGATCATCATCTGTTCATGTTGTTGGATTTGGTAATTTGTTTTGACTTCCTAGTCTGGCTCTGGGTGACCGGATAATTGGATTGCGGGTCACAAACCCGCTTGGTTGGAACCTTGCTGGCAGGTCAAGCCTGCGGTTTTGACAAAAAGAGAATTTATATTTAATCATTAAAAGTTGCAAGAGATACAAATCAATCTTTCTATATATACTTTTGTTGTGAACATACTTCTTAGAAGTTTATGAAACAAAAATCATAGAAAATATCATTAGCATAATGATACTTTATTTGATATGGAAACATAGTATTATATATTATAATGGCAAGCCATATAGCATCAAGTTATGTCTTGGCAGTCATGGAGCTTGTCCAGGTTATTTTCTATATAGAGCTAAAATTTCTTATTCTTGTATAACATAAGGGGATGTTGAAGTACACCACATAATGCTTTGAAGTCAAGCCATATATCAGGGAAAAATATTTATTGCAAGGAATAAATCAAAGTTGTTTCAAAAGCTTTATCTGGGGTGCTGAAAAGCACAGCTTTAAGAATTTTGTTGAGGGCATCTGAAAGGTGTTCATGATACTGATCCAGGTTTGCCTTGGGTACAGGTAATTTTGAATTTTTTGGGGCTTATCTAGCCTTATTTAAGTGGAGTTAATTGTGATGTATGAGCTTTAATTCTGTGTGAGCTCTAATCCATTTGATGAGTTAGTGTAATAACTGTACTTGGCTTCAATGACAACTCCTGTTTCTCTTAACCCTGGTTAAAATTTATGTAGGTTGAGGTTGACTATCCAGATCTTATATTCAACTTGGAATCACTCATGTTATAGTGGTATTGTCTCTCTTTACTCTCTCCTTCTCCTTGGCATCCTGGTATTTTCTTGTTTGTTTTATTATGGGGTTGTCTTTTATAGGAGCCTTTCTTGATAAAGTAAAGACATGCTGTGGTGCTGGGTGCCACTCCCTAGTAGTGCCTTATTTGGAATGCTTTTTTATTTGGATAAATATAAGGGGAACTGCTGCCTTTTTTTGTTATTATCATCAGAAGGTGATCCTCCGAATTACATAGCGCCATCTCCAATTATAGGCCAATTGACGCACCTGCGGCTAGCCGCAGATGCGTTGGAGAGTGAACCATTGGAATGGGTCTTCCTATGGCAATTAGTGACCAATCAGAGCATCTGCAGCTAGCCGCAGATGCATCAATTGGCAAAACATCAAAAGAGGTTTACATATAACAATTAATGACCCATTGTTTGTGCCCACTATGTAAATTGATATAATGATCTTCCGCCCCTCTTTTTGCCAAATTAGAGACCCTGAAAGAGAGTAGTCTGAAACCTTATTCTACTCTCTATTCCCCAGAGACGGCCCTACTATGTGCTGCGACCACCTGACCTCAGATCACATGCCCAAATGTTTACTTCTTGCCCAATCCAATCCATTTCCTTCTGAATATTCCCCAGTATGTTTCAGCCCTCCAAGAATAAGCTCATTGCCTGACAGTCTAGACCCTAGTCAGCATGACTCACCCTTTCTTTTTCCTCCTCCTCATCAAGTATAAAAAGACCCCCTAGGGTCCCCAATAAACAAGAAATTATACACTTACACAACAATAGACTTACACATCTTAGATTACTTACAGAGCCCAAAATTAGAGGTTCTGTTGAGTAAGAAGAATATAGTCCTGTTGTGTATCCAGTTGCTCAGCTACTTCCTAACCATCCCTCCAGACCTTGAGCACCACACATGCCACAAATTATTATTGAAAATATTATATTATGCCTATAAAAAGGTTAATATATCTTTCATTTCACTTGAATTATACTTATTTGAGTGCAAAAGGCCATGGGAGCTGTTGGCAACAATTTTATTCAGCATCAGGGGTTGTTGGTATATAGCTTAAAAAATGGTTTCACACATATATAATAATTATTTTCATCCTGTTGTTTGCCTGAAGGCAGCATGGAATTCTGGCAATGTGATTTTATACATCCTTGATGAGGTTTATTTTGGCTTGTTAGTGGCAAGTTCATTTACTCCATCTGTGATTAAGAGGTCTGGTTTCAAACTTGTAAAAAATATTTGCATATTAAATATCTCACACTATTCTCTTTGTGTTCTTTAGTATCTTGTGTCACAGGCCATCCAGTAGCATAGTCAAAGGCTGTGATGATTTACTTCCTGATTTTCTTGTTGTAAGGCATGTGGTCTCACATGTCTTTACCCAAGCCTTAAACTTTTTTCATAGATACAGGTATTGCTGAATTGTGGGTTGCCAAAAAGAGACATATTTTTATATGTTTTATTTCCATTAAGGGATTTATTTTATTTTATTTTTAGTATATTAGGCTACTTTAGCAGGTATTGAAGTATTCATACAGTTTCCTTCTGAATAATGACATAATTCTCTGTGATAAAAAAGGGGTTTCAATATTTTTTGTTTGCAGGGTGTAGAGTACTGTATTGCTGCTTGGTAATGTGTGATGTAGAGTGCCATATACATTTTTGAACAGCTGTTTGTTTTTAAGGACTTTCTATTGTTTTCTATTGGTGTAACAGGTAGAATCACTCTTGGAGTTTATTATTATTAACATGAGCCAATTGGGGTCCTCTATATTAGTGCAGAGTAAGTGCTTACAGTATAGCCTTGATAGGGCATATGAGCTAAGTAGCTTCTTGCCTGGTTTATTTAAAATTATGTTTGATACCTTAGGATGGGTTTATTCATTCAGCTTGTTGTCTAGATAGGTATTGTTGTGTTTTAAAGAATATCAGTGACTTGTGGTCAATCAAAACTTTGAATATTTGTACATCTTCCAGATAGCAGTGTCATTTATTTAGACAGTGGAAAATTATTATTAGTTCTTTATCATGTATGATGTATCTTTATTTTTCATCTGAGAGTTTTTGTGACTCATATGTAACAGGAAGAAAATTCTTGTCTGTTGTCTGCATTCTGAGTTCCCTACAAATAGCATAGTTAGAAGTGTCTGTTTCCAGTTTTTAGATCTCTTTGCAGTTGGTTTATTGAAGTTTAGGTGCTATGATATTATATTTCTTATGCTTCAAAAGTGCTGTTCTCAAAGATATGTCCATAAAATCTTTTTTCTTATCATTTATTGCAGATTACGGGGATTTCAATGCTATCAAGTCTGTGATGAGCCTTATTATGTATGTGATCATTCCCATTAAAGTCTATGTATTATCTTGTTACACAACAGCAGCATGTCAGTAGATCTCTTATCTTTCTAGACTCTTATTTTATCCCATCCTTACCTATGATGAGACCTGTTAGAGTAGTTTTTTATGGAGAAGAACTCATAATTTGTGAATGCCGTCATTCACCATGTTTTGATTTTGCCTTTGATGGGTTATTTTGAGGACAAATATCTCTCGTTCAATTTTGCCCCTCAAAATGAGTCTGTATCTGAAATGGGAAATACAATTATTTGGCTTCCTGATTCTGTGCAACTCACTTGCCCCACTCATGCTTGTGGCAAGTGATCCTACCGTCCACATACTGTTTTGTGGTAAAGCTATATATTATATATTCCCAATTTTTATACCCAATAAAATTTAAGTTCTATTCACATTTTTCTCTTTGTGTCTCTGAGTACTTTGGCGCCTCTCTGGCCATGTCTAGTAGATATAATTCAATCAGGGCCACAAGGTAATTGCATGGTCTTTCCTGCCATTCTAATTGAGACTTAGTACAAATCTAATAAAAAGGTTAGGATTCCCGTTGTGTGTCTGTGCCACGCCTCAGAACACAGCATCATATTTGGATAGTTAGTCAACTAGATGGTTCTCTTGGAGGGTGGCAAGTTTGGTACCAAAATCCTGTCAGTACTGCTCCTTGCTTGAACTGTATATGATGAAGCTGTCTAGGTAAACTATGACTTGTTTTTCAATTTAATTATTAATCATTTTTTTCATAATTTGAAAAAGATGCTTGGGGAATTGGCTGTTCCAAAGTTCATGACTACACTGTGATATTTTAATTTGGCCCTGAATTTTTTTTATGGTTTCCTTCAAGTTTAGTTTAGATTTGGTTGTATCCTGCATTCAGTTTAATATCAGTAAAGAATTTTGAGTCCCCTTTGAGCATCAAAGAGATAATCAATAACAGGCATGTGATAACTGTTATAAGTTGTGATTTTTCAAGGGGTTGATAGTCAATGACAAGGTTTAAACACTATTATTTTGGCTGCAAACAATACAGCCAAACTAAAAGGAGACTTGGCTGTCTTATAAGCCCTTTTTTAATAACTTTTTTTAGTACTCCTTCAGGGTTTTATCTTCTTGTGATGTCAAAAATATACAGGTCTAGCTTTGGATAACTTCTTTTGATGTCAATTTTTTTGCTAAATACCTCTGTCAGGGGATGACCTAAAGTTTCTCCTGAAATACACAAGGAGATTCTTGAGCCAAATTTTGGACAATGGGATCTTGTTCTTGTGAAGTTTTCAGGTTTTTAAAAATGAAGATCAAATAGGTGCAATTATTCCTGTTGATTTTTCTGGCGCCCTTTTCTTCCTCATTTTTGTAATTTTCTCAAACACATGATCTCTCATGAGGGTGTCAAGGTGTAGGATAGACATGGTGATGAACTTTGCCTTGGTGTAAGATGAGGCTTAAGATTTCCTATTTAATGTTAGATTTTGTTTTTCCTATCTAATCATGCCCTAGGATCACATCATATTAAGGTATTGGGATGAGGGGCAATCAAAGGTAGTTTGAACATATTCTATCTGGTCTTGGAAGGGTTTAGCCTCTCTGATTATGGGGCACTTCTATTGTATGCCATCATCACAGCTTTGCACTACTCTTGATGCTAAGTAACTTAATAAGATTGGAATTTTTCCTTTTAATAAGGGACTGGTTGCCCAAGAGTCAAATAGTACTGTGCCTAAAATCTAAAAAAAGGTCATAAAGGATACATCAGGAGCTTATTTTTAGTTTGGGTAACAAACAGTAGTGGATAAATAGAGGGATATTTGTTCATGATAATTGAATTCACATCTTGATTTCTTTACAAGTTTTTCAATTTAGGGAAGGGTAGCTTTCCTAAGCGCTCCTCTCTATTTTCCCTCTTTGAGTAGAGTCTTAATGCTCATCTTGCTATCTTGGTTGTTATGCTTTCTTTTTTAGGTTCAATCTGGTAGTACAGTTGACCTGCTTGTTAATATATGTATCTTTTCTGGGTGTGGTCTCTCATTGTGTTTGGAGGTCAAGCTTAATTTTTAGAATTCTGGGAAGTTTCTCTTTCCTTTCAGGAAGCTCTTGAAAGTTGCTACAATTTTTTAGATTAAACCATCACACAATGTGAAACAGGGGCCCATTGTAGGAGTCCAGTTAAGTTGCAAGGCCATTGAAGTTTATTTCACTGGGTGCTTGATCTTAAATATCTTTTTATGTCATAATATATTTATCTTTGGTTACTGTCAGCTTTAGTTTTCTGAGTTCCTGGAATATAATGATGCTGATGTCTGTGAGTGCAAATTTTCCAAGGAAGGCTTCTTTAAACCCTCTCAGTTTTTATACTTTGGGAAGGGTGGCTATTAAACCATTTGAAAAATAAATTATGAGGATATCCCTGTAACTTAGAGGGAAGTTTCACTTCCCTAGAATATTTGGGGGTACCTGGCTTATGTGAATTTGTCTTATATGCTTTGAATCCATAGGATGGTGTTCTCTTGGAAGTATCATGCAAAGAGCCTTTTTCAGCAAAAAGAAGACATAAGAACACAATTTTTGGCACCTCAGAGGCAACTGCTACTATTGGATTATTCATTACTCCTTGTATGCTGATAAAATTAAATTGCTTGTAAGTATGAGTAAGTTGTTGAAATAGTGTCTCCCATGGGATGCCATGTTGCTCTCTCTGTATTCTCTAGACAAAAAGCAGCACAAATTTTTGGGTTATTTTCTTTGAAGTAATTATCCTTAGTTAAATAGGTGTGGATGTCATATCTGTGCTATCACTGTTTCTAAATATACTTCTTGCAAGTATATGAAATAAAATTTAAGATAAAATTAAGAGAGAGAAATGCTAAATTTAATATGAAAGAAGATTGTTTTATAGTATAACAGCAAGCTATATATTCCATTTTTTCTTGGCAGCCATTGGCCTTTTATAGGTAACTTCCTTATAGGACTTAAAATTTGTCTCTTTGTATAACATAATAGGGGTGTCAATAGTACAACCTATTAATTTTGTGTAGATTCATAACTCAGGATTGTGATTTCCTAAGAAAGAGTACACAAGAATTTTGTAACACTACAGTTTAATATTTTACATTAGCAAGAAAATTCAGAAAAATTACACAGTAAATTTCTCTCTTCTTTTTCAATCTTTACTTAACTTGAAATTAGTTTATTTTTGAAATCTAAAATTTATAGAAAATAAAATAGTTAAGTATAAAATAATCATAAGATTAACAAATGAAAATTATTTAGTTATTCCAATAAATTTTAAGCTATTGCTGCAACATCTTTGATTACTCCCTTTTGGGGAATTATTCCACAACTAATCATTAAGTCAGTGGCACTGCTATCATTCAATCATCTATTACGGGATCAAACATTCCAAATCCTAAGCAGAACACAACTTGAACAAGCCTTGTGACATAAGAAAAACATTACTCAGATAAGCCCCATGATTGACATGGCATACATGGACAGTATGTGGCTTCCCATGATACTATATATTATCCTATATTCATATCCATAAAGCAGCATTCTCTTCTTAAATTTCCCCTTTATCTTGTTTATTATACTTCCCAAAAGTATATAATCAACAGTGGTAGCACAGGTGGGTTATCCACACCTAAGCAACTTTAAGGAAAAAATTCTCCCAAGAAAAAGACTCAGTAGGTGTCACTTCCTGCAGGCTGGAGAGATTACAAAGAAGGACAAGATGCCCCCTAGGGCTTTGTTGTCTTTAACAACGTCCTTGTCCCTACCAAACAATATAATCTTCTCAATGCCAGTAGACTCTAAACCTGTCTCCAACTTCAGACCCACAGACAACTGAGATACCCAACATTATATTTCAACGTCTACGCTCAGCAGAAATTGGGACATTTGCAGGACTACATCAAGAAAACGCCAACCTCTGGATCCAAAGCACACAAAGCAAGTTTACACAAGTGAGCTACCCCCAAAGACTCTGGGCCAGTGAGATTTCCCTTTGTCTCACTCAGGCTGTCTCCTGCTCTGTAAACAAATGGCTCAAACAACACCCTGATCACAACAAAAACTGGTATATGTTCTCAGCTGTCTTTCTTGGAAAGTTTGCCATGAAAGACTCTGATGTGGTGATCATGACAGAACTCAGAACCTTCAAGATGACAGGAAAAATTGAGGAGTACATTGTAGCATATGAAGACTTAAATGACCAAGCTCCCAACACCATCAACTTTGACAAAGCCAGACCGCAATTGTACTTTTACAACAGCTTTCCCACACACATCAGACGTCAGTTTGACATGACCCACTGCAAGAATCTCAAAACATATTCTTGGAAGGAAAGCAAGCAGCGCAAAAGTCTAATGACCTACATGTAGCAAAAAAGAAGAGCCCCATAACAAAGAAGGACCCTTGCCCTAACAAGCAGAACAACCAAGCCAATAACCCCCATCCTCAAAACGTGAATTGCGCTGCTCAAGTCAACCAATTAAGCACCAAAGACACCAACAAGGAGGAAAAAGCTCAGGGGAGTGCTTAGGCAAGCCTCCCTCTCCCACTTTACAAGACTCATACAGGGACCAAGACGTGGACTCAATCACCATGATCCAAGTACCCTCCAGTGATACTCATCTGTTTGCTGCCCAAACTGGAAATAAACTCCTTACTTATCCTTTCTGCTTTTGCAGATATCAGGGCACAGCACTTTTTGACACTGGAACAGATCAATCCCTTGTTGACAAGAAATTTGCCACCCTCATGAAAATAACCAGAATCCAAAGTAATTTCAAGAGAGTTATCATGGCAGATAATAGAAGTACACCAGTCAACAGAGAAGCAAAACCTTTCTGCACCCAAATTGGAGACGTGAAAACTACACTTAGTGGCCCTATCAAACCAATCCCCAAGTATGATGTTATACTTGGCCTAGATTGGATGAGAAAGACAAAACCTTATATTAACTGGGATAGTGCTAACCTCACTATAAAACAAGGCAAAGTGCACCACCACACCTACCCAACACATCTTGACACATTTATAGAAGACCATGTGTTTGTGAAGATTATGGAAACAGAAGAGGAAAAGGACAATAGTAAAATCAATTGGAGCTCCTGCATGTATGAGGTTATCCACTTTGAAAGTACAGAAACCAGACGTGAAAGAGACCCAATCTGAGCACAGCTAACCATTGAATTCCCCTCTGTCTTCCAAGAAACTTTACCAGGGCTAACACTCAACTGAGACATACAACACAAAATTGACCTCAAGGGTAGTGTGCCAAAAGCACGTCCTATTTACCACCTAACACCATAAGAAGATGACACCCTAAAAGCCTATCTTGAAAAAGGACTCATAAGACCTTATAAATCTACTTTTGGCGTGGCTGTATTCTTTGTAGCAAAGAAAGATGGAGGACTCTGTCTGGTCACAGACTACAGGGCGCTCAACAAGGCCACAATTAAGAGCAGGTATCCCCTGCCCCTGCTTACTGACCTTTTTTGTTGCCTGGGGGGTCTCAAGTCTTCAAAAAAATTAACTTGACAGCAGGGTACCACCAAATCTGCATGAAACCAGAGGATATACCAAAAACTGCATTCAGAACTAAGTATGGTTCCTTTGAGTGTGTGATCTCAACTTTGGCATGACAAAAGCTCCAAGCACCTTTGTAACTTTTATGAATAAAGTCTTCAAGAACACATCCAAAAAATAGCAAATGTCGTAACTGTGCTGTTTTAGCAGAGCTACATGGGGAAAAATATTTAGAAGATAGATAATAATCTTTATTGCAAGATAGTGATTATATAGCTATTGTGAATCAATGAATAGCAGGAACAAGATTGGTGATCACACAGTTGGATGAAAGAGGGGGTGGCTTGATCCTGATAATAAGTCAAGCGCCAAATCAAGGTATCTACCGTGAAGGATCATCATCTGTTCATGTTGTTGGATTTGGTAATTCAAGTTGACTTCCTAGCCTGGCTTCAGGTGACCGGATAATTGAATTGCGGGTCACAAACCCGCTTGGTTGGAACCTTGCTGGCGGGTTGAGCCTGCGGTTTTGACACCCCCCAGCTGAAGGTTGGCCTCCTCTGGGGGCAGGTTGTCAGGGAGGTTGTCAGGAGCCCAGGCGCTGTATTGAACCAGTTGTTGTTTGGTGGCAGGCAGGACGGTTCCTTGTTGTTTCTGTCTTGCTTTGCATGGTTGTAGGCGGTTGTGGTATAAGGTCTTGTCTTGCTTGTCTTTCCCAAGCCCTTGCACAAGGTAAGTGTTATTATTGTTTACCTTTAGAATGATTGCTGGCCCTAATTTTTTGGGTTGTAGTTTGCTTTTGTCAACATTCATGACCCAGACTTTGTCCTTGACTTCATGTCTCTGGCAGATGGAAACAAAGGTTTTTTTAAGTGTTCCTTTTCTTTGGCTGCTTGTTTGCTGTTGGCCTCTATTACTTGAGGATTTGAGCAAGGGGGGACTTGACTTGGAATTTCCAGTTTGGGTCCTGTCAATGCTTGAATGATATTTGGCTGTGTGCCGTATACCAGTTCAAACAGGCTTTTTCTGGTGGATCTGTTCAACTGGGTTTGGCACACAAGTAATGCAGTCAGTAGCTGCTTATACCAGTCTTCAGGTCTCCCGGCAGTGAGTTTGGCTAGGGCTTGCATAAGGCTACCATTAAGCTGCTCTATGCGTCCATTGGCCTGTGGGTAGTATGGTGTTGTGATGGTGTGTTTGATCCCATTCTTGGTGAGGTACATATTGGTGTCTTTGGAGGTCAATTCTTTGCCTCCATTGGTTATCAGGAGTTCTGTCTTTCCAAACCTGCTGATTATTTCCTTGCCAATGAATTGTCTGACATTGTTACCGGTGTGTGTTTTCACCGCTTGGACTACTGGCCACCTTGTCACAAAATTGATGGCTGTTATGATGTATTTTTGTTGTTGTGCTTTCCTGGCATGGGGCCCACAATGTCAAGAGCTCATACTTTGAACGGTAGTTGGGTTTGAATGGGGAGTACAGACTTAGGCGGGGTTTTGCTTTTGGTGAACTTTTTGCAGACCTCACACTGTTCTAACACTTCCTGGACATTGCAGTATAAGGTTGGCCACCAGGCTTTATGTTTTAGGAATTCATATAGATTTTGGCTCTTAGTATGTCTGAGATCCCTGTGGTAGCAAAGAATGGTATTGACTCATTGATGTGTGGGGATGTAGGAAATGATTGTGCCATCCAACATTTTTCTATTAAGAGTCCTATATACGTCAGCAAAGAGGTGTTCATTCTTGATGACCATTTCTTTGGTGATATCAGTTATGCCTGCAGGGAACCCTTTGTCTTTTGTGCAGAGCACTAGGAGAGGCCAGTCTGGGTCAACCCATTCTCTCCCCTTGAAGCGCGGACATACAGACAGGACAGGGCGTCCGCCATGGTGAGCTCAGCCCTGGGCTTATACCGGATAAGTATATTAAACCTTTCTAAGATTTTCATCCACCACACTTGGCGGCGTGACAGGTTTGCTTGTGTCTTGAAGTAGATGAGTGACTTATGATCAGTTAGTGCTGTGAATTCTTCCTACTTTTCCAGGTAACAGCGTCATTTGACTAGGCAGTGTACAATGACCAACAGTTCTTTGTTGTGGATCAGGTATCAACACTTGCCATCTGTCAGTTTGCGTGACTTGTAGGCTACGGGCAGGAAATCACCATCACTATTCTTAATTTGTAGTACTCCCCCAATGGATGTATCTGAAGCGTTGGTTTCCATCTGGTACTCTCTGTCTTGTTTGGGGTATTGTAAGATGAGAGCTGTTGTGAGCTTTTCCTTGAGACGTCTAAAGCAGAGGTCACGTTGGGGGGTCCATACAAACTTGGACTTGGCGCCTGTTATGGCAGACAAGGGGCGGTCAAGACACCACAGCCGGGTATGAAGCGTCATGCATAGGCCACCATTCCCAAGAATGTGCAGAGTTCTGACTTGTCCTTGGGAGGTGGCATCTTGCAGATGGCTTGTATCTTTTGACTGTTGGGTTTGATGCTGTCTTTTGAGACTATGTGTCCCAAGAAGGGTAGTTGCTCACGGAAGAACTGGCATTTGGAGGGTTTGGCTAACAGTTTGTGTTGTACCAAGGTAGCAAAGACTGCCTAAAGGTCTTTGTGGTGCTGTTCCACTGAGGGGCTGTAGACAATAATATTGTCCAGGTACACTAGGGTGTGTTTGCCTATGTGTGGTGCACTTTTTTCATGAAGGTTACAAAGGTGGACAGGGCATTGGTCATGCCAAAGTTGAGTACCACACATTTGTAGGAACCGTACTTGGTGTGGAAGGCTTTTTTGGGGATATCTTCCTCCTTGATACAAATCTGATTGTAGCCTGCAGTTAGATCAATCTTGGAGAAGACAGAGGCTCCTCCCAAGGCGTCAAAGAGATTGTCAATTAGTGGTAATGGGTAACAATTCTTAATGGTGACTTTGTTCAAGGTGCATTAGTCTGTGACTAGACATAAGGTACCGTCCTTTTTAGCCACAAAGAATACGGCGGCCCCAAAGGGAGACTGTGAGGGGCAGATAAGTCCTTTTTCCAGTGCCTCCTTGAGATAGGCGTGCAGGGTGTTGTCCTTGTTTGGGGTCAGCCTGTAAATGGGGTGTGCCTTGGGTACAGCCCCCTTGAGTTGGATAGAGTGTTGGATGTGTTTCTCAGGGGATAGCCCAGGTAACGCCTCCTTTAAGATTTCTGGGTGACAGGCCACAATGTCACAATCTTGTGGTGTGGAGGTGTCCTGGTGGTCCTTGAAGTGTATGATTTCATACTGGCAGGAGTCCCAGTCAATTGCTTTCAGGTTTTCCTTCTCGACCAATGTCTCTGTGATGTGTACAAAGACATGGTCTCGTAGGAGTTGGTCTACAGAGTCCAGGTAGATTTGATGGTTGACACCTTCACGCTTGATGTTCAACACTGAGGTTGCCCAGTCCACGTGGGGGTTGTTTTTCCGTAACCAGTCCAGCCCCAGTACAATGTCAAACTTAGGGAAGTCAATGACGGGACCTTGGATGGTGGAGTGGAGGTTCTCAAGCATGACGGAGAAGGGGCAGTTTCCTTTGTCACAGCAATGTGGTGTTCATCAGCCAGGACCATGTTTTTAATCCGCAAAGGATTAGTGGGCAGCTTGAATTTATCCACAAAGCTGCTGTTGACTAAAGTTCAATCTGCGCCTGAGTCCAGGAGTGCTGAGCCTGTGTAACTGCAAAAGCGGAAAGGGTAAGTCATCAATTTATTGGGATGTCTGGCAATGGTGTGTAGTACTGGGTCCTCTGAGGGCACTTGGATCATTGGGCATTGGTCCACGTCCTTGGGTTGGTATTCATTGTTGGGCAAGTCAGGAGTTGCGTGGGGAGAGCTTGGTTTGCTTAGTGCTCTCCCCAGGCTTTTACCTCATCTTGGTTGCCTTGGGTGGCGGTGACACGGAAATGGGTAAAATTTGACTGGCCATTATTTCCATTCCCATTCAAACCTGTGGGTTTGTGGTTGTTGTTGTTGCCGTTGCCTCCAGGAGGTGGTTGAAAGGAGCGCCTGCTTGGATGGGAGTCCTTGGGCCTTTCTTGTTTCCCAGTCTGTGCCTTGTGTAGAGCGTTGGATGTTTGTTCCACTTTTTCTGCTTCACAGTACAGGCTTTGCAGGTTGGTAACCTGGTCCAGGTTCACATGTCTCATCATGTGCAACTTGAGAGTGTCATAGTACATGAGGTGTGTTGCTGGGGTGTCAAAGGCCATGTTGGATGGGGCACAGAGACAGAGTTCCTCGTAGGCGTGGGTGAGTTTTTTGACAGTGCCTGTCTGGGTCAGGTTCTTTACTTGGCGTATGATCATGAGTACTGTATCCTTAAGCACAAATCTCGCCAAGAAGTCCTGTGTGAAGGTATCCCAGTTCTTGTCAGTGTGCTCTTTGTGCCACTTGTCACACCAGGTGCCAGCATCATGGGTCAGGAAAATGGAAATCTCCGCAATCCAGAATTGCTGTGAACATTCCATCTGAGCCAGCTTGCTTTGGGCGGACTGGATCCATGCGGCAGCATTGTTGTTGTTGGCCCCTGCAAAGGGCTCCAAGGCAACGCTGCAAAGTCTTTGTGCAACATAGGTGGGCATAGTGGTTTTGTCAGCCAGTTGCGGCATTGAGGAAAGTGCCTGAAAGAACCCTTGGGCAAACAGGGCATTGAAGGCAGGTAGCAGGATCACCGTGTTTTGGTAGAGAACAAAACCATCAGGTATCTTGGTACCAGGAGTATACGGAGTCCAGTTGGGCGGGAGGCCAGACATAGTTCTGTCAAGGATTTGTTGGCCACAGCGTGTGCAGGCAACAGGCGGGATTTTTCAAGATAAGGTAGGATGGAGAACCTACCTGTGCTACCAATGTTGTAACTGTGCTGTTTTAGCAGAGTTACACAGGAAAAAAATATTTAGAAGATAGATAATAATCTTTATTGCAAGATAGTGATTATATAGCTATTGTGAATCAATGGATAGCAGGAACATGATTGGTGATCACACAGCTGGATGGAAGAGGGGGTGGCTTGATCCTGATAATGAGTCAAGCGCCAAATCTAGGTGTCCACCGTGAAGGATCATCATCTGTTCATGTTGATGGATTTGATAATTTGAGTTGAATTCCTAGTCTGGCTTTGGGTGACCGGGTAATCGGATTGCGGGTCACAAACCCGCTTGGTTGGAACCTTGCTGGTGGGTTGAGCCTGCAGTTTTGACACAATCATCTACCTTGATGACATCATCATTTACAGTCCAAACCTAAAACAACACTGGGAAGACGTCTGCCTGGTCCTCCGCACCCTTGAAGAAAACTAATTAATTGCTAAACCGTCAAAGTGTGAATTCTTCCTGGCTGAACTTACATTCCTTGGTCACATTATCAGCAAGTACAGAATCAAAACAGATCCCAGCAAGATACACACCATAACTGAAATGCCAGCCCCAATAAATAAGAGTGAAATTTGTACATTCTTAGGCATGATAGCCTATGTTAAGAGATTCATCCCTGATTGGGGCACCTTGACTGCCCCATATCTTCAATCATAGGCAAGAAAACAAAATTTATATGGAGACTGTAGAGAGATGAACACTTTTAATAATTAAAAGAGTGTATGGTCACTGCAACTATTTTGCAATATCCAAATTGCAAAGGAGAGAAACAATTTAGAAACTGATGCCTCCAATTATGCAATATGAAGTATACTTCATATCTAGACTGCAGAAAAAACTTCCTCCCTGTAGCATATGAATCAAGAAAACTATTTGATGGTGAACAAAGATATCCTATACATGACAAGGAACTGGTAGCTATTGTGTACTGTCTCATGAAGTGACAATGCTATCTGCAAGGCGCACAGATATTCAAAGCGCTAACCAACCACAAGTCATTGGTGTTCTTCAAGACTCAACAACATCTATCTAGACAACAAGCTGAATATATAAGCCTTATACAGAGGTGCCCCATGACAATAAAAAGTTAAATCAGACAAAGAAATGCTTACCATAGACACCCTATCAAGGCTATACAGTAAAATTGTTTTATGCACTGATGGAGCCCTGATTGGCCCATGTTAATCTTGGGAAATCTCCAAGAAGGGTTCCCACCTGGCACACCAATGTACATCCACAATAAGGTCTTCAAGAACAAACATCTGTTCAAAAATGTATATGAAAAACTACACCAAATACTTCCAAGTGGTAACACCATACCCTACGTCCTGTTAACACAAAAGATTAACATAATCCTCCAATATCACAGAGACCTGGTACACCTGTAGCTAAAACTTACATGAATACCTTAAAACACTCTACTGTTGGCCCAACATCTGGACAATATTGAAGAGGTACTGGAGCAGTGTAAAGTCTGTGAAAAGTATGCCCAATCCAAGGCACTGCACAAATCAGTACTACCAGTATCAATCACACAAACTTTCCAGGTTCAGTCACTGGATATTGTGAGACCAATGCCCGCAATAACAAAGGCAAAAAGTACATCATAACAGCTATCAGCTATGCAATCAGATGGCCTGTGGCACAGGCTACAAAAGAGCACAAGGGCAAAAATGTGAGACAATTCATTGGGAAAGAAATAATAGCCAAGTTTTGGAAACCTGACCTTTGGATCACAGATGAAGGCACCAAACTTAAGGCCATTAACACCAATATCAATCTTTCCAAGATTGGGATAAGACACATCACGGCCAGCCTGTACCACCCACAAGCAAATGGAAAAAAAGAATGACTAAACATCTTGCTAGTAGAAGCCCTCAGTAATTTATCTGCTAACAATCCAAAAGCCTGGCTCAACATGCTACCAAAAGCACTCATGATATATAGAACACAAGTCAACCTCAATATAGGCAAAAGCCTGTATGAGCTTGTCTATGGGCATAAACCCATCCTTGTTAGTACTACTACAGGACCACATTTACCTCAACCTAAGAAGTTACCAGACAGCAGTGAAATAACTGTACAGCACACTAGGAAGAACCAAGAGGAAATGAAAAAGAAAAGAGTTGAGAGAAAAGCAATCCCATTACAGCAGGAAAGATTTCAAGTCAGGGACAAAATCTGAGTTTTCAACCATGACCAGAATAAGTTAGACCCAGGGTTAAGAGGCCCAGTGATAGTCATTAAAGTCAATCCAAATAATAATTAAATTTTCAAAGGCATTTGCACCAGGACAGAACTCAAACACATGCATCACAATCACCCCTGCCTTTGCAAAGCAGGAACAGCACAACAAAACTCCTGACTCCCTGTTCCCAACGCCAAACTGGATCAATACCAAGCTGTTTTCCCAACACTCTCAAGAAAATTCCAAATGTTCCACCTTTCAGCACCCCAGGGGGAGATGTTGCAACATATTCAATTTCTCCAACTTGGGGAATGAATACCCCAAGCAACTCACCAAATGGTTCACCAAATGGCTCATCAACTAATCATTAAGTTGATGGCACTACTATCATTTGGCCATCTATTACAGGGATCAGACATTACAGATCCTAAACAAAACATAACTTGAACAAGCCTTGTGACTTAAGAAGAACATTACTCAGATAAGCCCCATGATTGCCATAACATACATGGACAGTATGTGGCTTCTATGATATTATATATTATCCTATATTAATATCCATAAAGTAGCATTCTCTTCTTAAATTTCCCCTTTATCTTGTTTATTATACTTCCAAGAAGTATATACTTGACACTATTAAAATGATGAACAGCAATTTTTGCTTAATTATTAATTTAAAATGAAAATATGAATAAAAAATGCAAAGCATTTGAATTATTTTGTAAATTTTTGAAGACTCTCCTGCAGTATTTATAAAATTTAAAGCCACAGGTTAAATTCCTTTACAAGGAATTTATATGGTTGTAGCAAAGTTAAGATCTTTATGTGTTAAAACTTATGCTGTAACTGTGCTGTTTTAGAAGAGTTACAGTGGATTTTTTTTGGAAACTAGATAATAATCTTTATTGGTGGATAATAAATATAGCTATTATGGATTATAGATAACAAGAACATGATTATGTTGATCATATGATTGGATGGTGAAAAGGGGCTTGATCCTAGTAATGAGTCAAGCGCCAAATTGAGGTATCCACCATAAGGGATCATCATCTATTCATGATGTTGGATTTAGAAATTCAAGTTGACTTCCTAGTTTGACTACGAGTCACTGGGAAGTCGGGTTGAGAGTCATGAATAGGGCTTTGTCGGATTTCAGACGGGTGGCTTCTTTTCTAAAAAGAAGCCACCTGTCTGAAATCTGAAACGATTTCAAGAGAATCTTCTTTGAGAAGATTTTCTTGAAATCATTTGATTTTTGAGCAAATCCAGAAGTTCAACTTCCAGATTTTTTTTAAAATTAAAAATTATATTTTCTTTTTGCTTCTCTCTTAAAAAATTTACAAACAATAAATTTAAAAATAAATTTGTTTCAAATTTTTTTTATTTTTAAAAATATATTTTTTTTCTGGCCCGGCCAGAAAACAGAAGCCTTTTGAGGCCTTCTTTTTTTATGAAATTTCGGATTCCCCTAGCATAGGGGAATCTGAAAGAAGTAGATGGGGAAGGGCAAACGGGGCGATTACGGCATTTGCTGTAATTGTCCCTTTTCTGGGCTGACGCAGCCCTAGTCATGAACCTGCTTAGTCGGAACCTTGTTGGTGGTTGAGTCTGCTGTTTTGACACTTAGAACTGTCTTTTAATCTTCTTAAAAAATTGAGCTTCAAATAAGTTTATATTGGATAATATTTTTAGGCTAAAGCTTTGGTTCAAACATAGATAATCATGCAATGCAATGTACCAAATTTATTTAAGACCTCATTAAAATTTTCTTCTGCGGAGGAAAAAAATAAAAGTAAAAAATACGCAATCCATGTTTAATTTACCACTGAAAATTGGAATCCCGCCATAATCAAGCATATTTTCACTGGTAAGTACATTAATAGTATGCAGTTTTGGAGTTGGAATTACGCTCCAAATAGGGAACCGTGTTTTCAAAGCATCAAATATAAATATTATGCTAAATAACTGTTATTGATATTTGCGATTGAAAATATGGAGAACTTGTTCCGAAAGAGCTAAGCTTAAATCAATAAGAGTTTTAGTTTTGTTTGATGTCATCTATTCTGAGCCCTGAATTTGCTTATCTTGGTGCAGTTAGCACGTGTGAGCTACATGATTTTAGCCGCTTTAATTAAAAGCGATGTTTGGATTAATGCTTAACTGTTATGTAAAAGGGAGCTTTGGTGATGCGCTTGGGTATGTTGAATGAGATTTAGAAAAACATAAATGCTCGCAATGTGCTTAAGAGGTTCTCTGCCCCTCAGAAAGAGGCATTGTATTTTATCTCATCGATAAAGAACGTCTTTTTAGATGTATCCGTTAATATATTACATAGACAAACCATGAAAAACAAAAGACATAGAAGCAAGAAAACGGTTTCCGCAAAAATAATTCAATGTACATTAATAAATAACTATATCGGTCGATTTCATGTACTGGTGTGATTGAAGCATTGCTTATTGATATTTTATTTGTAAAATTGTTGGTGTTTTGCGTTGCCTTTTATCATTGAAACTAAAACCTAAGATTTTAATTGATCTATCCAAAAAAAGGCCTTGTCGTTTAAATTCAATGCGGTGAAAAAAGGAATTTCACAACCTCAGTTCAAAAGCATTATAAATCATGTACATTAGTAAATACGTTTTATGCTTTAGATAATGCCATCATGAAAATTAGTTAATTCAGTGCCTTGATTAGAAACTGAAATCTGCTTTAGAAAGCAAGATGCAAGCTATAAAAACTGTGATTGTTTGTTGAGAGAGGCATCAAATGAATTCCTTCTTTGCTACTATTGCTCTGGCTGCCATCGGCTTCAACTCTATTGTTGCCTCTGAAGGCAGTCTTCTTCGTCGCACTTATGACAGCTCGCCTGTAGCAGCTTACGCTCCTGTCTCTTCTGGTAACTACGCCAAGTCAAGACCAGACTATGGATCAATTGGGGGGAGCAGTTCATGGCAGACTTCCTCAGGACCAGCTTCATCCAGAGGATCAGCCGGAGGATCATTTGAAGAGTATGGAAGCGGGGCTGCTTCAGGAAGTGGATCGGCAGGAAGATTTTCTAGTGGCTCTGGCAATAGTAATGCTATACGTGGTGTTTCCAGTAATGGATCAAATGGAGGTTTCACAGCTGATTCTGGCAATATAGTTACTTCGGGGGTGCCATCCAGCGTGGGATCAACAGGAGGCTCTTCCAACTACCAAAGAAACCAAGGCTCTTCTGGTGCAGGCATGAATTCAAGATCATTTGGAAGAGTTTCCCATGGATCTGGAAAAATATCTTCGTCAGGAGTAACTTCCAATGTAGGATCGGCTGGAGGCTCTTTAAACTACAAAAGAAATCAAGGCTCCTCTGGTCCAGGCATCAATTCAGGATCATATGGAGACTTCACAACTGAAAAAGGCAATCTAGTTACTTCGGGGGTTACAACCAGTGTGGGATCGGCTGGAGGCTTTTCTAATTACCAAAGAAACCAAGGCTTTTCTGGTGCAGGCATGAATTCAGGATCATTTGGAGGATCATCCCATGGATCAGGAAAAAGAACTTCATCAGGAATGACTTCAAAAGTGGGATCAACTGGAGGCTCTTCCGATGGATATGTCAAAGGATCTTCTGGTGCTTCTTCAGGCACTAGATATGGTGGAAGCCGATTTGGCGGCTACTCCCAAAAACATGGAATGAGCTACTAGTTTTCCCGTATATTATTAACTAATAATGGTATATCCTATAATAAATTCTTTTTAAAGCATATTTTTAAATCTTTTTTGTTTAAATTTAACTATATTGATATTTAGATAAATGCTATAGTTGATGGCTTTGTAAAAGTAAAGTGGATTCAACTTTTTGTTGCATCCTGACTTTTTTGTTTTGTGCGGTTAAGCTTTCATAATGTATAGTCCTAAAAAATCTTTTTCGTATCAAATTTGTAGGATTCAATTCTACAGATATTCCTTTGCTGCTATTAAGCCATGTAGTAATTTTTATAGATTTTAAAACGAGTTGCAGAGGCTTTGTGTCATGAATAAAAGTTTCTATTTTTTATGTGACAAATTTGTTTGATATTGATGGTTTTGTCTTATTAAACAAGCTCTCCTATTATAACTGCATTTAAAATAAAAGGTAATCACTGGTGAAATTCTGAATATCTTTGAAAGCATGTACATCTTATTTTAATTGCACTCATGATTTTATATCTTATAGTGGAATATCTTTTTTGGACTAATTAATAGTTTAGGTTGTTAAGATCAAAAATAACTACTTGTTTTATTGATAAATTTAATGTTTGTAACTTTCTTCATATTTTCAAATAGCTAGTGTTCTTCCTGTTTCTAATTTGCAAAAATATATAAATAGTGCTTATTCTCAATATACATAGGCTTAATCAAGGTGCACCAATATGATCCTATTTACTAATATGAGTTAACAATATGGCTTTGATGTTATATCACAGCTTGGATATGCCAAATCACTTATTGCGACTTGTCTTGTTGACACAATTTTAAAGAGTGAAATTATTTTTTAACACTGTCAACATCTGTATATCGACCATTTTTTACAAGCACAAAAAATTCTGAAATTCATATCAAATAAAGCATGTAGTGCAAAAATGGAGCAGTAAATTGACCCTGAAGAGCTCACAAAAGAAAATATATATTGGCTGATAGAAACAAATATAATAACAAAATAGAATTTATATATAACTTATGTAAAAAAATGCAAGATATTAAGATCACTCATTCTATATATACTATTGTTGTGAACATATTTCTTAGAAGTTTATGAAACAAAAATTATAGAAAATATCAATAACATAATGATACTTTATTTGATATAGAAACAGAGTATTATATATTATAATAACAAGCCATTTATCATCAAGGTATGTCTTGGCAGCCATGGAGCTTGTCCAGGTAATTTTTTATGGTGCTTAATTGTCTGATTCTTTAAAACTGGGGGATGTTGAAATAGTACCACTATTTCTTGGAAGTCAAGCCATATATCAGAGAAACATTTCTTGCAAGAAATAAATCAAAGTTGTTTCAAAAGCTTTATCTGGGGTGCTGGAAAGCACAGCTTTAGGGATTTTGTTGATGTCATCTAGAAGGTGTTAGTGATACTGATCCAGGTTTGCCTTGGATACAGGGAATTTTGAATTTCTGGGCTTGTATAGCCTTATTTAGGTGGAGTTAATTGTTAGTGTATGAGCTTTGATTCTGTGTGGATCCCTTTCCTTTGATGAGGTAGTGTCATAACTGTGCTTGGCTTCCATGAGAACTCCTGGTTCTCTTAACCCTGGTTATAATTTATGTAGGTTGTGGTTAACTATATTGATCTCATCTTCAACTTGGAATCATATATATTAGAGTGGTATTATCTCTTTGTTACAACCAATTTTCCCTTCTTGCCTGTCAACATATCTTACAATACACAGGGGGCGCTCAAAGAGCTGCCCCTTGACGTATCTAATGACATGGACCAATCTGATGGCAGTATTGAATTACGGACACTTCCTCCTAATTAGGAGCGCTACCAATTTGACCTGCTGATCCTCAAATGAGTTATTCCTTGGCTTTGAACCTTACATGGAACACGCCACTATGCCACCCCATTGTGGTCTTGTGCTCTTACCCGTATAGTATATTAATCACAATAGCAACCAATAAACATTAACTTGGTTTTATTATTCTTATTTTTTCTATTGGACTGTTGTCTTCCCCAATCAAATACTGAGCTCTAATTGGTTCAGTTTTAACAAATGTAGCAGAAGTAGGTTTACAGCCTAACTTAGATAAAAATTCCTCCTAGAAAGGACAGAGTACAGGCTGTATGGCTACTTCCCGCCAAGAAACTTTCCTTCTAATCCCTGAGGGGGACATCCCCAAGGGATATGTTATCTACAAGGACCAGCTAGTGCTTACCAGTGTGTACAATTGCCTCTGCCTGGGGTATCACAACATAAGCCTCATCCTGCCACAGTCAGATATCTCATAATGCATGTTAAACCTCTAACTGGAAATTTTTGTGGGAGGCGTGGAAGGAGCTGACATTGTCAGTTGGCTCCACTCCACGGAGACCCGCCTCCTATTTATCAGGTGCCCAAGACCATGTGGGTTGCTCTGGCGTCTGGACGCCTTATGGGTCCTGCTGCTGTGTGGTTCACCAACTGGGCAGGCCAGGAGCAAGAAGTCATCTGGGCGTTTTTCAAGGACGCTGCCAAGTCTTTCTACAGCAAAACTTTCTCTCCCATTGTTGTAGGGACTTCAACTTATATCCATTAAACAGAAAGGATCTGTGCCTGAGTACCTCACAGGGTGATAACAAATCCTCACCGCCACTCCAGAATCTGTAACCAATGGAATGCTATGCTGCTCACTCTTATTGTTAATGGACTCAAACCTCATATCTGCAAGTGGGTCCCTGTGGGTTGTTGTATCTTCATTGACAACTGTTACAAAGCCATTGTGGAGGCCAACAACCAGGCATCAATGGGCTTCCAAAGATCTAATGACACACCTGTTCAAACTAGTCCCACACCTGGCAGTGCCCATAACCAAGTGGGTTGCTGCCAACTGCGTCAACAGGAGAATGGAACAAAGCGTCCCCACGAGGGGGAGCTCTAGTTGGCGCAAATCAAAGACTATGGAAAAGCCTGGAGGTTGTAGATACAAGAGGTTCTGCAACCTTGCCTGACCACTCTCATTGTTAAAAATCCCTGTGTATATAATGTGTGTGATGTTGAAACATTAGATGTCTTCCAGGTCCACAGTGACAACCCCATCCTCCAAGCAAGTCATTCTTCTAATAAAATCACCCACTTGGCCTACCCCTTCCATTTTCATGGAAATAACCACAAACTTTTGGTAGACACTGGGGCCAATCACACCATGGTCAACCAGGGTTTTGCAGATGCTCAATAACTAGATTGAGTGCCTAGCCAATTCAAAGCAGTCCGTGTAGCTGACTCCCGCAGAGTGGCAATTACCCATGAGACAGTACTCTTTTCTGTGAGAATGGGGAACATTCAGGTGAAACTCTCTGGGGCAATCATGGCAGGACTCATCCATGACGTCATTGCTGGCCTCAACTGGTTCCAAAACAATCACCCATATATTAATTGGGATATGTCTGTAATCATCCTCAACAGGAATGGGGTGGGTTTTCAGATCTATCCTCTCAAAATGAGCAAATTACTCCACAACACCATGTTTTTCAGGCTTACAGAGACCGGCACATACAACTTCAAGGGGGAAAGCTGGACTTTAACCAGTATTCAGTTTAGTCATATGCTCTGAACCCACTGCAGCCTCTCCCTTGACCGCCACACTTCCACCAGCACTTGTATGACTCCTTGAGGAGTAAAAGGGCGTCTTCAGTGAAACACTAAACCAACTGCCTCCTTCATTAGAAATACAATATGCTTTACAACTGCAAGGGTTGCTGCCTAAAGCACGCCCCTCTATTGCTTCACGCCCTAGGAAGACAAGACTCTTCATCAACCCCTTGTGGACATGCTAAATAAGGGCTTCATCTGCCCCTCAAACCTGCCGTATGGGGCTGCAGTCTTATTTGTAGCCAAGAAGGATGGCTCCCTTTGCTTTATGATCAACTACCGTGCTCTAACCAGGGTGACAGTCAAAAATAAATACCCACTGCTGCTAATCAACAATTTGTTTGATACACTTGCAGGTGAAAAGATCTTAAGTAAGATTGATCTCACCACAAGGTACAGCCAGGTCCACATTGTACCAGGGGATGAGGCAAAAACAGTCTTTTGCACATGCTACAGGTTGTTTGAGTGTTGTGTCATGGACTTTGGAATGAAAATAACTCCCTCCACTTTTGCCATATTGGTGAAAAAACATTTGAGGAATTGATTGGAAAGTGTGTTGTTATGTAACTTGAAAACATTATTATCTTCAGTCAAGATCAAATCACAGATCTTCAACATCTGTGTGCTGTCCTTGAAATCCTTTATAAGAACCAAATAAAGGCCAAGCCCTCCAAATGTGAATTTCTTCATTCAGAGCTTCTGTTCCTTGGGCACACCATCTCTGCCTAAGGAATAAAGTCTGAATCTTCCAAAATTAAGGCAATCATAAACATACACCCCCTACTGACGTGGGTCAGGTGGTACATTCTTTGGCAAGGTTGCCTATGTGCAAAAGTTCATCCCCAACTGTGGAGAACTAATTGCACCTTTCTCTGAGCTCCTGAACACTAAACAGCGCTTCCAATGGACTCCTGACAGAGATAAAGCCTTTAAGACATTGAAGCAGAGACTTATAACTGCCCCTGTACTGCAATTTCCAAATTGAAACTGTCAGTAAAAACTTGAGACTGGCACCTCTGACAGAGCCATAGAGGTGTTATGAGGGTGAAACCAAAGGATGGCGTCTTCCTCCCTGTGGTTTAAAAATCCAGGAAGCTTACCAACTCATAGCAGCGCTACCACATACATGACAATGAGTTAGCAGCAATTGTGCACTGCATTGAGAAATAGCACTGTTACCTGGAGGGTGCCACCTTTCAACCCCAAGTCCAGAAAGATCACAGATCTCTCCAGTACTTCAACACTCAGTCACAATTAACACAACATCTAGCAGGCTGGGTCATGCGTCTGTCCCCCTACCAATTAATCATTGAATAAAAGCCTTGAAAGGAGCTTGTCACAGCTAACACCCTCTCCAGATTTTATATAGTGTCCATCACAGGAGACAATGTGTTAGACCCCCGCTGTCACATGCTTTATCTGCGTCCTGAAGCCAGCTGTTACAAAGGTCTTAATTCTGTAAATATTTCCAAGCTGAAGGACAACAAAATTCAGTTCACCACTGACACCAGCAACGTCTGCTGCCGGGCAGATACAGGTGAAAAGACGCTTTACATTCCCACAACACAAAGAGGTGATACCATACTATATTCCCATGTACCTTGGGTCACATCAGATAGTGTAACCTCTTCAAAATCATGAAATACAAGAATTGGTGGCCCTGTATGTGCCAGGACCTCCTAGACCTCCTTGAAACATGTGTGCTGTGAGAGAAAAACAGTCCAAACCTTCACCACCCAAGTTGGTCCTACCTGTCAAAGTGACAGGATCCTCCTTTACTCTATCTTTCTGCTAGTATTTTACAAGAACTTTAATCATGGTTTATTCCTTTATTTGGGTTTCAACCTACTAATATTTAATCTTCTAGTACACCCCCTTCATATCCTTGTTTTACTGGTCAAATTAAGCTAAATCAATGGTTAGTTTCATCTTCAAATTTACCTTTTACTGACAGAACAAGTTTTGAACCCGGTACCTATGCACCAGGGTTAGTTGAATTTAGTCTGAATCAATTACCTTTTACTTTCATCTCGCTTACACCTGCAGCTTTGGACCAAGTTTTCCCATTCTTCTGCCGCTTTGCTCTTCTTCTGGCTTGATTTAAAAATCAACCGTCACATTCCCTGATCCTCTCCTTTATGCACATTTAATTTTTCAAGTTAACCATGGATTACTTTGAATTTTGAAGCCTGTCTCATTTTATCATTATTCTAACCAACCTTGGTTTGACTTTCCAGCTTCCAAAAGTACTTCTGATCAACTTGGTTATTGCTTCTGCCCCCCAATCTGCACCTCAATATTCCAAGCAAAATAAAAAGGCTTGGTCTCCAAATCTCAGCAATGAGTTGATATTGTTTGACTTGCAACCCAAAAAGGTACTTGTTAGATTTTGTGGCATGTGTTTTCTTCTTTTCCAATCTTTTTCTTGCAAATTACCTTCTCTTTGAATTCTTAGGTTTATGATTCCTTTTGACTACGTTTTTCACCATTTAGGCATTATTTATGGTGCATACACTTTAATTGTTGATATTTTCAATCCACTAGATAGTGCTAATCATTTTCCAGACTTAGAAATTGTGTTTTTAACCAAATTATCAGTCATTAAGACTGGTCTTTATTATGTTTTCTTAGGTTTAATAAATTATCTTAGTCCTTACTTCACTTCCTATAAAACTTTAGGAGCTTTAGTGCAATTGTTGGTGCAAACTTTATTGACCTTTTTATACTTAACAAACATAAATAATCTTGGGTTAAAGGCTTTAGTCTACAATAATCCACCCCAAGCTTTCAGACCTTACTGTCAGGAAGCCAGTCATAGGTAAAGGCATTGGGCGGCTCAGGGTGAGGTGCGGCTGAGCCAGCGGGTAAGGCCCACCATAGAATGGGTGCTAACTTGATAATATAAGATACAGAACGCCCGAGTTAGGACCAGGGTCCGGAGTTGGGGACCACAGAATCTACCATACTGGCAAAGTAATGTAGAGTACTCCAAACAGTTGGGTAGAGGTGGTCTCAGATGTGGCAGTAGGTTCCAGCAGGCGGTCTAGTCGTGGTGTTAGGGGAGAAGTCATAGGAACAAAGTAGGTAGGCAGATAATTGTACTTGTCTTTGAACAATCTTGGTGGCCTTTTTTACCACTTTCCTTTGCGTCCCTATGTATTTGGTTTCTCTAGTCCTGGCCAAGGGGTTGGCAATAAGGATAGTCTCCAAGTTGTACTCTGAATAAGCCAGGAGGGGGGTATTCAGTAAAATGCACAGGTCCAAAGGGAGCTCCTGGGGGCGGTATAATGCCTGGGGCAATTCAGCAATTGAGTTCGGGAGGGGGCAGCGGCCTGGTAGTCTACTTGACCAGAATTAAGATGGAAGATCACTAAGACTAGATATGGTAAGATTTTTTCAAACCAAAGGTTCATAAAACTTTAATATTGAAAATGACAATGGGGGTTTTGCCGTACTGCCAGGGTTTTTATACCCTGGGACTTTGCTTCTTTGATTTTTGCAGGGTTCAGGTTTGCAGACAAGGCACTGTTGGGACGTGGGTCTTGGCTTGGGGTCTCAAGGGCGGCAGATCCAGGTTGTGCCTGTTCTGGCAAATTGGAAAGGCAACACTTTGTTTTGCCGCCACTGTTCACTATGTCACCTGAGTAGTCCAATTGCACTACCCCTTCTGGGTGGGAGACTGGCAGTTGCTGGTGGCCATTGGCAAGGTTAAAAATAGGTTTTGTCTTAACCTCCTTAAGGCAAGCTGCAACCTCTGCGTAGGTTTGGGTCTTTGGTGGCTCAAGGTTGACATCAATCTGATGACCATTTGGGGAATTGTCTCTGGGAGGCTGGCGGGTCTCAGAGTAACTCGTTAACCCGGATTTGCAATTTAACAAGCGGGCGGTCCCCCATCCACTTTGTGTGACTTGAGTAATCTTTGGAGGGCCCTCTGTAGTAGGCCAGCGGAACGCGGAGTAATTTACCAATTTGAGCCTGTCTTTTAATGGATTGGCGGGTCTTGGACTGGTCTGGCGGGTTGGATCCGCCTCCTGGGAACCAGGGTTTAACTCTTGGATTTTTAATACAAGTATTGAAATGTCATTCATGACACTTACAAAAAGCCATAGAACCCTTCAAACAGTGGGCTCTTGACATTGTGAGGCCTCTCCCCAAAGACAGGATTGGCAAGAAATACATCATTACTGCCATAGACTACTTCACACCTGTCCAGTAGCCTGGGCAACTACTAATCATACACAACCACTACTAACTTCTTCATTGGCAAGGAAATTATGGTCCCCTTTGGACGTCCCAAGCGCCTTATCACAGACGGTGGATTGAACTTGTAGGGCATGTCATGGAGGTTTATTGCACTGAGAACGCCCTCCAACAAGTAGTCACAACGCCCTATCATTCCCAAGTCAGTGGGCATGTTAAGCGCCTGAATGGTTTGTTGGTTCAACTGATTGCTAAGCTCTCACAAGAACATCCTAATACAGTATAGACTGAACACCTGCCCACCGCCCTACTTATCTTGCAGGCAATAATTAACAGGGGCACAGGGTTCAGCCCCAGTATCCTGGCCTTTGGAACCCCTGATGACTTGACAGGGTAGAGCAAGGAAAATTACAATCTAAGGTTTCTGGAAACCCTCCCTTGGCAATTACCCCCTCCTTGAGCCAATGGTGTGCCAAAGCCCGAGGAATAAAACATAAATGAATTGGGGAAAAAAACAAAACAGCTTGAGGCAAGATACACCGTAGGTGATCCTGTCTATGACCTCAACCCCAATTCAGCCAAACTAGAACCTAATCACTTGGCATCCTTCAAAATAGCTGTGGTCTATGACAACCACACCTATTGACTTGAAGACACCCAAGGAAACACCAAAGTACTCCACCACAATTGTTTGTGCTCTACCACACTATCCCTACACAAAAGTTGTTTGTGTGGACCTTCCCAGATCTCCCACAGGCTCTGATCCTGGTGTCTGACAACAAGCAGGGGGCAAGGGGGAGTGTTTTAACCAAATTTCTCTTATTGACTGTCTATGTATCTTATGATACATAGGGGCGCTCAATGAGTTGCCCCAGGATGTATCTAACGGCATGGATCAATTTGATGGCAGTGTCAAATTTCAGGCACTATCTCTTAATTAGGAGCGCTGCCAATTTGACTTTCTGATCTCTGCACAAGTTATTTCCCGTCTTAAACCTTACACGGAACCTGCCACTATATTCCCCCTGTGGCCTTGTGGCTTTCACTATATAGTATATTAATCACAATATTCTACAATAAACTACATCTTATTCTGTTTATCCTTGTCCTTTCTATTGGAATGTTGTCTTTCCCAATCTTAAACTGAACTCTAATTGGTTTTTTTGCAACATCTTTCTACTCTTTTCTTCTCCTTAGCATCCTGGTATTTTCTTGTTTTTTTTATTATGGGGTTGTCTTTTATAGGAGCCTTTCTTGATAAAGTAAAGACAGGATCCAGATTAATATTAAAATAAATGTTAGTGTATGTCCATACAAATTTTATATAGGGTTTTACTTGAATTATGACTATTTTGAGTGAAAAAGGCCATGAAAGCTGTTGGCAACAGTTTATTCAGCATCAAGGGTTGTTGGTGTATAGCTTACAAAAAAATTCACATGTATTTAATTATTCTTTTCATCCTGTTGTTTTCCTGAAGTCACTAGAAATCTGAAATTGTGCTTTTATACTTACTTGTTGAGGTATATTATGGTTCTGTTAGTGGCAATTTCATTTAATCCATCTGTGATTAAGAGGTCTGGTTTCAAACTTGGAAAAACTATTTACCTATTAAATATCTCACTCTATTGTCTTTGTGTTCTTTAGTAGCCTGTGTAATAGGCCATCCAGTAGCATATTCAAAGGCTGTGATGATTTACTTCCTGAATTTCTTGTTGTAAAGCATGTGGTCTCACATGTCATTACCCAAGCCTTAAACTTTTGGTTAATGGATACAGATATTGCTGACTTGTGGGTTACCAAAGAGAAGACATATTTTTGTATGTTTGATATTTATTAAGGGTTTATTTTATTTTTTTCTAGTATATTTAATCACTTTAGAAGGTCTTGAAGTATTCATACAGTTTCCTGCTACATAACTTATTAATTCTCTGTGATAAAAAGAGGTTCAATATTTTTTGATGGCAGGGTATAGGTACATAACTACTTTTGCTATGAAGTATTCAATGTAGTATACCATTAACATATTCTCAAAAGATAATTTTTATTTAGAACTTTTCTTGTTTTTACATAGATTTATCAGGGGGATATCCTTCTTGCAGATTTTCTATTATCAACATGGGCTAATCAGGATCTTTGGAACTGATGTGGAGAAGCTGCTTACATTACAACCTTGAAAGGGCATCTGCTGTAAAAATCTCTTTCCCTGTTTTATATTCATTGATTGTGGGGTACCTTTTGGTGAAGATAATCCCTTCATTTCTTCTTCTTTAAAGATTCTGATGTGTTTTTTAAGAGCACTAATGACTTGTGATCAATCACAACTTTGAATATTTGTGCACCTTCCAGATAGCAGCTTCATTTCATTATACAATATACAATTGCTATTATTTATTTATCATGGATAGTATATCTCTATTCTTCCATCTGAGAGTTTTCTTGAATCAAATGCAGCAGAAATAAATTCCTTTTTTGTTGTCTTTATTCTGAGCACTCCATCAATTTTATAGTTATAACCATATGTTTACAGTTTTTAGATATCCTTGCAGTTGAAGTATTGAGGTTTGGGTGCTATGATCATATATCTCTTGAGTTTCCAAAGTGCTCTTCTCAAAGATATGTCCATAAAATCTTTTTTGTATTATCAGTGACTGAAGATTACAGGGGTTTCAATGCTCTTGAATCTGTGACAAGCCTTCCTATGTATTTGACCATTCCCAGGAAGGTCTAAAGTGTTCTCTTGTTACACAACAGCAGCATGTCAGCTATAGCTCTTTTTTAGGTCTTATTTTTCACATCCTTGCTGATGATGTAACCCAATAGGGTATTTTTTTGGAGAAGAACTCATATTTGGGCAGTTATTGAACAAGATGGTTCTCTTGGAAGGTGGCATGTTTGGTACCAACATCCTGCCAGTGATGCTCCTTGTTTGAATGTATATGATGAAGCTGTCCATGTACACTATAGATTGTTTTAAAATTTTACTATTAATTTTTTTCATGAATGTGAAAAAGATACCGGGAGCATTAGTCATTCTAAAGTGAATGATTACACATATGATACTTTTTATATTTGGTCCTGAAAGTTTTTTAGGGTTTCCTTCAATTTTAGTTTAGATTTGGTTATATCCTGCATTCAGTTTAATATCAGTAAAGAATTTTGAGTCCCCTTTGAGCATCAAAGAGATAATCAATAACAGGCATGTGATAACTGTTATTAGTTGTGATTTTTTAAGGGCTTGATAGTCAATGACAAGGTTTAAACACCATCATTCTGGCTGCAAAGAATTTAGCCAAACTAAAGGGTGACTTGTCTGTCTTATAAGCCCTTTTTAATATCTTTTTTAGTACTCCTTCAGGGTTTTGGCTTCTTGTAATGTCAAAAATATATAGGTCTATTTTTAGATACACTATTTTGATGTAATTTTTTTAAATAACTATTTCAGGGGGTACCCTGTAGTTTCTACTGGAATACACAAGGGGATTATTGAGCCAGATTTTAGACAATAGGATCTTGTTGTTGTAAGATTTTCACATTTTTAAAAATGAATATCAGATAGGTGTCAGTATTCCTGTTGATTTTTCTGGCACCATTTTTTCTAATCTTTTGTAATTTTCTCAAACACATGATCTCTAATGAGGATGTCAAGGTGTATGATAGTTATGGTGATGGAGTTTGCCTTGGTGTAAGATGAGGCGTTAGATTTCCTATTCAATGTTAGATTTTGTTTTTCTTATCTAATCAAGCCCTAGGATCACAACATAATAACTTATTGGGATGATGGGTCAATCAAGGGTAGTTTGAACATATTCTATTTGGACTTGGAAAGGTTTAGCCTATCTGATGACTGGGGCCCTTCTATTGTCAGCCATCATCACATGCTTTGTGTTACTCTTGACAATAATTAGCTTAAAAAGATTTAATTTTTATTTTCAATAAGGGACTGGTCTTCCCAAGGGTCAATTAGTACTGTGCCTAAAATCTAAAAAAAATCTTAAAGGATACATCGGGAGTCTATTCCCAGTTTTGGTAACAGACATATAGGATTAATAGAGGGATGTTGGATCATGATGATTGATGTCATGAATGACATTTCAATACTTGTATTGAAACCTCAAGAGTCAAACCCCAGTCCCCAGAAGGCGGATCAAACCCTCCAGACCAGTCCAGGACCTGCCAATCTGTTAAATCACAGACTCAACCTGGTAAATTACTCTGCGTTCCGCTGGCCTACTACAGATGACCTTATTACTTGAGTCAAGCAAAGTGGACAAGAACTTGCCCACTTGCTAAATTGCATACCTGAGTTAACGAGTTACTCTGAGAC
Source organism: Entomophthora muscae (assembly GCA_014839935.2). Lineage (NCBI taxonomy): Eukaryota > Fungi > Entomophthoromycota > Entomophthoromycetes > Entomophthorales > Entomophthoraceae > Entomophthora > Entomophthora muscae. Next base: position 344,905 of record QTSX02005737.1, on the reverse strand, counting down.
CCGTCAGTTTCCCAAGGACAATTTCCCAAATGGTCATCAGATTGACACTAACCTTGAGCCACCAAAGACCCAAACCTATGCAGAGGTTGCAGCTTGCCTTAAGGAGGTTAAAACAAAATCTATTTTTAACTTTTCTAATGACCACCAGCAACTGCCAGTCTTCCGCCCAGAATGGGTAGTACAATTGGACTACTCAGGTGACATAGTGAACAGTGGCAGCGGAACAAAGCATTGCCATTCCTATTTGCCAGAGCAGGCACAACCTGGATCTGCCGCCCTTGAGACCCCAAGCCAAGACCCATGTACCACCAGTGCCTTGTTTACAAACCTGAACCCTGCAAAAATCAAAGAAGCAAAGTCCCAGGGTATAAAAACCCTGGTGGTACGGCAAAACCCCCATCATCATTTTTGATTAAAAGTTTTATGAACCTTTTTTTCAAAAAAATCTTACCCTATCTAGTCTTAGTGATCTTCCATATTAATTTGGGTCAAGTAGACTACCAGACCGCCGCCCCTTTCCAAGCCCAACCTGCTGAATTGCCCCAGGCATCATACTGCCTCCTGAGAGCTCCCTTTGGACCTGTGCACTTTACCGAGTACCCCCCCAACCCGGCCTATTCAGAGTACGGCTTGGAAACCATTCTCATTGCCAACCCTTTGGCAAGGACTAGAAGTACTGAATACATAAGACATGAAGGGAAGAGAGTTGAGATACCGCCCTTATTATTCAAGGACAATTACAACTACCTACCACTGTACTTTGTTCCCATGACTCTGCCATTAACCCCAAGACCAGACCGCCCCTTGGAACCCACTGCCGCGCCAAGACCACCTCTACCCAACTGTTTGGAGTACTCTATATTACTTTGACAGGATTGGTGGATTCTGTGGTCCCCAACTCTGGACCCTGGTCCTTGCTTGGGTGATCTTTATCTTATATTATCAAGTTAGCACCCATTTTATGGTGGGCCCTACCTGCCGGCTCAACCGCATCTCACCCCGAGCCGCCCAATGCCTCTGCCTATGACTGGGTTCCTGACAATTGAATTCACATCTTGATTTCTTTACAAGTTTTGAAATTTAGGCTAGTGTGGCTCACCTAAAGGCTCCCCTCTATTTTTACTCTTTGAGTAGTGTCTTAATACTCATCTTGTTATCTTGGTTGTTATTTTTCTTTTTTTAGGATTAAAGCAGGTAGTATAATTGGCCTGCTTGTTAAAATATGTATCCTTTATTGGTGTGGTCTCCCCTTGTGTTTGGAGGTCAAGTGTAATTATTCAGATTTTTGGGAAGTTTATCTTTCTTTCTCAGGAAAGCTCTTGTAAGTTGTTATGTTTAAGATTAAACCTTAATAAAATGTGAAACATGGGTCCTTTTTAGAAGTCCAGTTATGTTGCAAGACAATTGAAGTTAATTTGACTAGGTTCTTGTAATTTAATTGTCTTTTTATGTCAGAATATATTCATCAATTATTACTGTCAGCTTTGGTTTTCTGAGTTCTTAGAATATCATAATGTTGATGTCTGTCAGTGCAAATTTTACAAGAAAGGCATCTTTAAAACTCTTTCACTTTTTACTTTGGGAAGGGTGGTTATCAAACCAATTGAAAATGAAAAAGGACACTATCTCTATAACATAGAGGGCAATTTCACTTTCCTAGAGTCTGTAGGGGTACCTGACTTGTGTGAATTTATTTTATGTTCTTTAAATCCATAGGGTGGTGCTCTCATGGTAATATCCTGTAAATATCCTGTTTTCAGCTAGGTGAAGACACCAGAAAACAATGTTTGGCACCTCAGGGACAACTGCTATGGGTGGATTATTCATAACTCCTAACATACTGAGAAAATTAAATTTCTTTTAGGTATGAGTAATTTGTTGAAAATAGTGTCTCCATGGGACATCATGTCCCTCTCTCTGTCTTCTCTAGACAAAAAGCAGCGCAGATTTTTGGGTTATTTTCTTTGAAGTAATTATCCTTAGTTAAATAGGTGTGGATGTCATATCTTTGCTAACACTGTTATAAAATTTACTTCTTGCAAGTATATGAAACAAAATTTAAGAGTAATTTAAGAGAGAAAAATGTTTGATTTTATATGAAAGAAGATAGTTATAAAGTCTAACAACAAGCTTTATATTTGTTTTTTTTGGCAGCCATGGGCCTTGTCTAGGTAACTTTCCTTATAGGACACAAAATTTGTCTCGTTGTACAACATAATAAGTGTGACAATAGTGCAACCTTATAATTGTGTGTAGATTCATTTCTCAGGATATGGATTTCCTAAGAAAGAGTACACAAGGATTTTGTAACACTACAGTTTATTCTTTTACATTAACAAGAAAATTCAGAAAAATTACACCGTAAATTTATCTCTTCTTTTTCAATCATTACTTAAATTGAAATTAGTTTATTTTTGAAATCTAAAATTTATAGAAAATAAAATAGTTAAGTTTAAAATAATCATAAGATTAACAAATGAAAATTGTTTATTTATTCCAATACATTTTATGCTCATAAAATGATGAACAACAATTTTTGTTCAATTATTAAGTTAAAATCAATTAGAATCAAAAATAAAATGATAAGGATTTGATTTTGTTTTGTAAAATTTTGAAGCCTCTCCTGCTGGATTAACGAAAATTTTAACCCATAGGTTAAATTCCTTTACAAGGATTGATATGGTTGTAGCAAAGTTAAGATCTTTATGTGTTAAAACTTAGCCCAGTCTTTTAATCTTCGTTAAAAAATTCAGCTTCGAATAAGTTTATATTGGATAATATTTTTAGGCTAAAGCTTTAGTTCAAGCAAAGATATTCATGCAATGCAATGTACCAAATTTATTAATGGCTCATTAAAATTTTCTTCTGCGGAGGAAAAAAATAAAAATAAAAAATAGGCAATCCATTTTCAGTTAATCCACTGAAAATTGGAATCCCAGCCATAATCAAGCATATTTACACTGGTAAGTGCATGTAATAGTATGCGGGTTTTGGAGTTGGAATTACGCTCCAAATAGGGAACCGTGTTTTCAAAGCATCAGATAAAAATAAGATGCTAAATAAATTTTATTAATCAACGCGATCTAAATCATGGACACTTGCTCTTAAGGGCTAACTTAAATCAATAAGTGAATTTAGTTTTGTTTAATGACATCTATTTTGAGCCCTGAATTTGCTTACCTCGGTGCAGTCAGCATATGTGAGCTACTTGATTTTAACCGCTTTAATTAAAGCGATGTTTGGATTAATGCTTAAATGTTATGTAAAAGGGAGCTCTGGTGATGCGCTTGGGTATGTTGAATCGGATTTAGAAAAACATAGATGTTCGCATTTTGCTTAAGAGGTTCTCTGCCCCTCAAAAAGAGGCATTGTATTTTATCTCATCGACAAAGAACATCTTTTTAGATGTATCCGTTAATATATTACATAGACAAACCATGAAAAGCAAAAGACATAGAAACAAGAAGACGGTTTCGCAAAAATAATTCAATGTACATTATTAATAATAAATTTGATCGATTTCATGTACTGCTGTGATTGAAGCATTGCTTATTGATATTTTATTTGTAAAATTGTTGGTGTTTTGCGCTGCCTTTTTAAAATAGCAACTAAAACCTAAGCTTTTATTCAGATCTATCCAAAAAAATACCTTGTCATTTATATTCAATGCGATGAAAAAAGGATTTCACAACCTCAATTTAAAAGCATTTTAAATCATGTACATTAGTAAAATACGTTTTATGCTTTAGATAATGCCATCATGAAAATTAGTTAAAACAATGCCTGAATTAAGATGGTGAAATCTGCTTTAGAAAGCGAGATGCATGGTATAAAAGCAGTGATTGTTTGTTGAGAGAGACAACAAATGAATTCCTTCTTTACTACTATTGCTCTGGCTGCCATCAGCTTCAACTCTATTGTTGCCTCTGAAGGCAGTCTTCTTCGTCGCACTTATGACAGCTCGCCTGTAGCAGCCTACGCTCCTGTCTCTTCCGGAAACTACGCCAAATCAAGACCAGACTATGGATCAATTGGTGGAAGCAGTTCATGGCAGACTTCCTCAGGACCAGCTTCGTCCAGAGGGTCAGCTGGAGGTTCATTTGAAGAGTATGGAAGTGGGGCTGCTTCAGGAAGTGGATCGGTAGGAAGATTTTCTAGTGGCTCTGGCAATAGTAATGCTATACGTGGTGTTTCCAGTGATGGATCAAATGGAGGCTTCTCAACTGGAACTGTCAATAGACTTACTTCGGGGGTGACATCCAGTGTGGGATCAGCTGGAGGCTCTTCCAACTACCAAAGAAACCAAGGCTCTTCTGGTCCAGACATTAATTCAGGATCAAATGGAGGCTTCTCAACTAAAACTGGCAATAGAGTTACTTCGGGGGTTACAACCAGTGTGGGATCGGCTGGAGGCTCTTCTAATTACCAAAGAAACCAAGGCTCTTCTGGTGCAGGCATGAATTCAGGATCATTTGGAGGATCATCCCATGGATCAGGAAAAAGAACTTCATCAGGAATGACTTCAAATATGGGATCAGCTGGAGGCTCTTCCGATGGATATGTCAAAGGATCTTCTGGTGCTTCTTCAGGCACTAGATATGGTGGAAGCCGATTTGGCGGCTACTCCCAAAAACATGGATTGAGCTACTAGTTTTCCCGTATATTTTAACTAATAATGGTTATATCCTATAATAAAAACCTTTTAAAGCATCTTTTTAAATCTTTTTTCTTAAATCAATTCAATTTAATTGGTAATTAGATAAGTTCTATAGTTGATGGCTTTGTAAAAGTAAAGTGGATTCAACCTTTTGTTGCATCCTGACTTTTTTGTTTTGTGCGGTTAAGCTTTCATAATGTATAGTCCTAAAAAATCTTTTTCGTATCAAATTTGTAGGATTCAATTCTACAGATATTCCTTTGCTGCTATTAAGCCATGTAGTAATTTTTATAGATTTTAAAACGAGTTGCAGAGGCCTTGTGTCACGAATAAAAGTTTTTATTTTTTTGTGGAAAATTTGTTTGATATAGACGTTGTTCGTCCTATTAATCAAGCTCTCCTATTATAAGTGCATTTACCTTAAAAAGTAATCACTGGTAAAAATCTGAATATCTCTGAAAGCATGTACACCATATCTTTAATTACTCTCACAATTTTTATCTTAATATGTTTTTTTACTGACTAGTCGATATTTAGGGTTTTAAAGATAAAAATAACTGCTTATTTTACTGAGAAATTTTAGGTTTGAAACATTCTTCCAATTTTCAAATAGCTGGGGCTCTTCATGTTTTTTTATAAAAATATATATTTATTTTTTATTCTCAATATACATAGGCTTAATCAAGGTGCACCAATATGATCCTATTTACTAATATGAGTTAACAATATGGCTTTGATGTTATATCACAGCTTGGATATGAAAAGTCACTTATATTGTCTTGTCTTGTTGACACAATTTTTAAGAGTGAAATTATTTTTTAACACTGGCAAGGCCTGTATATTCACAATTTTTACAAGCAAACTAAAATATTCTAAAATATACTAAATAACGTATAAAATGCGGAAAAAATGCCCTAAATTGACACTGGAGAGCCCACAAAATAAAACGTCTAATGACTGATAAAAAAGAGCAAAATTATAATATTAGAAGTTAATATTTATATAACTGTGTAAAGAATAAATAGATTAAAAAACACTCCTTCCATATATTTAATGTTCTTAATATATTTATTTGAAGTGTACAAAAAAAGGTAAATTAAGGAAATAATAATACTTTATTTGATATGTAAGAAATGTATTATATACTATCATGAAAAACCACATGACATCCAAGTATGTATGTCTTGGCAGTCATGAGAGTTGTCCAGAAAATTTAAGGAAAGGAAGATATTCTGCCAACTGATTTTCTGTCAAATTTGATCCAACTATAATTTTTTCACATGTGATTTTTTCCCCTTTGCAACAATAAAAACTTAAAAATAAAAAAGTAAAGAAATTTTTTACTATAAAAGTTTTTCTATGAAATTTTTAATATTCTTTATTTATTTGTTAGAAGTGGTATTAAATTTTTAGCTTTTAAAAAAGTATTTTTTAAACCTGAGCCTCTTAAATACAAAAAAAATGGAAGTAAAAATAATTTTATGTGTAAAGTGTAAATTTTATTTTTAAATAGTATGTTTAACAAATTTTTTCTTTGTTGTAAAGTTAAAATTTTCTATATATTAATAAAATTATAGTTGTTATAAATTCAACTGAAAATCAGTTGACAAAAAAATGATAGAATGTATTCCTGCCCCTAATTTTCTTTATAAGTCTCAATACAGTAGTTTTCTAACTTGTTGAGATAAAAATATATTATACAGTTTTTAACGCATTGGTTCAGTCACACAACAAATTCCAACTGGAACCAGTTGAAGGTCAATTTACTCAATAAAACTTCCATTTATCTAGGTCTAGAAAACAAAAAATTCAACCCCACACCAAATTTAAAGTTGAATACTGAATTTCCAGAAATGAGCAAATAACAAAAGAAACCCATATAATACAAACTAAAACTAGTCACAATGTGAAGCACTCTACATCAAATGTGATAATGAGTGTGCAATAAAAATAGTAAAAACTGAGTACAGATGAGGTTCAGTCACAAAGATGATAAGTTCAAAAATTAATTGACTAATTTATTTTAGAAATATTGATTCTTTTTAAAGCTCAAAATGGAAATAGTGGATTTCAGGAGTGAATCCACCAAAATCTATCCAGGGAACTACAGTGTTATTTTCAATACATGTGCTTCTAAATTTGGGCATTTATGTTTGAGAGAATGTCTCAAAAAGGTGCACTCATTTAAAAAATTAATTTCTAGAAATTCTTTGCTTTTCTTTTTTAATAGAATTTATGTTGCTTTGTCTTAGTATGAGTTTCACCAGCGAAGAAAACTTTGACGTTGTCAAGGAGCAGTACCAGGAGCTACTCCAAGCTCAGGCTACTGATAAAGGTAGCACAACCACTATGGCTCTCATATATACCCAATTCAACTCAAGTTGTGAGGAGGGTGAGTTGTATGTGTTGCCAGCCACATCCATGGGTGGCTTTTCTGATAGCCAGTATGGTGCTCCCCAAGACCAGGCCCAACCAGCTCCTGTGTCACATTCTGGAGACTGGGCAACTGTGGCCCCCTACATCCCTATCCAATCATTGCCCAAGAATTCAGGCCAAGTAACCATTGCCCTGTCCAATCCGGGTCCCTTTATTCCGGAAACCCTCCAAAAACATCAAATCATAACCAATGAGGTGATTGAGGAGATTGTAAGCCTCAAGCAAAGTGTCATAAAGTTTTCAGAAATTGCTACTTGGCTTCAATTTGCTAAGGCAGTGATTAAGCGTGAGTTATATGCCCTCTTGGAGAGAGGTGGTGCAAAGCTGGTCAAGAAGCCAAAGAATCAGATTGAGTCTGAGAACAAGGATGTATATCCTCTAATGCTTGACATACTCCAGGACTCATACCTCCAATTGACTGAGGTATGTTGCTTACTTGGGCTCCAGGGCATTTTAATTGCTAGCTGCACAGCACAGCAATAGATGCACAGGCTTGTCATTAGAGTTCTGGTTCTGAAAAATCGGCTGGGGATGAGTTGGATTGTGGCTATGTTTTTCACAAAACCCAATGATTGGTGCCACTTAACTGCTTCATGTCAAGTATCTTAGGCAATTTCATATTTATACTATTTTATAAGTTGACATTAAAAGTCCAGGATTATTCACTTTGGGAAGAAAAAACATCTCTGAGGGTAAAAAGAAGAAAAAGAGGGGACTGCCATTGGTGCCTTACTAGCAGTTTCTTCAAAAGGGACTGTATTATGCCAAACCATGTCCAGTTATACCAAAGGGTACTGGTATGGTGAATTCCTCTCCAGACTGCTTGCTATCTGGAGCTTGGGTGATTCCAAATTTAGTATTTTTGTGAGCCACCAAATGAAGTGCGCTGAAATGGCCTCCAAGAAGACAATCAGGTAGCCACAGTGTCTCAATTTTATTTGCTAATCATGCCAATTTACATCTAGGAGATGTGTTGTTCTTCAACATTGGGGATATGATCAGAGAGTGGGGTCTCACAACTTTCTTCCAGGTGATTCTTGCAGCTCACAACTACAATTTTCTTTTCCCCTGTCAAAAGGTTGCTGACATATTCACCAAGATGACCCTGAACATCCACAGCAGTAATCAATCATCAAAAGATCCACAGCTGTCCCCTCACAAGTCCCTGGTGTACAAGCAAATTAATGTGCTCCCTGTTTGAGAGTATGATATCATGTACCATCAATTTCTCTAATCCAATAAAGCAGCAATGTGCCCCTAAGACCTCCAACTGCCACAGCTCCCAGACAATCAACCTAGCCATTTGGAACCCATCCTCATTCAATCAAATTATCCCCCCTCAATCCAGTCCACCACCTAGTTTGCACCCTCCACTCCCACATTTCACCAAATAAACCTCATCTCCAAGAAACTTTTAATTTTATAATATATATTGGTTTGACTTGCAGGTATTTTTTATTGTTATAATAAATTTTAAACATTTAACTACAGTTATGATTCATTTTTAGTAATTCCATAAGTTAAATTTAGCTTATTTATAATTTATTAATTATATAGATTTCTATTCTAAATTTTAAACTTTTGTAGCGCTACAATCAAGTGAATTTAAAAACTACAAGTGCTATGAACCAGCCAATCAGAATAGTATTAATTTCTGTTCTCTTTGGTGCTTGGCTCAGACAAGACATGCCTCTATTTTTTGCCCAGTTTAACTTAATGATATAAGCCTGTTGAAAATATACAATGTCTTTTCTTGAAAATTGCACACCAACTTGTGGTCAATCTAGCACCAGACCACTGAGTTCTTTGGTGCTAGATAAACCACAATTTTTTGTGCCAATTGGCAATCAAAGACAAGTTTTTAAAAGCCTTAATTTACTAAGTTAAACTGGGTGCAATAACAGAGGTGTGTCTTGTCTGAGCCAAGCACAAAGACACCACATGTATGCCCATTACAATTGGCTGGTCTGAAGTACTTGTAGTTTTTTAAATTCACTTGATTGTATTGTTACAAACATATATAATTTATAATAGAATTAGATATATACTAAATTAGTCTAATAAAAATGATCCATTTCACCACATATCAGGATTTTGGGATATTGACTAATTAATGGATTCACCAAATAATTGCGGGCCAGCTGTCAATCACTCTTTGGAATAGTCTCAACAGAACAATGCAGGCCGTGGGCTGCAGGATCTATGAATCAATGACTAAATCATATCCTGGCATTAATAAAATCATGCATTGCAATTAATTAATGGAACATGAAATTACTGCTCATTAATTAGTCCACCTCAACAACCACCTCAAACATACTTCCCATAATAATTACTATTCTAATTTTTAATTATATCCTAGAACAAGGGCCATCACATGGGCTGTCATTTTAAACACTTCTAGAAGAGTCCAAAATGGACTGGGCAATCAGGCCAAACACTCTAAAATAAAAAGGCTTCAGGCCTGTTGTATTAATATAGCTCTGATTAAGTGAAACAATCATCTCCGTGAACTAGTAGCCAACCACTGGCTAGCTAGCCCTGGAAGTGGCCCAGGTAGACAGAAAAGATAACAATCTGTGGAAGATGTCAATTTAGCCTTCCGTTAAAACCACCCCAAAAAGGCTGGGCCTCCTGGCGTGTCGCCCTAATGCTACTTCAGTCTCTTCTAGTGTTGTGAGCTAACTTGGATGACGTGTGTGTAGGCAGGCCGCCTTAGAGCCAGTCCATTAGAATAAAAGACTGATGATTCCTTATTGACTTGATGATTGATCTAAGTCTTATTTCCTTAATGAGATCCTCTCTTAAGTTTTATTAGTGGAGAGAAAAGATGATGCTGTTGTCATACAGTATAATTATATATTGTAAAATATTGAGAAACATATGAACCTATATCTAGAAGTAGAAAGTACCATCCCAAATCCTCCGGGGCTTGGGCTTTGTCAGACTTGCTACTTCTGATGACAACAAATATTCCGGGCCAAAGGTTATGCCAAAGTCACAGGCTCTCTGTACTTTCCTAATTTTAGAAGACTTAGGATATCAGCTGGCAGATGATAAAATACCATGGTCCGCAATTTTCTGACATCACATATATAAACTCTAAATTCATTATTTAGATATAACCCCTGAAATTCAATATCTTTTAAAATAAATTTGTATTCTGCACATAAATTATACACTAAGCTAAGAACAATTTTTTTCTTAGCAAAGCATGCCACTTAGGCTACCCATAGTGAGTTTATAGATACAAAAATTATGTGTAATATTAATATCAATTAAATTTTTTTATGTAAATTTAATAAAAAGTAAAAAATTAGACTTAATGATATATTTATTAAATATTATTAGATTTAAAAGCATAGATGTGTTTATTGGGATTTTTTATTGGTATAAAAGGGGATGTGAAGGGACAAAAAAACATGGCAGAATTGAAAGCACTAATCAATGAGTTGGACGTGGTGCTGGCCAAGATTAAGGAGGTTAATCAAAAGGTGAAGGGCAAGCTTGAAAAGTTTGCTCAATAAGGGTGAAAATTGAACAAAACTACAGTGAAGGTTTAAAAAAACAAGATATCTAATACAACAGACAAACTTGCAGCCGGGCTCCTAAACGTTCATAAAGATGTTCTTACAGACTTGCAGTTTAAGCCACAGGGGTTTGCAACATTTGAGGTGTTGGAAAAGAATCCATATATATTTGAGCAATTAAAAAGTAAAAAATAAACCAATACTAGATGGCCATCAACCTTCAAGTAAGAAGACATGTGAAGCAGCCACTGTCAAGGGGGCAACAGGTGAAGACATAGAAGAAGGTAAATAAATAAAATATTAAATAATTGAAATGATAATACTAACTTTTTAAAAAGGTGATCACAAAGGCGTACTACAATAATTCCTTAACCCACATGTAATCAAGACCTTTTACAGAAACTATGTTCCCTATATTGGCTGTCAGCTGGCGCTGACGCCAGCTGTCCAGTCTGAAATGTTAGAAAAATAAAATAAAATTTACCATATTTTTGTGAATGCCGCTATTCACAATATTTTGATTTTGCCTTTGTTGGGTTATTTTGAGGATGAATCCCTTGCTTTTGCCTTTGCCCCTCAAAATGAGTCTGTTTCTAAGCTGGGGAATTCATTTTTTGGTTTTCTGATTCCCTGCAACTCATTTGCCCCACTAATACTGATGGTGAGTGATCCTACCATACATGTACTGTTTTGTGGTAAAACAGCACAGTATATGTGGTGCTCAAGGGTTCTAAGGATAGGTTTGATGTAGCTGAGCAGAACTGGGAACAAAAGAAGACTATTATCTTTTTACTTGACAGAACCTCTATATTTGGGCTCTGCAAGTAATATAAGAATTGTAAGTTGTTTGTTATGCTCATATGGTAAAATAATTCTCTGTATTGGGGGTCTCCTGAGGGCCTTTTATAGTTGGCGGGGGGAGGAGGGAAAGGAAAGGGTGAGCCAAACTGAATAAGGTCTAGACTGACAAGCACTAAGCTATTCTTGAAGAGCTGAAACATTTTTAGGGAATATTCAGAGGGAAATGGCTTAGATTGGGTGGCAAGTGAACATCTGAACATGTGATCTGGGAGTAAGGTGATCACAGCAAAAGTAGGGCTGTATTTGGGAATTGGGTGTAGAATAGTATTTCAAACTACTTGCCTTGGGGTCCATGCTTGGCAAAAGGGGTGGAAGGCCGCTATACCAATTTACATAGTGGGCACAAGTGATGGTCAATCATTGATTCATCTGCGGCTAGCTGCAGATACGTTGATGGGTTGATAATTGCCATATGTAAATCCTCTTCTAATGTAAACCAATCAAAGCATCTGCAGCTAGCCACAGGTGTGTCAATTAGTCTCTAATTGGAAATGTCCTTATAGGATTTGGAGAGTTACCCTCCAATTTAAAATACAAAAAAGGGCAGCAGTCCCCCTTATAATTTTCCAAATAAGGAATCAGTCAAAACATGGTAATACTGAGGAGTGGCACCCTGCACACAGTATATATTTTATTTTACTATCTTAATAAAATCTAAGTTTTATTCACATTTTTAATTTTGTGTTTCTAAGTACTTTGGCGCTTCTCCCTAGCCACAACTAGTAGAGATTATTCATTCAGGGCTGCAAGGTAATCACACAACCTTATCTGTCAACTAACCAAAACTTAGTACAAATCCAATCCTAAGGTTATTATTTCCCGTTATGTATCTGTGATGCACCTCAAAACACGGCACCTATCAACAAAACACAACTTGCCAAAATCAAACCAAAACCAGAAGACATTGAATGGTGGATCTTGGCTTTGATTGTAGCCCATAAGCTATACCTTGACCAGTTTTTCTGCCCCCAAAATTCTTCAAGATATTCATCCTCATTGTCTGGGATTTCATCAACATCATTATGTATCATAACTTACCCAAAATGGTGGGAGGACAAGAAGAAGTCAAGATCTCTTCTCTGCACAAATACACAATTATACATGTCCTAAAAAAATTTTAAAGAAAAGTATCTAATATTACCAACTGTTTATCTGGCACCCTGTCCTGTGTTTTGGGCGTCCTTGGAGACTTTGTGGCCTCCTGATGTTCTGAAAATACTGGGACCCCGCTGACCATGGAAAAAACCTTTACAACAATCTCCCTAAAAATAAAACAAGTAATATTTATAATAAATTCTGTAAGTTCTCAGCCCTGTTTGCAGGACAGCAGACTTAGATTAGTTGTTTACTTAGGTCTTGCTATAATGATGGGATTAAAGAAGAGGCTTGTATCACACCTGAAATTACAATTTAACTGGACAAAATTTGATAATATCCAGATATAAATAAGGATTGTGTCTGGTTAAAACACAATTGAATATTTTATTCAAGACAGTTATTCTTGATGCCATCTATGGAATTTCATCTCCACCAGAAAAAATACTCATGTCAAATTGTATCACAGTGCTGCCATATTCAAGCCATTGTAAGCTATAAAGTATGAGAGCAATGTCAACATATGATTTGGCCATAGAAGTTTCTAGTTCATTTCAAAAACAGATCCTTTAATTACACCAATCAAATCCCCAATAAATATCATTGAATCATATTAAAATTTTAATCTACATATATACATCTTCTATTAAAATCTAAAATATTTGAAACGTTTATCTCAAAAAAATAAATATATATGTAAAAATAAAGCTTTTATTCATTCATTAATTCTTCTTTGCTTCATTAATTTTTATTATACCTGACATTATATCAATTAGAATCACAGAAAAAACGTCAATAAAAATTAGACTAAATAAAAACATATATAAAAAAGTGAAATCAATAAAAAATAAAAGGTAATTCATCTATTAATAATTGGCTGTTTAGAAAGGCAGAGAGGGATAAAAATCAGTATGACCATAGAATTTAGCCATGGTCTCAGCTGAAAGGATATGGGCCCCAACCTACTGCAAATTAAACAAGTCTTTGGGCCCATATGTGTCCCCTGCTTTTCAAATTAATTGAGCCATCCAAAGATATCCTTGATTAGATTAAGGAATAGGGAATAAATATGGAGGAATAAAATGCACATATTTGATGTGGCCAATTGCCACAAGCCAATTTTCACTCCTGTCTCAATCATTGGGAATTCCATGAGAATATTGGCCCCCTTGTGGAGCCCAAAGTTATCCAGAACAATAATGTTGATGAACCCCAAGCTAATGATTCTGAGGTGCTCCTGAACCAATTAGAGAAAAATAAAGAAATGTATTACTGGTGTGAGAACCCTTGATCATCTGGTACAGCTCAATACCAAGGGCAACCTCCAGAATTAACTAATACAGCATGGAACATCCTCCATCTTAACAATCCTCTAAAACATTTTTTTATTTCCATATTAAAGAATTTTTTTCTGGATTAAATAATTGACACTCATAATAAAAAGAAATTTTTGTTTTTGTTTTGAGCTTTTAATTAAACTAAAAGACAAAGCAAAAACAATTTTTGAAACTGTCAACATGGAGGATGTTTTTTTCTTTATGAGTTAATTCTGGAGGTTGCCATACCAAGAGGACCAAGAAGAGCTACCATTGAGAAGGCTACAGAATAAACAGCTGCACACTGGGTTATGCCATCCTTGGCAACTTTGAGCACATAGCCGTAGGCATTGTACATGGACAGCTAAAATGAACACTTGGTGATGTAATAGAATTTAACTGTGCCCTTTTCATTGAGAGCAGTGAAAATATCAGCGTATTTTTGACAGTATTAGATGTTCATTAGGCTGTTTGAATTTTACAGAGTAACCCTGAGTTTTTCCAAGAGAATCTCAAACTCTTGACAGCTTAATAGCAACTCAAAAATTGAGAACTCAATTCCAAAAACAGAATTAATCATTGACTGTATATTTTCCTATTCAAGATGACAATTGCAGTTTATCCATTAACATATGGCCCATTTGTGCTCCTTAATCAATAGGGCTTGCTTGCACTGGTATTTCTCCAAAAAGAGAACAGTACAAATTTTCAAGAACATAACATAGAGTTTGACTAGATTTTGCCAAAATACCAACAATTGCTGCAGCCTTCTTGTTGTCCTGTGTCTCATTGATGAGCCTGATAAAGGTCTCATAGTAGGAGTTGGAGATAAGGTGGTACTTATGCTTTTTGGTGTTTAAGAAACTTCACAGGCTCTGCCACAATGCAGGTCATAGGCACTTTGCTACAGAACAAAGCAACCTTTTTAAAAACCTGTTTCATATCTGTGGTTTGATAAAATTTTAGATTGTTGTCATTGTCTTGCCCTTTATCATCACTCATGTAAGGCTTATATGTGGTGTCAAGGACAGGCTTTACCTTCTCTATGATAGTAGCAGAATTACCATCACAGCAATATAAAGGGTCAAATACCAAGGACATCCTCTTATGGTGACGTCATTTATTGTTCTGGTTCTGGTGACCTTTGTGTATTTTCTAGTTAACTTCTGGACCCTGGGATTTATGCTCTGTGCCCTTGCACTCTGTGCTCCTTGAGCTGGTTGTGTCAGTGCAATCTCACTATTGAACTCTTATCTCCTGTCTCATTCCTAGTAGGCACTTGTGTTGCACTAACTCAATTTTTTGACCCACAAGGATGTCCACGTCTGCAGCAAACCCCAATGGCTCCTTGGCTCTATAGTTGGGATGTGTCTATTTTGATATAAAAAGAAAATAAAATTAAAATTAGTTTATCTTTATAACTTATTTATTATAATTTTTATCACTTCATATATAGTAGCATAAAATCTTGTAATCACTACCAGTTATTTCAAATTAGGGTTTTAAATTTCTATATTAATTTTTTTGGTTGTAAATGTGTACTTTTAATTGTATGTATTAATAATTTTGACTTATTTGATAATTTAATCCAAAAACAAACACTTAGAAAATTTATTTCCTTTTCATATTCTAGTTTGTATGCTTTAATTAGGATAAGCTGGTAACAGTATTATAGATTCACTGGTTTGTTTTTATGTTTAGTTTTTTTGTTGTTTGTTTGAGTTGTTATTAGGGTTTAATGTTGGATTAAGTTTATAGCTTTTTTGACTGAATTCAGTGTCTTATTAAAGAACATATTAAACATGGTAGCTTTGTTTTGGGGCCAAAACTCAATTGTATTAGCTTGGTACATTTTTTTGTTGAATCATCATACATTTTTCCCAGTTTGCATAGGTTGTTGTGTGGTTGAACTAATGCGTTAAAAACCGGATAATATTTGTTTATCTCAACAGGTTAGAAAACTACTGTATTGAGACTTATAAAGAAAATTAGGGGCAGGAATACATTCTATCATTTTTTTTCAACGAATTTTCAGTTGAATTTGTAACAACTATAATTTTATTAATATATAGAAAATTTAACTTTACAACAAAGGAAAAATTTGTTAAACATTCTATTTAAAAATAAAATTTACACTTTACACATAAAATTATTTTTACTTCCATTTTTTTGTATTTAAAGGGCTCAGGTTTAAAAAATACTTTTTTAAAAGCTAATAATTTAATACTACTTCTAAAAAATAATAAAGAATATTAAGAATTTAATAGAATAACTTTTATGGTAAAAAATTTCTTTGCTTTTTATTTTTAACTTTTTTATTTTTGCAAAGGGAAAAAAATCACATGTGAAAAAAATATAGTTAGATCAAATTTGACAGAAAATCAGTTGGCAGAATATCTTCCTTTCCTTAAATTTTCTGGACAACTCTCATGACTGCCAAGACATACATACTTGGATGTCATGTGGTTTTTCATGATAGTATATAATACATTTCTTACATATCAAATAAAGTATTATTATTTCCTTAATTTACCTTTTTTGTACACTTAAAATAAATATATTCTGAACATTAAATATGTCAAAACAGCAAGCTCAAACCACCAGCAAGGTTCTGAGCAAGCAGGTTTGTGACCCGCAATCCAATTACCCGGCCACTTGAAGCCAGACTAGGATGTCAACTTGAATTGCCAAATCCAACAACATGAACAGATGGTGATCCCTTATAGTGGATACCTTGTTTTGGCGCTTGACTCATTACCAGGATTAAGCCACCCCCTTCACCATTCCACTGTGTGATCAACCCTATCATGTTCCTGCTATCCATGACTCACATTAACTATATAATCATTATCTCTCAATAAAGAATGCTATCTAGTTTCTAAATATTTCCCCTTGTAACTCTGCTAAAACAGCACAGTTACAACATTGGTAGGAGAAGTAGGTTCCCCAACCTACTTTATTCCCCAAAATTCTGCCTGTTGCCCGTACTTGCCGCGGCTAACAAATCCTTGACAGAATTATGTCTGGCCTCCTTCTGGACTGGACCCCGTACACCCCTGGTGCTGAGACACCTAATGGCTTTGTCCTGTACCAGAACACAGTGATACTATTCCCTGCGTTTAATGCCCTGTCAGAACAAGGCTTATTTCAGGCTCCCACCTCTATTCTGCAACCAATCAACAAAAACACCATGCCTGCCTACATATCTCAAAGACTGTGAAGCACTGCCTTGAAACCTTTTGCCAGGGCCAACAACAACAACACTGCCGCATGGATCCAGTCCGCCCAGAGCAAACTGGCCCAGATGGAATGCCCACAGCAATTTTGGATTGCAGAAATCTCCATCTGCCTGACCCACAACACTGGCACCTGATGTGATAAGTGGCACAAAGAACAGACCAACAAAAACTGGGATACCTTCAAGAAAGACTTCTTGGCAAGGTTTGTGCTTAAGGACACGGCGCTCATGATCATACACCAAGTAAAGAACCTAACCCAGACAGGCACTGTGAAGGAGCTCACCCGTGCCTATGAGGAACTCCAATATTGTGCACCTTCTGACATGGCCTTTGACACCCCAGCTACACACCTCATGTACTATGACGCTCTTAAGTTGCATGTGATGAGACACGTGAACTTGAACCAAGTGACCAACCTACAAAGCCTGTACCACAAAGCAGAGAAAGCAGAACAAACATCCAACACCCTCTATAAGGCACAAACTGGAAAAAAAGAGAGACCCAAGGATTCTCATACAGGGGCGCTCCACTCAACCACCCCTAGAAGCAACAGGAATAACACCAACCATAAACTCATAAGCTCAAAAAGACATGGGAATGGAAACAATGGCCAGTAAAACTGTACTCATTTCCGTATCACTGCCACACAAGGCAATCAAGATGAGAGAAAAGCCCGGGGAGAGCAAAAAGAGATCCAAGATCTCCCCACACAACTCCCAACTTTCCCAATGATGAGTACCAACCTGAAGACGTGGAACAATTTTCAATGATCCAAGTACCCTCGGAGGACCCGGTACTGTACACCATTACCAGACATCCTAATGAACTGATGTCCTATCCTTTCCGTTTTTGAAGTTACACAGGCTTAGCACTCCTGGACTCGGGTGTGTATCAAACCCTAGTCAACAGTAGCTTTGTAGATAAGTACAAGCTAGTCATTAATCCTTTGCAGATTAAAAACGTGGTTTTTGCTGATGAACATCACAATGCCGTGACAAGGGAAGCCGCCCCCTTCTCTGTCATGCTCAAGAACCTCCACTTCACCATCCAAGGCCCTGTCATCAATTTCCCAAAGTTTGAAATTGTACTGGGGTTGGATTGGTTACAGAAGAACAATCCTCACGTAGACTGGGCAACCTCAGTGTTGACCATTAAGCGTGAAGGTGTCAATCACCAGATCTACCCTGACTCAGTGGACCAACTCCTACACAACCATGTCTTTGTGCGCATCACAGAGACCCTTGACAAGAAAATTTAAAGGGAATTGACTGGAATCCTTCCAGTAAAAGATCATACACTTCAAGAATCACCAGGATACCTCCACACCTCAGGATTGCAAAATTGTGGCCCACCATCCAGAAATCTTCAAGGAAGCGCTACCCAGACTGCCCCCTGAGAAACACATTCAACACTCCATCCAACTCAAAGGGGCTGCCCCCAAAGCACACCCTATCTACAGCTGACTCCAAACAAAGACAACATTCAACACTCCATCCAACTCAAAGGGGCTGTCCCCAAAGCACAACCTATCTACAGGCTGACTCCAAACAAAGACAACACCCTACATGCTTACCTCAAGGAGGCGTTGGAGAAAGGACTTATCCGCCCCTCACAGTCTCCTTTTGGTGCCACCATATTCTTTGTGACCAAGAAGGACGGTACCTTGCGTCTGATCACAGACTACTGGGCCCTAAAAAAATTTACCATCAAGAATTGTTACCCACTACCACTGATCAATGATCTCTTTGACGCCTTGGGAGGAGCCACAGACTTCTCCAAGATTGATCTGTCTGCAGGCTACAATCAGATTTGTATTAAGGAGGAAGATATCCCCAAAACATCCTTCCACATTAAATACAGCTCATACAAATGTGTGGTGCTCAACTTTGGCATGAAACACGCCCCTTCCACCTTTATGACCTTCATGAACAAAGTGTTTGCTCCACACATAGGCAAAAATTCCCTAGTCTACCTAGACAACATCATTGTCTAAAGCCCTTGGTGAAACAGCACCACAAAGACCTAGAGGCAGTCTTTGCTACCCTGGCACAACACAAACTGTTGGCCAAACCCTCCAAGTGCCAGTTCCTCAGCAAGCAATTACCCTTCCTGGGACACATAGTCTCAAAGGACAGCATCAAACCTGACAGTCAAAAGATAAAGGCCATCTGCAAGATGCCGCCACCCAAGGATAAGTCGGAGATTCACACCTTCTTGGGGATGTTGGCCTATGTACGCCAATTCATACCTGACTGTGGCGTTTTGACTGCCCCTTATCCGCCATAACAGGCACCAAATCCGAGTTTGTGTGGACCCCCCAATGTGACCTCTGTTTTAGACGCCTCAAGGAGAAGCTCACAACAGCTCCTATCCTGTAATACCCCAAACGTGACAGGAAATACCAGATGGAAACCGACGCCTCAGATGCATCCATTGGGTGAGTACTACAAATCAAAAATAATGATGGTGACTTCCTGCCCAAGCTTATGAATCACAAAAGTTGACATATGGCAAGTGTTGATACCCTATCCACGACAAGGAACTGCTGGCCATTGTACACTGTCTAGTCAAATGACGTTATTATCTAGAACAGCAGGAAGAATTCACAGCATTGACCGACCATAAGTTAGTCATATATTCCAAAACTCAAGCAAATCTATCTTGCCGCCAAGCCCGTTGGATGGAGCTCTTAGAGAGATTCAATATGCTCATACAGTACAAACCTGGTCCCAAGCTTTCCATGGCAGACGCCCTCTCACGCCTATATGTCTGTGCCACAAGAGGGGGAAATGGGCTTGACCCAGACTGGCCTCTCTTGGTGCTACAAACAAAAGATGAGGGGTTCCCTCCTGGTACAACCAACATAAAAAAGAAAACAGTCATCAAAAACAAACACCTATTTGCTGACGTGTATGAGACCTTGCACAGTAAAATGTCTTATGGGACTACCATCCCTTACATCCCCACACATCAGCAAGTAGACACCATCCCACGATATCACAGAGACCTCGGACACACCAAGAGTCAAACCCTGTAAAAATTCCTTAAACACAAGGCCTGGGGGCCAACCCTATATTGTGACGTTCAGGAAGTCCTAGATCAATATGAGGTATGCAAGAAATTTGCCAAAAAGCAAAGCCCCTCCAAAGTCAGTACTACCCATCCACACACAACTACCCTTCAAGGTTTGGGCCCTTGAAGTTGTTGGCCCCATTCCAGGGAAACACAATGATAAGAAATACATCATCACTGCCATTGAATTTGCTACAAGATGGCCAGTAGCCCAAGCAGTAAAGGCGCACACTGGCAATGACATATGACAATTAATAGGAAGAGAGATAATCAGTAAGTTTGGAAAACCAGAACTCCTGATAACCAATGGAGGGTTGAATTGACCTCCAAAAACACCAACATATACCTCGCTAAAAATGGGGTTAAACATACTGTGACAACACCATACCATCCACAGGCTAATGGGAGTATAGAGCGGCTTAATGGCTGCCTTGTGCAAGCCTTAGCAAAGCTCACCACTTGGAGACCTGAAGACTGGTATGAGAAGCTATTGACTGCATTACTTGTGTGCCAAACCCAAGTGAACAGATCCAACAGAAAAAGCCCTTTTGAGTTGGTATACAGAACACAGTCAAATATCATTCAAGCATTAACAGGACCCAAACAGGAAATCCCAAGTAAAGTCCCCCGTGTTCACCCTCAAGTTATAGAGGCCAACAGCAAGCAAGCAGAAAAAGAAAATGAATGTCTGCAAAAAACCTTTATCCCCATCCAGGATAGACATGAGGTTGGAGACAAAGTTTGGATCATGGACATTGATAAAAGCAAACTACAACCCAAGAAAGTAGGTCCAGCAATCATTCTAAAGGTAAAAAAATAACACTTACCTTGTACAAGATCTTGGAAAGCGCAAACAAGACAAAACCTTGCACCATGATTGCCTGAGACCCTGCAAAGCAAGACAAAAACAACGCAAAACCGCCCTGCCTGCCACAGACAACAACTGGTTCAATATGGCACTCGGGCTCCTGAAAACCTCCCTGACAACCTACCCCCAGAGGAGGCCAACCTTCAGTCTGGAGGTGTAGAAATAGCAGGCTCAAACCGCCAGCAAGGTTCTGAGCAAGCAGTTTTGTGACCCTCAATCCAATTACCCGACCACTTGAAGCCAGACTAGGAAGTCAACTTGAATTGCCAAATCCAACAACATGAACAGATGATGACCCTTTATGGTGGATCCCTTGTTTTAGTGCTTGACTCATTACCAGGATCAAGCCACCCCCTTCACCAACCAGCTGTGTGATCAACACAATCATGTTCCTGTTATCCTTGATTCACAATTACTATATAATCACTATCACTCAATAAAGTGTCAAGGGTCTAGATGTACAGGCGTTCTGGCTA
This sequence comes from Entomophthora muscae, assembly GCA_014839935.2. Taxonomy (NCBI): domain Eukaryota; kingdom Fungi; phylum Entomophthoromycota; class Entomophthoromycetes; order Entomophthorales; family Entomophthoraceae; genus Entomophthora; species Entomophthora muscae. Next base: position 323,355 of record QTSX02005737.1, on the reverse strand, counting down.
CCACCAACCTACTTAACATCCAGTCATCACCCAATCTGGTGCACTTCTAATATAAAGTTTGACATATCAATAATAGTAATCAAGCAATATCACATGACTGTCCAAGTATCCAGTGGCTCAAACCCATCCCGCACATGACCAACCCCTATGTTTGATCCGACTAAATCTCTGCCACAGCCCAATCTATATAAGTCTAAAATATTATCCAATAAAATATACTTCTCTTATCTCCTAATTCCATATTTGAAACTTCCCCAAAAGGTGTTCATTATCAAAAGATTATTGTCTAGTTTCTAAATATTTTTCTTCTTGTAACTCTGCTAAAACAGCACAGTTACAACAAATATATGGAAGGAGTGTTTTTTAATCTATTTATTCTTTACACAGTTATATAAATATTAACTTCTAATATTATAATTTTACTCATTTTTATCAGTCATTATACATTTTATTTTGTGGGCTCTCCAGTGTCAATTTAGGGCATTGTTTCCACATTTTATACGTTATTTAGTATATTTTAGAATATTTTAGTTTGCTTGTAAAAATTGTGAATATACAGGCCTTGCCAGTGTTAAAAAATAATTTCACTCTTAAAAATTGTGTCAACAAGACAAGACAATATAAGTGACTTTTCATATCCAAGCTGTGATATAACATCAAAGCCATATTGTTAACTCATATTAGTAAATAGGATCATATTGGTGCACCTTGATTAAGCCTATGTATATTGAGAATAAAAAATAAATATATATTTTTATAAAAAAACATGAAGAGCCCCAGCTATTTGAAAATTGGAAGAATGTTTCAAACCTAAAATTTCTCAGTAAAATAAGCAGTTATTTTTATCTTTAAAACCCTAAATATCGACTAGTCAGTAAAAAAACATATTAAGATAAAAATTGTGAGAGTAATTAAAGATATGGTGTACATGCTTTCAGAGATATTCAGATTTTTACCAGTGATTACTTTTTAAGGTAAATGCACTTATAATAGGAGAGCTTGATTAATAGGACGAACAACGTCTATATCAAACAAATTTTCCACAAAAAAATAAAAACTTTTATTCGTGACACAAGGCCTCTGCAACTCGTTTTAAAATCTATAAAAATTACTACATGGCTTAATAGCAGCAAAGGAATATCTGTAGAATTGAATCCTACAAATTTGATACGAAAAAGATTTTTTAGGACTATACATTATGAAAGCTTAACCGCACAAAACAAAAAAGTCAGGATGCAACAAAAGGTTGAATCCACTTTACTTTTACAAAGCCATCAACTATAGAACTTATCTAATTACCAATTAAATTGAATTGATTTAAGAAAAAAGATTTAAAAAGATGCTTTAAAAGGTTTTTATTATAGGATATAACCATTATTAGTTAAAATATACGGGAAAACTAGTAGCTCAATCCATGTTTTTGGGAGTAGCCGCCAAATCGGCTTCCACCATATCTAGTGCCTGAAGAAGCACCAGAAGATCCTTTGACATATCCATCGGAAGAGCCTCCAGCTGATCCCATATTTGAAGTCATTCCTGATGAAGTTCTTTTTCCTGATCCATGGGATGATCCTCCAAATGATCCTGAATTCATGCCTGCACCAGAAGAGCCTTGGTTTCTTTGGTAATTAGAAGAGCCTCCAGCCGATCCCACACTGGTTGTAACCCCCGAAGTAACTCTATTGCCAGTTTTAGTTGAGAAGCCTCCATTTGATCCTGAATTAATGTCTGGACCAGAAGAGCCTTGGTTTCTTTGGTAGTTGGAAGAGCCTCCAGCTGATCCCACACTGGATGTCACCCCCGAAGTAAGTCTATTGACAGTTCCAGTTGAGAAGCCTCCATTTGATCCATCACTGGAAACACCACGTATAGCATTACTATTGCCAGAGCCACTAGAAAATCTTCCTACCGATCCACTTCCTGAAGCAGCCCCACTTCCATACTCTTCAAATGAACCTCCAGCTGACCCTCTGGACGAAGCTGGTCCTGAGGAAGTCTGCCATGAACTGCTTCCACCAATTGATCCATAGTCTGGTCTTGATTTGGCGTAGTTTCCGGAAGAGACAGGAGCGTAGGCTGCTACAGGCGAGCTGTCATAAGTGCGACGAAGAAGACTGCCTTCAGAGGCAACAATAGAGTTGAAGCTGATGGCAGCCAGAGCAATAGTAGTAAAGAAGGAATTCATTTGTTGTCTCTCTCAACAAACAATCACTGCTTTTATACCATGCATCTCGCTTTCTAAAGCAGATTTCACCATCTTAATTCAGGCATTGTTTTAACTAATTTTCATGATGGCATTATCTAAAGCATAAAACGTATTTTACTAATGTACATGATTTAAAATGCTTTTAAATTGAGGTTGTGAAATCCTTTTTTCATCGCATTGAATATAAATGACAAGGTATTTTTTTGGATAGATCTGAATAAAAGCTTAGGTTTTAGTTGCTATTTTAAAAAGGCAGCGCAAAACACCAACAATTTTACAAATAAAATATCAATAAGCAATGCTTCAATCACAGCAGTACATGAAATCGATCAAATTTATTATTAATAATGTACATTGAATTATTTTTGCGAAACCGTCTTCTTGTTTCTATGTCTTTTGCTTTTCATGGTTTGTCTATGTAATATATTAACGGATACATCTAAAAAGATGTTCTTTGTCGATGAGATAAAATACAATGCCTCTTTTTGAGGGGCAGAGAACCTCTTAAGCAAAATGCGAACATCTATGTTTTTCTAAATCCGATTCAACATACCCAAGCGCATCACCAGAGCTCCCTTTTACATAACATTTAAGCATTAATCCAAACATCGCTTTAATTAAAGCGGTTAAAATCAAGTAGCTCACATATGCTGACTGCACCGAGGTAAGCAAATTCAGGGCTCAAAATAGATGTCATTAAACAAAACTAAATTCACTTATTGATTTAAGTTAGCCCTTAAGAGCAAGTGTCCATGATTTAGATCGCGTTGATTAATAAAATTTATTTAGCATCTTATTTTTATCTGATGCTTTGAAAACACGGTTCCCTATTTGGAGCGTAATTCCAACTCCAAAACCCGCATACTATTACATGCACTTACCAGTGTAAATATGCTTGATTATGGCTGGGATTCCAATTTTCAGTGGATTAACTGAAAATGGATTGCCTATTTTTTATTTTTATTTTTTTCCTCCGCAGAAGAAAATTTTAATGAGCCATTAATAAATTTGGTACATTGCATTGCATGAATATCTTTGCTTGAACTAAAGCTTTAGCCTAAAAATATTATCCAATATAAACTTATTCGAAGCTGAATTTTTTAACGAAGATTAAAAGACTGGGCTAAGTTTTAACACATAAAGATCTTAACTTTGCTACAACCATATCAATCCTTGTAAAGGAATTTAACCTATGGGTTAAAATTTTCGTTAATCCAGCAGGAGAGGCTTCAAAATTTTACAAAACAAAATCAAATCCTTATCATTTTATTTTTGATTCTAATTGATTTTAACTTAATAATTGAACAAAAATTGTTGTTCATCATTTTATGAGCATAAAATGTATTGGAATAAATAAACAATTTTCATTTGTTAATCTTATGATTATTTTAAACTTAACTATTTTATTTTCTATAAATTTTAGATTTCAAAAATAAACTAATTTCAATTTAAGTAATGATTGAAAAAGAAGAGATAAATTTACGGTGTAATTTTTCTGAATTTTCTTGTTAATGTAAAAGAATAAACTGTAGTGTTACAAAATCCTTGTGTACTCTTTCTTAGGAAATCCATATCCTGAGAAATGAATCTACACACAATTATAAGGTTGCACTATTGTCACACTTATTATGTTGTACAACGAGACAAATTTTGTGTCCTATAAGGAAAGTTACCTAGACAAGGCCCATGGCTGCCAAAAAAAACAAATATAAAGCTTGTTGTTAGACTTTATAACTATCTTCTTTCATATAAAATCAAACATTTTTCTCTCTTAAATTACTCTTAAATTTTGTTTCATATACTTGCAAGAAGTAAATTTTATAACAGTGTTAGCAAAGATATGACATCCACACCTATTTAACTAAGGATAATTACTTCAAAGAAAATAACCCAAAAATCTGCGCTGCTTTTTGTCTAGAGAAGACAGAGAGAGGGACATGATGTCCCATGGAGACACTATTTTCAACAAATTACTCATACCTAAAAGAAATTTAATTTTCTCAGTATGTTAGGAGTTATGAATAATCCACCCATAGCAGTTGTCCCTGAGGTGCCAAACATTGTTTTCTGGTGTCTTCACCTAGCTGAAAACAGGATATTTACAGGATATTACCATGAGAGCACCACCCTATGGATTTAAAGAACATAAAATAAATTCACACAAGTCAGGTACCCCTACAGACTCTAGGAAAGTGAAATTGCCCTCTATGTTATAGAGATAGTGTCCTTTTTCATTTTCAATTGGTTTGATAACCACCCTTCCCAAAGTAAAAAGTGAAAGAGTTTTAAAGATGCCTTTCTTGTAAAATTTGCACTGACAGACATCAACATTATGATATTCTAAGAACTCAGAAAACCAAAGCTGACAGTAATAATTGATGAATATATTCTGACATAAAAAGACAATTAAATTACAAGAACCTAGTCAAATTAACTTCAATTGTCTTGCAACATAACTGGACTTCTAAAAAGGACCCATGTTTCACATTTTATTAAGGTTTAATCTTAAACATAACAACTTACAAGAGCTTTCCTGAGAAAGAAAGATAAACTTCCCAAAAATCTGAATAATTACACTTGACCTCCAAACACAAGGGGAGACCACACCCATAAAAGATACATATCTTAACAAGCAGGTCAAAATATGCTACCAGCTTTAATCCTAAAAAAGAAAAAATAACAACCAAGATAACAAGATGAGTATTAAGACACTACTCAAAGAGGAAAAATAGAGGAGAGTATTTAGGATAAAACTTCCCTAAATTTCAAAACTTGTAAAGAAATCAAGATGTGAATTTGATTATCATGATTCAATATCCCTCTATTAATCCTATACTGTTTGTTGCCCAAACTGGAAATAAGCTCCTGATGTATCCTTTAAGACTTTTTTTAGATTTTAGGCACAGTACTATTTAACGCTTGAGCAGACCAGTCCTTTATTGACAAGAAAAATTAAATCTTATTAAGTTACTTACCATCAAGATTAGCGCAAAGCATGTGATCATGACAGACAATAGAAGGGCCCCAGTCATCAGAGAGGCTAAATTCTTACAAGCCAAAATAGAATATGATCAAAATACCCTTGATTGACCCATAATCCCAATAAGTTATTATGATTTGATCCTAGGGCTTGATTAGATAAGAAAACAAAATCTAACATTGAATAGGAAGTCTAACACCTCATCTTATATCAAGGCAAACTCTGGCACCATGTCTATCCTACACCTTGACACCCTCATTAGAGATTATGTGTTTGAGAAGCTTACAAAAAATGAGGAAGAAAAGGGCTCCAGAAAAATCAATAAGAATACTTGCACCTATTTGATCTTTATTTTTAAAATGTGGAAATCTTACAAGAACAAGATCTCATTGTCTAAAATTTGGCTCAATCATCTCTTTGTGTATTCCAGGAGAAACTTCAGGGTCACCCCTGACAGAGGTATTTAAAAAAATTACATCAAAAAAGTGTGTCTAAAAATAGACTTATATATTTTTTGACATCACAAGAAGACAAAACCTAGAAAAAGTACTAAAACAAGATATTAAAAAGGGCATTTTTGAAAGCCAAGTCACCCTTTAGTGTGGCTAAATTCTTTGCAGCCAGAATGATGGTGTTTAAACCTTGTCATTGACTATCAAGCCCTTAAAAAATCACAACTAATAACAGTTATCACATGCCTGTTATTGATTATCTCTTTGATGCTCAAAGGGGACTCAAAATTCTTTACTGATATTAAACTGAATGCAGAATATAACCAAATCTAAACTAAAATTGAAGGAAACCCTAAAAAACTTTCAGGACAAAATACAAAAAGTATCATATGTGTAATCATTTACTTTATAACAACTAATGCTCCCAGCATCTTTTTCACATTCATGAAAAAAATGTTTAATAGTCAAAATTTAAAACAATTTATAGTGTAACTGGACAACTTCATCATATACATTCAAACAAGGAGCAGCACTGGCAGGATGTTGGTACCAAACTTGCCACCTTCTAAGAGAGCCTTCTAGTTCAATAACTGCCCAAATATGAGTTCTTCTCCAAAAAACTACCCTATTGGGTTACATCATCAGCAAGGATGTGAAAAATAAGACCTAAAAAAAGAGCTATAGCTGACATGCTGCTGTTGTGTAACAAGAGAACACTTTAGACCTTCCTGGTAATGGTCAAATACATAGGAAGGCTTGTCACAGATTCAAGAGCATTGAAACCCCTGTAATCTTCAGTCACTGATAATACAAAAAAGATTTTATGGACATATCTTTGAGAAGAGCACTTTGGAAACTCAAGAGATATATGATCATAGCACCCAAACCTCAATACTTCAACTGCAAGGATATCTAAAAACTGTAAACATATGGTTATAACTATAAAATTGATGGAGTGCTCAGAATAAAGACAACAAAAAAGGAATTTATTTCTGCTGCATTTGATTCAAGAAAACTCTCAGATGGAAGAATAGAGATATACTATCCATGATAAATAAATAATAGCAATTGTATATTGTATAATGAAATGAAGCTGCTATCTGGAAGGTGCACAAATATTCAAAGTTGTGATTGATCACAAGTCACCAGTGCTCTTCAAAAACACATCAGAATCTTTAAAAAAGAAGAAATGAAGGGATATGCTTAGCCAAAGGTACCCCATGATCAATTAATAAAAAAACAGGGAAAGATAGTTACAACAGATGCCCATTCAAGGCTGTAATTTAATCATCTTCTCCACGTTAGTGCCTAAGACCCTGATTGGTCCATGTTGATAATAGAAAATCTTCAAAAGGTTATCCACCTGATAAATCTTTGTAAAAACAAGAAAGTTTCCTAAATAAAAATTATCTGTTGAAAATATGTTAATGATATAATACATTGAATACTTCCTAGCATAAGTAGTACTTTACCCTATACCCTGTCAACAAAAATATTGAAACCTCTTTTTATCACAGAGAATTATTATGTTATGAAGAAGGAAACTGTATGAATACTTCAAGACCTTCTAAATTGGCCTAATATACTTAAAATTAAATAAAATAAAGCTCTTAATGGATATAAAACATATAAAAATATGTCTCTTTTTGGCAACCCACAATTCAGCAATACCTGTATCTATGAAAAAAGGTTTAAGGCTTGGGTAAAGATATGTGAGAGCAAATGCTTTACAATAAGAAATGCAGGAAGTACATCACCACAGCCTTTGAATATGCTACTAGATGGCCTGTGACACAAGCTACTAAAGAAAAAAAAGACAATTGAGTGAGATATTTAATAGTTAAATAGTTTTTCCAAGTTTGAAACCAGACCTCTTAATCTCAGAAGGATTAAATGAAATTGCCACTAATAGAACCATAATATACCTCAACAAGTATGTATAAAAGCACATTGTCAGAATTTCCTACTGACTTCAGGAAAACAACAGGATAAAAAGAATAATTAAATACATGTGAATTTTTTTGTAATCTATACACCAACAACCCCTTATACTGAATAAACTGTTGCCAACAGCTTTCATGGCCTTTTGCACTCAAAGAAATCATAATTCAAGTGAAACCCTATATTAAATTTTTATGGACATAAGCTAACATTTATTTTAATATTAATCTGGATCCTGTCTTTACTTTATCAAGAAAGGCTCCTATAAAAGACAACCCCATAATAAAAAACAAGAAAATACCAGGATGCCAAGGAGAAGAAAAGAGTAAAAAGGTGTTACAAAATAACCAATTAGAGTTCTGTTTTAGATTAGGGAAGACAACAGTCCAATAGAAAGGACAAGAATGAACAGAATAAGATGTAGTATATTGTAGAACATTGTGATTAATATACTATATAGTGAAAGCCACAAGGCCACAGGGGGGAGCATAGTGGCAGGTTCCATGTAAGGTTTAAGATGGGGAATAACTTACACAGGGATCAGCAAGTCAAATTGGCAGCGCTCCTAATTAGGAGATAGTGCCTGAAATTTGACACTGCCATCAAATTGATTCATACTGTTAGATACATCCTGGGGCAACTCATTGAGCGCCCACTGTGTATCATAAGATACATAGACAGTCAATAAGAGAAATTTGGTTAAAACACTCCCCCTTGCCCCCTGCTTGTTGTCAGACACCAGGATCAGAGCCTGTGGGAGATCTGGGAAGGTCCACACAAACAACTTTTGTGTAGGGATGGCGCAGTAGAGCACAAGCAATTGTGGTAAAGTACTTTGGTGTTTCCTTGGGTGTCTTCAAGTCAATAGGTGTGGTTGTCATAGACCACAGCTATTTTGAAGGGTCCCAAGTGATTAGGTTCTAGTTTGGCTAAATTGGGGTTGAGGCATAGACAGGATCACTTACGGTGTATCTTGCCTCAAGGTGTTTTGTTTTTTCTCCCAATTCATTTATGTTTTATTCCTTGGGCTTTGGCATGCCATTGGCTCAAGGAGGGGATAATTGCCAAGGGAGGGTTTCCAGAAACCTTAGATTGTAATTTTCCTTGCTCTACCCCGTCAAGTCATCAGGGGTTCCAAAGGCCAGGGTACTGGGGCTGAACCCTGGCCCCTTTTAATTATTGCCTGCAAGATGAGTAGGACAGTGGGAAGGTGTTCAGTCCACACTTTATTAGGATGTTCTTGTGAGAGCTTAGCAATCAGTTGGACCAACAAACCATTCAGGCGCTCAATACAACTACTGACTTGGGGATAATAGGGTGTTGTGACTACTTGTTGGAGAGCGTTCTCGGTGCAATACACCTCCATGACATGCCCTACAAGTTCAAACCACCATCTGTGATAAGGCGCTTGGGCCGTCTAAAGCGGGCCAAAATTTCCTTGCCAATGAAGCAGGCTATGGTGGTTGCATATGATTAGTGGTTGCCCAGGCTATTGGCCAGCGTGTGAAGTAGTCTATGGCCTTAATGATGTATTTCTTGCCAAGCCTGTCTTTGGGGAGATGCCTCACAATGTCAAGAGCCCACTGTTTGAAGGGCTCCATGGCTTTTTTGTAAGGTCTGGAAGCTTGGGGTAAATCATTGTAGACTAAAGCCTTTAACCCAAGAATATTTATGTTTGTTAAGTATAAAAAGGTTGGTAAATTTTGCAACAACAACTGCACTAAAGCTCCTAAAAGTTTATAGGAAGTGAAGTAAGGACTAAAATAATTTACTTAAACCTATGAAAAGGAAATAGAGACCAGTTTTAATGACAAAATATTGGGTCAAAAAGTTAATTTCTAAGTCTGGGTAATGATTAGCATTAGCTGGAGGGTTGAAACTATCAAAATGTTAAAGTGTGTGTACCACTATAAATATTGACTAACTGGTGAAAAATGTAGTCAAAAGGAATCATAAGCCTAAGAATTCAAAGAGAAGGTAATTTGCAAGAAAAAGATTGGAAAAGAAGAAAACACAAGCCACAAAACCTAAAAAGTATCTTTTTGGGGTGCAAGTCAAACAATCTCACCTTATTGCTGAGATTTGGAGACCAAGCCTTTTTATTTTGCTTGGAATAGTGAGGTGCAGATTGGGGGGCAGAAGCAATAACCAAGTTGGTCAGAAGTACAATTTGGAAGCTGGGAAGTCTAACCAATGTTGGTTAGATTAATGTTAAAATGAGACAGGCTTCAAAATTCAAAGTAATCTATGGTTAACTTGAAAAAGTTAAATGTGCATAAAGGAGAGGATCAGGGAATGTGACGGTTGATTTTTAAATCAAGCCAGAAGAAGAGCAAAGCAGCAGAAGAATGGGAAAACTTGGTCCAAAGCTGCAGGTGTAAGCGAGATGAAAGTAAAAGGTAATTGATTCAGACTAAATTCAACTAACCCTGGTGCATAGGTACCGGGTTCAAAACTTGTTCCGTCAGTAAAAGGTAAATTTGAAGATGAAACTAACCATTGATTTAACTTAATTTGACCAGTAAAACAAGGATATGAAGGGGGTGTATTAGAAGATTAAATTTTAGTAGGTTGAAACCCAAATAAAGGAATAAACCATGATTAAAGTTCTTGTAAAATACTAGCAGAAAGATAGAGTAAAGGAGGATCCTGTCACTTTGACAGGTAGGACCAACTTGGGTGGTGAAGGTTTGGACTGTTTTTCTCTCACAGCACACATGTTTCAAGGAGGTCTAGGAGGTCCTGGCACATACAGGGCCACCAATTCTTGTATTTCATGATTTTGAAGAGGTTACACTATCTGATGTGACCCAAGGTACATGGGAATATAGTATGGTATCACCTCTTTGTGTTGTGGGAATGTAAAGCGTCTTTTCACCTGTATCTGCCCGGCAGCAGACGTTGCTGGTGTCAGTGGTGAACTGAATTTTGTTGTCCTTCAGCTTGGAAATATTTACAGAATTAAGACCTTTGTAACAGCTGGCTTCAGGACGCAGATAAAGCATGTGACAGAGGGGGTCTAACACATTGTCTCCTGTGATGGACACTATATAAAATCTGGAGAGGGTATTAGCTGTGACAAGCTCCTTTCAAGGCTTGTATTCAATGATTAATTGGTAGGGGCAGACACATGACACAGCCTGCTTGACGTTGTGCTAATTGTTACTGAGTGTTGAAGTACTGGAGAGATTTGTGATCTTTCTGGACTTGGGGTTGAAAGGTGGCACCCTCCAGGTAACAGTGCTATTTCTCAATGTAGTGCACAATTGCCGCTAACTCATTGTCATGTATCTGGTAGCGCTGCTATGAGTTGGTAAGCTTCCTGGATTTGTAAACCACAGGGAGGAAGAAACCATCTTTTTATTTACCCTCAGCATGCCCCCTATGGCTCTATCAGAGGTGTCAGTCTCAAGTTTGTACTGACAGTTTCTATTTGGAAATTGCAGTACAGGGACAGTTGTAAGTATCTGCTTCAACGTCTTAAAGGCTTGATCTTTGGCAGGAGTACATTGGAAGCGCTGTTTAGTGTTCAGGAGCTCAGTGAGAGATGCAATTAGTTCTCCCCAGTTGGGAATGAACTTTTGCACATAGGCAACCTTGCCCAAGAATGTACCACCTGACCCACGTCAGTAGGGGGTGGCATGTTTGTGATTGCCTTAATTTTGGCAGGATAAGGCTTTATCCCTTAGGCAGAGATAATGTGATCAAGGAACAGAAGCTCTGAATGAAAAAATTCACATTTGAAGGGCTTGGCCTTTAGTTGGTTCTTTCAAAGGGTGCCAAGGACAGCACACAGATGTTGAAGATATGTGGTTTGATCTTGACTGAAGATAATGATGTTGTCAAGTTACACAACAACACATTTTCCAATTGAATCTTCAAATGCTTTATTCACCAACATGGCAAAGGTGGAGGGATTGTTGTTCATTCCAAAGTCCATGACATGACACTCAAACAACCTGTAGCATATGCAAAAGGCTGTTTTTGCCTTATCCCCTGGCGCAATGTGGACCTGGTTATACCTTGCAGTGAGATCAATCTTACTGAAGACCTTTTACCTACGAGTGTATCAAACAAATTGTTGATTAGCAACAGGGGGTATTTATTTTTGACTGTCACCCTGTTTAGAGCGTGTTAGTTGATCACCAAGAAAAGAAGCCATCCTTCTTGGCTACAAAGAAGACTGCAGCCCCATACGGCAAGAGTGAGGGGCAGATGAAGCCCTTATTTAGCATGTCCACAAGGTGTTGACAGAGAGTCTTGTCTTCCTTGGGCGTCAAGCAATAGAGGGGCGTGCTTTAGGCAGCAACCCTTGTAGTTTCCCAGCATGTTGTATTTCTCTTGGAGGAGGCAGTTGGTCTAGTGTTTCACTGAAGACGTCCTTTTACTCCTCAAGGAGTCATACAAGTGCTGGTGGAAGTGTGGCGGTCAAGGGAGAGGCTGCAGTTGGTTCAGAGTATATGACTTCAACTGAATACTGGTTAAAGTCCTGCTTATCCCTTTGAAAATGTATGTTTCAGTCTCTGTAAGCCTGAAAAATACGGTGCCATGGAGTAATTTGCTCATTTTGAGAGGATAGATCTGAAAACCCACCCCATTCCTGTTGAGGGTTATTACAGACATATCCCAGTTAATATATGGGTGATTGTGTTGGAACCAGTTGAGGCCAGCAATGACGTCATGGCTGTGTCCTGCCATGATTGGCCCAGATAGTTTCACCTGAATATTCCCCATTCTCACAGAAAAGGGTACTGTCTCATGGGTGATTGCCACTCTGCGGGAGTTGGCTACGCGGACTGCTTTGAATTGGCTAGGCACTCAATCTAGTTATTGAGCATCTGCAAAACCCTGGTTGAACATGGTGTGATTGGCCCCAGTGTCTACCAAAAGATTGTGGTTATTTTCATGAAAATGGAAGGGGTAGGCTAAGTGGGTGATTTTATTAGAAGAATGGCTTGCTTGGAGAATGGGGTTGTCACTGTGGACCTGGAAGACATCTAAGGTTTCAACATCACACACATTATATACACAGGGATTTTTAGAAATGAGAGTGGTCAGGCAAGGTTGCAGAACCTCTTGTATCTACAACCCCCAGGCTTTTCCATAGTCTTTGATTTGCGCCAACTGGAGTTCCCCCTCATGAGGACACTTTGTTCCATTTTTCTGTTGATGCAGTTGGCAGCGACCCACTTGGTTGTGGGCACTGCCAGGTGTGGGACTAGTTTGAACAGGTGTGTCATTAGATCTTTGGAAGCCCATTGATGCCTGGTTGTTGGCCTCCACAATGGCTTTGTAACAGTTGTCAATGAAGATACAACAACCCACAGGGACCCACTTGCAGATATGAGGTTTGAGTCCATTAACAATAAGAGTGAGCAGCATAGCATTCCATTGGTTACAGATTCTGGAGTGGCGGTGAGGATTTGTTATCACCCTGTGAGCTACTCAGGGACAGATCCTATCTGTTTAATGGCTAGAAGTTTAAGCCCTGACAACAATATGAGAGAAAGTTTTGCTGTAGCAAATGTGCTGGCGTCCTTGAAGGACACCCAGGTGACTTCTTGCTCCTGGCCTGCCCAGTTGGTAAAGCACACAGCGGCAGGACCCATAAGGTGTTCAGACAAAGTGGCAACTCACATGGTCTTGGACACCTGATGAAATAGGAGGTGGGTCTGCGTGGAGTGGAGCCAAATGACAATGTCAGCTCATTCCACACCACCCGCAAAGGTTTCCAGTTGGAGGTTAACATGCATTGTGAGAGATCTGACTGTGGCAAGGTGACACTTACGTTGTGCTACCCCAGGTGCAGGCAATTGTACATACTGGTAAGCACTAGCTGGTCCTTGTAGATAACATATCCCTTGGGGATGTCCCCCTCAGGGATTTGAAGGAAAGTTTCTTGGTGGGGAGTAGCCATACGTCCCGTACTCTGTCTTTTCTAGGAGGAATTTTTTATCTTAGTTAGGTTGTAAACCTCTTCTGCTACCACTGTTGCAACTGAACCAATTAGAGCTCAGTATTTGATTGGGGAGACTACAGTCTAATAGAAATGTCAATAGTAAATAGAATAAGATGTAGTTTTTTGTAGAATATTGTGATTGATATACTATATGGGGAAAACCACAAGCCCACAGGGGGTGGCATAGTGGCGGGTTCCATGTAAGGTTTAAAGCTGGGGATAACTTGCACAGGGATCATCAAAGTTAAATTGGCAGCACTCCTAATTAGGTGATAGTGCCCGCAATTCAACACTGCCATCAGATTGATCCATGTCGTTAGATATGTCCTGGGGCAACTCATTGAACACCCCCTGTGTATTGTAAGATATGTTGACAGGTGAGGAGGGAAAATTGGTTGTAACAAAGAGATGATGCCACTCTAATATATGTGATTCCAAGTTGAAGATGAGATCAACATAGTTAACCACAGCCTACATAAATTATAACTAGGGTTAAGAGAACCAAAAGTTGTCATGGAAGCCAAGCACAGTTATGACACTACCTCATCAAAGGAATTGGGATCCACACAGAATCAAAGCTCATACACTAACAATTAACTCCACCTAAATAAGGCTAGACAAGCCCAAAAAATTCAAAATTACCTGTATCCAAGGCAAACCTGGATCAGTATTAGTAACCCCTTCTAGATGCCCTTAACAAAATCCCTAAAGCTGTGCTTTCCAGCACCCCATATGAAGCTTTTGAAACAACTTTTATTTATTCCTTGTAATAAATATTTCTTTTATATATGACTTGTTTTCCAAGCAATAGTGGTACTATTTCAACATCCCCCAGTTTTAAAGAATCAGACAGTTAAGCTCCATAAAAAATTACCTGGACAAGTCCATAACTGCCAAGGCATACAGTGGCCCAAAAAGTACCTGGCCAGCAACATTTTAAAGAAAAAAAAGTAAATTTCAATAAATGAAATTTGCTATAAAGAGCATGAGCAGATGCACCACGGATTTTTACTCAAGTATGGTATATAAAAACGCAAAAACAAATAAATAGGAAGAAAATTTTAAAAAAATTCAAAAATATTTAATAATAAGAGCTGCGCCTCTAGGTAGATTAAAGCACATAAAATGAATATAGACAGCACCTCTTATTCAAACTTACCTAGATTTTAAAATTGGGGTTAGAAATTCTTTTGCACAGAAATTATGGTTAAAACAAGAGAAATACCTGAGTTTATTTGTGGCCGAGTTTTACAAGCTAATGAAATGGGGTTATCCTATAGAAAGATAGCCAAGAAACTCAAGATTGGCAAAGAAACTGCCTGAAAAATTTACCTCAAGTTCCAGGAAACTAACTCAGTGAAAAATTGCCTGAGATCAGGTTGTCCTAAAAAACTACTGCTTGAGATGATTGGTTTATTGTCAGAATAGTTAAGCAAAATTGATTTATAACTGCCACTCAAATTAAGGAGACTATCAAAAATACCTTGGAAATTGATATCTCTGAGGTCACTGTTTGCAATAGACTCCATGAACTGGGGTACTATGGCCGTGTTGCAAGAAAAAACCCTCTTATAAGTCCAAAGAATAAAGCCAAAAGATTGGACTTTGCTCATAAGTATGTTAACTATCCTGTATCCTTTTGGGAAAAGGTGATTTGGTCTGATGAGACTAAAGTTCAGCTCTGTGGATCTCAGAGATGCCAAACTGTCTATTGCAAAGGTGACAAAGCTTACAAAATTGAGTGCTTAAAACCCACTGTTAAAAATGGACGCCAGGGTGTCATGTTTTGGGGCTGTTTAACAGCCAACACAAGAGAGGCAATCCATCTGATCAGTGAGAAGGTAAATGCTGATGTTTACAGAAGAATCCATGATTGGAATCTCCATCCATTTATGAAGGATCTGCAAGAACCGACCAGTTATATCTTCATGCAAGATAATGCTCCTATCCATAAATCCAAGAAAGGCTTAAAATACTTGGATGATAAACACATTGTTTGTTTAAATTGGCATCCTAAAAGCCAAGATTTAAGTCCCATTGAACATCTTTGGGATGTTGTCAAATCCAATTTGCCAAAAACCTCTAAACAATCCATTATGGATCTTAAATTTGGAGTGGCAAAATCATGGGAAGAAATTACTATGGAAACTTTAAAGAACCTAGTCTATTCTATGCCCAAAAGACTTGCTGCTGTGATTGAAGCCAAAGGTTGTCCTACAAAGTGCTAAGTTCATAGTATATTCAGCTTTTAAATCTATTAATATTTTATATTAAATATTCATATTTTTGAAATATTTTTATTTTTTCTTCCGTTTTATTTATTTATTTTCACATTTTTATATACCATACTTGTGTAAAAATCTGTGGTGCATCTGCTCATACTTTTTATAGCAGATTTTGTTTATTGAAATTTACTTTTTTTCTTTAAAATGTTGCTGGCCGGGTATTTTTTTGGGCCACTGTACCTTGATGCTAAATGGCTTGTTATTATAATATATAATAATCTGTTTCTATATCAAATAAAGTATCATTATGTTATTGATATTTCCTATATTTTTTGTTTCATAAACTTCTAAGAAATATGCTCACAACAATAGTATATATAGAATGAGTGATTTTAATATCTTGCATTTTTTACATGAGGTATATATAAATTCTATTTTGCATTATATTTTTTTCTATCAGCCAATATATGTTTTTTGTGAGCTCTTCAGGGTCAATTTACTGCCACATTTTTGCATTACATGCTTTATTTAATATGAATTTCAGGAAATAATTGTGCTTGTAAAAAATGGTTGATATACAGATATTGACATTGTTAAAAAATAATTTCACTCTTTAAAATTGTGTCAACAAGACAAGACAATATAAGTGATTTGGCATATCCAAGCTGTGATATAACATCAAAGCCACATTGGTTACTCATATTAGTAAATAGGATCACATTTAATGCACCTTGATTAAGCCTATGATATTGAGAAAATCACCTAATTATATACTTTTGCAAATTAGAAACAGGAAGAACCCTAGCTATTTGAAAATATGAAGAAAGTTACAAACCTTAAAATTATCAATAAAACAAGTAGTTATTTTTTATCTTTACAACCCTAAATATTGACTAGTCAGTAAAAAGATACATATTAAGATAAAAATTGTGAGAGCAATTAAAGATATGGTGTACATGCTTTCAGAGATATTCAGATTTTTACCAGTGATTAACTTTTAATTTAAATGCAGTTATAATAGGAGAGCTTGATTAATAGGACAAAACCATCAATATCAAACAAATTTTCCACATAAAAAACTTTTATTCGTGACACAAGGCCTCTGCAACTCGTTTTAAAATCTATAAAAATTACTACATGGCTTAATAGCAGCAAAGGAATATCTGTAGAATTGAATCCTACAAATTTGGATACGAAAAAGGGCTTTCAGGACCATACATTATGAAAGCTTAACTGCACAAAACAAAAAAGTCAGGATGCAACAAAAAGTTGAATCCACTTTACTTTTACAAAGCCATCAACTATAGCACTTATATACTTACCTATTAAATTGATTTAAGAAAAAAAGATTTAAAAAGATGCTTTAAAAGGTTTTTATTATAGGATATAACCATTATTAGTTAATAATATACGGGAAAACTAGTAGCTCATTCCATGTTTTTGGGAGTAGCCGCCAAATCGGCTTCCACCATATCTAGTGCCTGAAGAAGCACCAGAAGATCCTTTGACATATCCATCGGAAGAGCCTCCAGCTGATCCCATATTTGAAGTCATTCCTGATGAAGTTCTTTTTCCTGATCCATGGGATGATCCTCCAAATGATCCTGAATTCATGCCTGCACCAGAAAAGCCTTGGTTTCTTTGGTAATTAGAAGAGCCTCCAACCGATCCCACACTGGTTGTAACCCCCGAAGTAACTCTATTGCCAGTTTCAGTTGAGAAGCCTCCATTTGATCCTGAATTGATGCCTGGACCAGAAGAGCCTTGATTTCTTTTGTAGTTTGAAGAGCCTCCAGGCGATCCTACATTGGAAGTTACTCCTGACGAAGATATTTTTCCAGATCCATGGGAAACTCTTCCAAATGATCTTGAATTCATGCCTGCACCAGAAGAGCCTTGGTTTCTTTGGTAGTTGGAAGAGCCTCCAGCCGATCCCACACTGGATGTCACCCCCGAAGTAACTCTATTGCCAGTTCCAGCTGAGAAGCCTCCATTTGATCCATTACTGGAAATACCACGTATAGCATTACTATTGCTAGAGCCACTAGAAAATCTTCCTACCGACCCACTTCCTGAAGCAGCCCCACTTCCATACTCTTCAAATGAACTTCCGGCTGACCCTCTGGACGAAGCTGGTCCTGAGGAAGTCTGCCATGAACTGCTTCCACCAATTGATTCATAGTCTGGTCTTGATTTGGCATAGTTTCCGGAAGAGACAGGAGCGTAGGCTGCTACAGGCGAGCTGTCATAAGTGCGACGAAGAAGACTGCCTTCAGAGGCAACAATAGAGTTGAAGCCGATGGCAGCCAGAGCAATAGTAGCAAAGAAGGAATTCATTTGATGTCTCTCTCAACAAACAATCACAGTTTTTATAGCTTGCATCTTGCTTTCTAAAGCAGATTTCAGCCTTTTAATTCAGGCATTGTTTTAACTAATTTTCATGATGGCATTATCTAAAGCATAAAACGTATTTACTAATGTACATGATTTATAATGCTTTTGAACTGAGGTTGTGAAGTTCCTTTTTTCACCGCATTGAATTTAAACGACAAGGCATTTTTTTGGTTAGATCAATTAAAATCTTAGGTTTTAGTTGCAGTGTTAAAAAAGCAGCGAAAACACCAACAATTCAACAAATTAAAATATCATAAAGCAATGTTTCAATCACAGCATTACATGAAATCGACTGAATTTTTTATTTGTTAATGTGAATTAATTATTGTTGCGGAAACGGTTTTCGTGCATCAGGTGTCTTTTGTTTGTTATGGTTTACATATGTAATATAATGACGGATATATCTAAAAAGATGTTATATATTTATGAGATATAATATACTGCCTTTTTCTGTGGCGCAGAGAACCTCTTAAGCACAATGCGAGCATTTATTTCTTTTAAATCACATTCAACATACCTAAGCGCATTACCAAAGCTCCCTTTTTACATAACATTTAAGCATTAGTCCAAACATCGCTTTTAATTAAAGCGGCTAAAATCAAGTAGCTCACATATGCTGACTGCACCGAGGTAAGCATATTCAGGGCTCAAAATAGATGACATTAAACACAAAACTAAACTCACTTATTGATTTACGTTAGCCCTTAAGAGCAAGAGCTTCATGATTTCAATCGCATTGATAAATAAAAGTTATTTAACATTGTATTTATACTTGATGCTTCGAAAACCACGGTTCCCTTTTTGGAGAGCGATTTCATCTCCAAAACCACATACTATATTATGAACTTATCAGTGTTAAATATAATTCATTACTTTTTGTTATGACTAAGCGCTGGACTGATTATTTTTTGACTTAATTACATTATTCATATTCAAATTATTCAGAAAGATTAAAATACAATCAATGTCAAATCTTTAATTGATCTTGGACTCTTAATTTTTTAAAAAAAATAATTTATCAATTTTAGAATTGAAAATTACAGCTTATAATATTACTAAAAATACCTTGAATGAAACTATTTAACTAAAATTAACCTTAGTAATCTGCATTTGAGAGTAATAGCAGCCTCAAAGCTATAAATGTTATTACCTTTTATTTGGCTCTTCATTACTATAGTTAGTTTGATTTAGAAAAAAATTTGTTGTTTTTGAAAGACTTATACTCTATTAGAAATACATCCTCTAGTAAGCTGCCCTACTTCATGAACTTGCCCTAATACACCACTAGCATCTTATGATTATTTGGGTTCTCTTGTATCATCATGTGATTTAAATGATAAGTTGTCTCAGAATATTCTGAGCAACTTTTAAATGTTAAGGTGAAGCATATAACTTCCCATCTTTCATCAAATATGAAATATTCATGCGCATATTTTCATTTCCAAGGTATTTTTTATAGGCCTAGATGATCTTTCATAAATATAATATATTTTTTGAGAAGAAGTTGTGTCATTAAGGCTGATCCATATAATTTTTTTGCTCATAGATATTTTTTAAGATTTTTAATATTATTAGTATTAAATTTTTTTATTTTTAATTAAGAATTTTGGTATTACACCAAAGTGATCATCAGCAATGCTTTTTCCATGAAATTCAATGAATCTATTATTTTTTGAGCCCTTAATATATTTAGGTGAATATTTGAATAAGTAATATAAAAATTCATATGATCTAAAATTATTTTCATTATCAGTTTGTCAAGGAGCTGGATGTACAGGTATTCTGGCCACCACCAACACACTTAACATCCAGTCATCACCCAATTTGGTACTTTCCAATATACTATTCTACATACCAAGAAAGGCAACAAACTAATATCACATGACTTGTCCAAGTATCCAGCAACTTGAACCCATTCTGTACATGACCAACCCCTAGGGTTGATCCAACTAAACCCCCGCCACAGCTAAAGCTACATAAGTCTAAAGTATTATCCAATAAAATATACTTATCTTTTTTTCTCAATTCCATATTTGAAGCTTCCCCAAAAGGCGCTTTTCATCACTGGTAGCAGCTACAGTTTTTTGACCATGCCCATGAAAGAAAAAATGACTGACCAAAACCTGCCCACCTTCACGCACGTACTCAACCAGGACACATCCCAGGAGACCTGAAAGACGTACTCCCATGCCCATGACATTGACAAAGATATACATAGTGGATGCACCATATTTGAAGGACTGGTCATGCCTAAAGCATGTGTCAAGATAATTCTGTCAGGATTTGCCTTTTTCATTAGCTGCTACTCTGTTTCCTTTATATATTTATTTGCCTTTTTTTGGCTTCTAAGTATTACCAGGATTGTTGCTGTCACTTCACTCTTAAACTCCTATTTTTTCCTACATTTTTCACATTTGGACTTCATATTTGGCTTAGTTAAAGCCTATTTATGAACTAAATGATGAATTAATACTTTCCAAACATTGCTTACCTCTCGCCACCCGGTTTTGAACTCTGGACCTACACTAGGAAGATTAGTAATTGGCTCCAAAAGTCTTACTTTTCACTATAAGCCCGCTTACGTCCTTCCCTTCAGTTCAGACTGGTTTTTCCTTCTATTTTTGCTTGCTTTAACCAGAGAGCGTCGCCGTAACTGTTTCCTCTCCTCCTTCCAAAATCTCCTTTATGCTTGCCTAACTGCTTAAAGTTAATTCAAGCAGTTGGCCCACAAACCTTGGTGTCTTCCTTCCAATGATCAGATAACCTTTTTAGGTTAAACATTTACTTTCAATTTGCACCTCACTTTTCCAAGCTCAATAAAAAGGCTTGGTTCACCAGTCTCAACATTAAGTTGAGATTGTTTGACTTGCACCTCAAAAAAGGTACTTGTTAGGTTTTGTGGCTTGTGTTTTCTTTTCTAATCTAGTTTGAATTTAGTTTTGACCTTATGATTCCTTTTCTATTTCATCAGTTAGATAGTTTCTATAATAATACACACAATTTGATTATTGATAGTTTTAACCCCCCAACTAGTGGTGAGCAATTCCCTGACTTAGAAATTGATTTTTTGACCAAGTCCTCAGTCATTAAGACTGGGTTCTATTTTATTTTCTTAGGATTAATCAATCGCCTCAGCCCTTATTTTACCTCCTACAAGCTTCTAGGAGCCCTAGTCCAGTTGTTACTACAAACCTTACCTACTTTTTTTGTATTTAACCAACATAAATATAAACGGTATTAAGGCTTTGGTTTACAACCATCTTCCCCAAACTATGAGACCCTACAATTCAATACAGTTGCTCTCTTCAACTACAAACAAACATACAACCACTTGCCACAGGTGAAATCACTAACACCAAGTACAATGATATTGACCAGTTCTTTGGTAAAAACAAAGAAAACATCATCAACTGGCTAGACTACACAGCTGCTAAACTCTGCGCCAGCCGCATCCCCCATAAAAAATGGGTCCAGAAAACCAGCAAGCGCCTGTACAAGGCTGCAACTAACCAGTTTGCCGCTTGGGTTGGCTCAAAAACTGAAATACAGCTCAATAACTGGGAATAATTCAAAGAAGACATCACCCACAATTTCTGCATAACTGAAACATCTCCAAGACATTACAATACAGCTCAGCAATCTTCCTCAGAAGACCACTATCACAGCTTACGTCAATGAATTTGAAGAGATGCACTGCAAGAACCAAAACCCAGCACAAGCTGACAGCGTACACACTAGAGAATCATTTATCAACATAATGAAACCCTCTGATGCTGCCCTCATACTTCCAGAGGCCAACCCCTTCATGTCTGCGTTCATTGCAGAAGCCAAACACGCAGAAAAATGCACAAATATGGAATATGCTGCACGCAACGGCAACCACTTCTCCAACAACAATGGCATAGACAACTCTAATGGCAACAAGCGCCAAAAAACCAACCATAGAAACAGCAACTCCAATTATAACAATGACTCTTGCAACCAGAGCACAAACTGCTCCCGTCTCAAGAAGGAGGACACCGCTGAAGTGAACAATGCAGAAACAGCAACCCACTATGAATCTGACCCCATATTCTCTGACCTCAAAGGTCTCAAAACAGAGGAACAGGGAAAAGAGGAGGGGGAACAGGCTTAAGAGCCCCTATCTCCTCCTAAACCAACAAAAAATTGTACCAGGGTACAAACTTTGCTGCTTGCATCCCATGTGTCCCACAATTCTCCATTTTTATGAAAGTAAAAATTAAAGATCACTCAACACTTCTTGTCTACCCATGAACTTATAAATCTCATACAAATAAAATTTTATTTGACTCTGGGGCACAACATACCATGGTAAGCAAACCATTTGTAACCAAATACAGAATACCAGTTGTCAAATCCAACTTTAAATACACCAGAATGGCAGATAAATCAAAGGTTCTACTTGAAGGCAAAACAACTCCCTTCATAATTTAACTCCAAGGCATTCAAACGTCCATCAAAGGTCTTGTCATGAAAAACATAAACTAAGTCATTGTAGCAGGCATGGACTGGTTCACCTGAGTGAACCCCAGCATGTGTTGGAAAACAAAAACAATGACCATCAAACACAACGGAGTCAATTTCAACATTCTCAAAGAACCTAACAATCTCATCCCAAGAGACACAGTATTTGTCCAAATCATAAATCATGACAACTTGTAACTTCTAAACAAAGACAGCACCGTTCACATAATGAGGTACACCAAATTCAATAACATGCAAACAACCAAGATTAAATGCCCAGAACTTGTGGCACTCCTAAAAAAATATACCCATGTATTCAAGGAAGAAATCACAGAGTTACCACCCAAACAAGAGTTCAAACACGGCATCAACCTATGCAAGACCATGCCCAAACCTGCACCCCTCTACAGACTCTCCCCCATGGAGACACAAACCCTCAAAAGTCACATTGAGGATAACTTAGCTAAAGGCTTCATTCATCCATCAGAATCCCTGTGGGGGGCAGCAGTATTATTTGTAAAGAAAAAGGAAGGAAAACTCTGTCTATTAACAGACTAAAGAGCTCTGAATGCAAGTACAATAAAGAATAAATACCTATCCCACTCATAGAGGACCTGTTTGCAAGACTCTCTGGAGCAAATATTTCTCCAAAATTGACCGCACCTCAGGTTACAACCAAGTTGAAGTAAAGAGAAAGGGCATACCAAACCTGCATTCTGAATGCAATTTGGTTCCTTTGAATGCAGATTAATGATTTTTGGGATGACCAAAGCCCCCACAACGTTTGTCATCATGATGAACCTAGCACAAAACTTTCTCTCAAATACATTATGTTACTTTGACAATTGTCGTAAAAGTTGCAGCAAAGGGTTGCTAGTTTCTACAAATAGTTATTCAGTGACCTAATTCTTAATACTATACCTGTTGATGGTATAGTGACAGCCTATGAAGGACAGAAGAATAAAAGGTGTTTAGACAAAACTGGTATTTATTTAGATAGCATTGCACTTATATAGTGTAAGGCGGGGGAATTGCCACCAGAGGCAGGGAGGCACAGAAAGAAGGACTTTCCAAATGGAGGGGAGTGGAGTGGCACAGCTAAAAGCCCTGCGCAAGAGAACAACCACTTCCTCGTGGCTTCCCTTAAGGAGGTAGATATAAATAACTTAGTTGTTCTATTTATAATCCCAGAAGTGAAGCATGTGCCTTGTGTGCAATCAAAAGGCGAATTGAACACCTGTTTAAAGCGCGTTTTAAACGTCTTTATCACTATTAAAATTAAGATGCAATAGTGTGACCACGCAATTGTTCCATTGCTTAATCCCTAGATGGGCAATTTCACATCTAATCCATTCAGGATCTGCGACATTTCCCTCCATTGGATTAGACAACAGGGTCAAGAATGGCTTGGCGTCTCTAGGTAGTGGCTATAGTGTTGGGTCAATTGTGTGTCTTGCTTGGTGGGGGTTCGTTGCCCAATCCTTGGTCATCGGCTTTGTTTTTCTGTAGGCAACCAGTTGTGTTTCTTGGGTGTCATTCAGGTGGTAGAACAGTTGGTGCAGTACTGAAAGAGTCTTGTCAGTCTCCAATAAACGCCTTGTTCTTTAATTATTATTCCTCATACTTTGGTGCAACACTATCACAAACAGGACAACAACCCATGGAATTTTTTAATTAGGCTTTTGTTTTTTCAGGTTATTGTCCTCATTGGGGCTTACTCTTGGTCACTAGGAGCAGCACACATATACTGAGCGTGTACTCTAGTGATCAATTGCCCAGAATGGGGCTCCTTAAGAGTGTAGGAGTTGGGGCTGGTCTTCTGGATAACTTGAACCGGGCCTTGCCAAAGGGAGGCAAGTTTGGATTTGCGGCTGTATCCTCTATTGCTGAAGAAATAGACTGAGTCTCCTACCAGGTAATTGGGTAAGGCGGGGCGTTTGGATGCAGCTTGTTCTAGGCCAGCAACTTATGGTTTAAGTTTACAGTGTAAGACTCTGATTGCAAGCAAATAAGAGTTTGAACCAGCTTATTGAGGTATGCCTCTGGGGACACAGCCAGGCTGGGCTTTACCAAGGAATATAGTAATGTGGGAAGTCCTGGTTGCCGGCTGTAGAGCAGCTGGAAGGGCGGCTTGCCAGTGGCCTGATGGCACCCAATGTTGTATGCAAAGGTGGCCGCAGGCAGGAAGGTATCCCATTCAGTCTCATGTTGGTGACTGAGCTTCCGGAGTATCTGGACCTGGCTCCCATTAGTGCGCTCTACCATGCCATTTGTCTGTGGGTGATAAGGAGTGGATAGTGTCTCACAATTCCTATCAGTTGATTGAGGTGGGGGATGATGTAACTGGTGAAGTTGGTACCATTATCTGTCAGCAGGATTTGGGGGCAGCCATGTTTGTATATGATATTTTCCAGGATGAATGTGGCTGTCACCAGTGCAGATTGGTTGAGAATTACCTTGGCCTCTACCCATTTAGTCAGATGGTCAACCACCACAATGATGAACTTGTTGTGACTGTTAGTAGCTGGTAGGGGGCCCACTATGTCAATGGCTACAGTTTGGAAGGCAAACCCAGGGCACACCAGTCTGTGTTGAAACTTGGCAACCTTAGGCCTCTCAATGTTGCAGTTATGACAGTTGGCTAGCATATCCACTACGTCAGTGTGTATTCCTTCCCAGAAGCAGTGCTGATGTAGCAAAGCTAACGTCTTCTGTATGCCACCATGGCCAGTAGTCTTGTGAGCAGCCACCACTGAGTCCATGCGTAGGGATGGGCATATGTAGGGTAGCCAAGAGTCTCCACAAAGCTTCAGGAGTTGTCCCTTAGAGACCTTGGTATCAACAGTTATCTTCTTGAGAGCTCTCTGTATCTCTACTGGCTCTTCCCCCCACAAAGAAGGACCCTTATAAGCTTTTCATAGAGAATTTCAGCCATGGGGAATACTAAGGCAACAGTGGGAAGACGGGAGAGACAGTCAGCATTCTGGTGGGCTGCCCCGGCTTGATGAATGATCTCGTAGTCATAAGCCTGAAGTTTAATGGACCAACACGCCAGACGTCCTTCAGGGTCCCTGAGAGTCTTTAGCCATTGTAAGGAGGCATGATCTAGTACAACCGTGAAATGTACCCCATGGAGATAGACTCTGAATTGTTGGTAGGAGTATATCACAGCCAGACACTCTTGTTTGGTGATAGTGTAGTTCCTCTTGTGAACATTAAGCGTACATGAGCAGTATCCAACAGGGTGTTCAAGTCTGTCAGAGTCCAGTTGGGAGAGAACACCCCCAATTGCTGTCAGACTAGCATCTGTATGAACCACAAATGGCTTGGCAAAGTCAGGATAGGCCAGCACAGGGGCTGCAGTCAGTGTTCCCTTGAGAGCATTGAAAGCAGATTGGTACGCTGGGCTCAAGAAGAATTCCTTATCAGCTTGGAGGAGTTGAAAAAGGGGGTCACCCAGGGATGCAAAGTTGGGGATGAAGTGGCGGTAGTACCAAATCATCCCCAGGAAGACCTGCACGTCCCGCTTATTGGCTGGGATCTGCATTTGCTCAATGGCTTCCACCTTTAGAGGTACAGGGCGGAGTTCATCTTGGCTAATGATGAACCCCAAGAACTCAAGGTGCTCCTTGAAGAAGTTGCGCTTGTGTGGCTTGAGCTTGAGATTAGCTGCAAGTAACCTCTAGAAGACTTCCTCCAAGTGTGTCGTAGGTGATCATTAAAGGTTTGGGAGAACAAATTAATGTCATCCAGGTAGACTAAGACACTGGTGAGTTTGAGGTCTCCCATCACTGCATCCATAGCCCGTTGGAAGGTATCTGGGGCATTGGACAGACCTTGATGTATTCTTGTGGGTTGGAATAGTCCCTGATCAGTGATGATTGCTCATTTTTCTTGATCAGCAGGGGGTAGGTCAATCTGCCAGTACCCACTAATAAGGTCTATGGCGCTGAAGAACTTGGCGCCACCCAGTCAGTCCAAGGTATTCTCAATATGAGGAAGGGGATATGAATCCTTTTTGGTAACAGCATTCAGTCAACAGTAGTCAATCACCACACGGTTGCTGCCATCCTTCTTTTTGACAATCAGGAGAGGGGAAGCCCAAGGGCTTTTACTGGGGACCAGTAAGCCGGATCCCAATAGCTTCTGAAGCTCCTTGTTAGCCACGGCATGATTGGCTTGACTGTGCCGTATAGGTCTGGAGCGGATAGGTGGACTGCCTTGGGTGTCAATATGGTGAGCAACATCTGCAGCCTTGCCCAGGTCATAATCATCCTTGGCAAACACATACTTATACTGGGCAAAGAGATCCATAGCTTGATCCTTCTGTTCTTTGGAGAGGCCGGATAGAGAGTCACGGCTTATGACCAATAGCACCAGTGGTTGCTCACAGGGTAGACCCAACTCAGAAAAGTCCACAAAGGGGGTGGTCTATTGCAGGTTGTCATGCTCTTCCAGCCGTATATAAGACAGAAGTTGGTGTTTGGAGACAACCATAGCTTCACACTCATGTTGGCCAAGATTATGAGTACCTCCTTCTCACTTGGCATGAGGATGCATGGTGCAACCCATGGTTCTAGTCTGGAGGCATTAGGGATGCCAAAGATTTCTCCATGAGTGCCAGCTGGTAGCGCCAGCAAGAGGCCTGTATTGTGAATCACCTGAGCGCTAGGTGGGATAGTCACATTACAGGAGGCGTAGACTGGGATACCCTTGGCTTCCCCAATTGAGAGAGGTAGCACCTTGACCTTCTTACTACGCAGTGTATGAGCAACTGGAAGCTCTCTGTTAGTGTACTCCAGATTGATGTAGTGCAGACGCTGTAAGGGCAGGTCAGAAGGGCAGTTGCCATGGTAGAACATGGGTATTGATTGACCCAATATCCCAAACTTATGGTCTCCATGGTTGGTCACAGTGCCATACTGGACCACAAAGCTAGTCCCAATAAGAATGTTGTAGCTGTTGTTTTCCATAACTATAGCAGGGGCAGCAATCATTAGCTTCCCAAAGCAAAGAGGGAGGGAATAATAGGCTCCCTTTGCTCTAGTGGTCTGTGGCCCAGCAGTACCAAACTATTCATGATAGGCTAATTCCAATGCCAGCTTAAGCTTCTTAGATAGCTGTGAGGATATAATGTTCCCAGGAGTACCAGTATCCAGTATGGCCTGGATGTGGGTTTTGTTAACTACAAGGTTGATATGGGTACAATCCTGGGAGAGCTCTCTGATCTCCACAATCTTGGAGACCTGGTGTATGATCAATCTCCTTAACTTCTCCAGGAAGGTAGCCATGGCAGCTCCCACAGCTGGGCTTACTTCCTTGAGAGATTCTAGCAGTGATGAGACGTTTACTGTGTGGAGCAGTTTGGCCAGTTGTTCAGCACTGTCCTCCTCATGAGTGACCTCAACGCCTGGTTAAGCCAGTTGTTCAGCATAGGGTAAGGACACTGTTCTCCAAGCTATACAGGGATAACCACCTCAGGGCAAAGTGTAGTCTGATGGGTTTGCGTGTTAACAGTGAGGACTTGATGGAGGAGATCCTCTTGAACTCTGTCAGACTCCGCATCCTCATGTATTGGTTGGGAGTTGAAGTCAATCAAAGAGGGTTCATCCTTAGGGGTGGTCCCAGAGGATGGCAAGGCAGCAGGTCTCTGATCTGGTTTGTTGGGGGGCAGTGGTATGGGGGAAGATGAGGGTGTTGTAATTAAAAAGGCAGCCAAGGACTTCTCCTTGTCCTGGCTGCTTAGTAGTTTTTCAACTGGTCCTCATTGTCCTCCTCAATATCAGCGTCCTTGGCGTAGTCCTCCTCAGTGTCTTCCATGCCTACATGATGGATCTTTTGGCGTGGATTCCTACATTCCCAAGAGAAGTGGCCAGCCATACCACATTTGAAGCAAGTATGGGGGCCATTGTTGACTGGAGCAGGCCCAACCTTGTTGGAAGGCTTGGGCATCTCAACAGCCACTCAGGGTCTATGCTCAGATTGCTGGTGAGGGCAGCCTTCAGGTAGAGGGGCTTCAAACTCCTCCTTGTAGGTGCGTAGGAGGCGGATCAGGTCTGGTACAGTGCAAGCATTGTAAATGCCTGACTTAAGAGCCAGAGATAGTTACCAGTTGACGTATACAGCATTAAGGAGTGCTGACTGCACATCAATAAACTGCACCACACTCATGGACGACAGATTTTGAGCTTCAAGGTAGAACCTAGAAGTGAAGTCTTCTAGAGTTTCCCCCACCTTTAACTTGGTGTCAGCAAAGTCCATCTTGTAACCAAGATGTGCTTCTTGGCTACCAAATTCTTCTGTCAAGGCTCTGGAGATGTTGGAAAAGGTCCAGCCATTCTCAGGGAGATGTGGCAAGATAATGGTTTGAGTCTCAGCATCCAGACATTTGATGATCTTGGAGTCCCTCATGGCATTGTCTGCACCATACATGGAGTTCTGATACAGATGTAAGAACATGGTCACATTGCTCTTGCGGTCAAACTTGGGTAGATTGACGGGCTTGAAGTTGTTGGAGCCATGTTGGAGAGGAGCAGGTGTAATCCTCACTGGAGAGCGGGTGAGACAGGAACGGCTGAGAGTGGAGGCAGCAAACCTAGCCTCAGAGGCTCGGCAAAAATTCTCCTCTTGCTGGGCTTCCCGTTCACTTTTCTGTCTTGAGCAGCCCCAGAAGCTTCAGAGGTGGCCAGGACGTCATCCTCAGACTCCAGTACTGGCTCTAATACTTGTACAGCGTTAGGAGCCACCAAGTGTGGTCCTCATTGCTTCCATAGCTATGATAGAACTCAGGGCTAGAGGACCTCAGTGGACTGTGGTGACTCTTGGGGTTGATGGACATAGCCTGTAAGTTGACGGCCATAATCTTACTGTCCATCCTATCCAATTGGCTCTGATAGGCGTCCAGGAGAAGTTGTTGTTTATCCAGCTCATCTTGGTAGACCTTGTTCTCCTGGCGGATGATATCCAAGTCATCTTCCAGAGAGGTGATGCGCTTTTTGTGGGTGGCAAGCTCAGCTTGGAGCAAGGCTATTAAATCCTTGTCCTTCCTGACTTGGGTCTGGCTATTGGCTCTGTCATGTGATTGGCAAAATTTGAGACAATCCTGAAGTTCCAACACAGTGTGGTAGCCATCAAACAGGAAGGCAAGATTGGCACTCTGCTGGACTGATTCCATCTGCATCTTCTTTTAGTGATCAAAGAGCTCAAAGATGTCTTGACCAAGAAGGGCGCTGGAAGGGGAGTTGTTGGTGGCGGCAGATGTGGGAGTGAACGAGGGGATGGTGGCAAGGCGGCGGGCTAGGACTTTCACCTCATGAGTCAGGCTTCAAACCATGGGGCCAGTCTCCAGCATGTGAGTAGTAACCACACTAATCCAATTGGCGTCTACACCCTGATGGGTGAGGGTCTGTACCACATGTACTGAAACTAGCTTAGCTATACCCACTTCAATGGCATTGACCCAGTGGAGCATGGTGTTCTGGGCGTTGGTGACTTTGGCAAGGTACTGATTGACAGTGGTGAAAGTATTACCCAGCTCAGAGTAAAGGACCTGGAGGAACGTCTGTTGGTTAGATACCAGTACTCCCTGGTCATGCACTAGGCTTTGGATGCAGCCCAGGTGCATTTGGTTGTAGCATACAGCAGGATGGGTGAATTGTTATAGGTAGTCCTTGATATGCTCAACAGTACGGAGGTCACGGCGGAGCTGGTCAGGGTTGACCTGGGAGAGATTCTGAAAGCGACCCAAGGCATTTTCAGCAGAAGTCTGCTGAATGGCCAGGTGTTCAGAGCAAGAACCATTGCCAGCAGCATCAGCATCAGCATCCATGGCGTGTATGGCATTACAGATAGCATCCTCAGAAGGTGAAGAGTTGGCGTCCATCTCCAAGGTGGAAGGGGCTTGTAGGAGCAGTGGTTGGCCAAAAACAATAGCTTGGGGGTGTTGGTGTTCTGGCATGAATTGACTCAGGTTGGGCAGGCCATAGGGAGAACCTGCTCTTTCCCCAGCATGGGCATTAGCAGCAGTGAAGGCCGGTGCCTGGTGGTAAGGGGAAGCAGTGGCAGGAGACTGGACCAGGGACATACCTCCCTCTTCATTGAAAGGACCGCGGGGGTGGGGGCTGTTGGTGGTGTAAGACATGAGCGCCAATGTCATAAAATTTTCAGAAAAGGGATGCTAGTTTCTACAAATAGTTAGTCAGTGACCTAATTCTGAATACTATACCTGTTGATGGTATAGTGACAGCCTATGAAGGACAGAAGAATAAAAGGTGTTTAGAAAAAACTGGTATTTATTTAGATAGCATTGCACTTATATAGTGTAAGGCGGGGGAATCGCCACCAGAGGCAGGGAGGCACAGAAAGAAGGACTTTCCAAATGGAGGGGAGTGGAGTGGCACAGCTAAAAGCCCCACGCGAGAGAACAACTGCTTCCTTGTGGCTTCCCTAAAGGAGGTAGATATAAATAACTTAGTTGTTCTATTTATAATCCCAGAAGTGAAGCATGTGCCTTGTGCACAATTGAAAGGCAAATTGAACACCAATTTAAAGTGCATTTTAAACGTCTTTATCACTATTAGAATTAAAATGCAATAGTGTGACCGCGCAATTATTCCATTGTTTAATCCATAGATGGGTAATTTTATGTCTAATTCATTCAGGATCTGCAACAACAATATCATCATATTCTCAAAAAAAGAGGAACACCTCACGCATGTCCGCAAGACACTCAATTGACTTGCAAAGCACAAACTATACACTAAGCCTAGTAAGTGCCAATTTATGGAAAAGGAACTCCTGTTCTTGGGCCACATTGTCTCCAATGGTGGCATCAAAGCAGATCCAGATAAAATAAAAGCCATAAACAAATGCAACGCCTCATCTCCATCAAACAAGTTAGTTGCTTTCTTGGAATGGTAGCTTACCTAAGGAAATAAATCAAAGACTGCAGAAAGCTCACCACACCAATCAAAGACCTAACCAAAGGGAATGTCAAAAAGAAATTCATCTGGACACCATAATGCGACAAGAATTTACAACTACTAAAACAAGCTCTGATTAAAGCACCAATCTTAAAATATCCTAATAACAATGTGTGCTACAAGCTTGAGTTGGATGCCAGTGACACTGCCATTGGTGCAGTCCTACACATCTGCTAGCCAGGGCAGCAAGACTTCCTGCCATTATATTACAAAAGTAAAAAACTAATCAACACTGAGCAGAGGTACCCAATACACAACAAGGAATTGCTAGCAATATACCACACATGAAAGAAATGGAGATGTTATCTTGAAGGACACTTAAACGTCCAAGTGCTAACTGACCACAAATCCTTAATCTATTTCAAAACTCAGAACGCACTTGTGCGGCGCCAAGCCAAATGGATGTCCTTGCTGGAACAGCTTAACCTGGATATCCAATACAAAAGGGGGCAGAGCTGGTCATAGCCAATGCTCTCTCTAGACTATGTCAGCCTAGAGAGGATCACCCTGACCACCTGGACCCTGACTGGCCCAATCTATAAAACACCAAATACAACACAAAAGGGAAAGACCCCTCCACACATCAAATAACCCACAATACATTCGTAAGGAATGAAAAATGTTTCCATGTATCAAATGACGCTGTATAACAAATCATAAAGACAAACATGTTCTCTGATCCCACTTGCACAAAGAGTTAAAACTATCCTAAGACATTACTGTCTACTAGGACATACAAAGGCTAACAACCTATACCTACGTTAAAAGAGATAGTATGGTGGCCTAATCTCAAACAAGATATAATTGATGTTCTAAAAAAGTGCACAGTGTGTGAGAAATACACCAGCATGAAGGATCCTCAGCCAACAGTTAACCCAGTACCTGACCATGAACCATTAAAGGTTTGGGGACTGGACGTAGTGGGCCCCTTCCCAGCAACTAAGACAAAACAATGTTTCCTAATTGTAGCCATCAACTTCGTCATACACTGGCCCATCTTCTGGGCAACAAAAGATCACAAGGCGGAAACAATAAATTGATTCATTAACAAAGCAATAATAGCCAACTACAGTGCTCCAGGCTACATCATAACTGATGGAGCAACAGAGTTATCAGGTCATGTAGTAAAAAACAATCTAAAAGAAAAAAATATCAAACACTCTACAACCTCGCCCTACAGGCCACAGGCCAACGGCAGAGTAGAACGCCTAAATGACAGCCTCATTGGAACCCTTGAGAAAATAAATGATGGGAAAGCCAAAGACACATGGCCACTATTATGTAAAACATGTATTATTTGTATTATGGGTATGCACTAACCAAGGGACAGGCTACTCACCGTTTGAACTAACATATGGATACACACCAGAGATAGTCACCCGCAATAATCAGCCATATGTAAAGATCCTCCCGGAAAAACACCCCACAGTAGAACAAGCACCATCTCTACAACACATACACCTCAAAGCTAAAATGACATAAATCAAAATGCTCAAAGCATCAAAGGTAACCTCTACAGAGGAACCACTTCCAATCAACTCCCCCATCTTGGTCCTAGCTGGCAACAGAAATAAACTAGACTCAGTACACAGGGGACCAGGAAGAATCATCAAGTACAGACCAGATCACAACACTTACCTAGTAAAATTCCAAAGTGCCAAAAACCCAATTATCAAGAAATTTCACAGAACCTGTCTCTGTCATAGTAAAGGAGAACACTTGACCCAGTTGGTGCCCACTATTAAACAGCTCCAGGAGCATCAGGCGGCAACCGTGAAAACAAAGCCCCCTCCTGATGTACCAGAATAACCCCTTAAGGAGTGTGTGTGTGTCAAGAAGCTGGATTTACCGGTATTCTGGCTACCGCCAACACACTTAACATCCAGTCATTGCCTGGTTTGATGCCAATTCAACCTACTGTTCTACATACCAAGAAAGGCAACAAACAAATATCACATGACTTATCCAAGTATCCAGTGACTCAAACCCATCCCGTACATGACCAACCCCTAGGTTTGATCCAACTAAACCCCTGCCATAGCAAAAGCTATATAAGTCTAAAGTATTATCCAATAAAATATACTTATCTTCTTTCTCAATTCCATATTTGAAGCTTCAACTAAAGTTGCTCCTTATCAAGTTCATGATTTTCTATTTTCTATATCTAATTTAAGAAGTTTTATGGAAAACTCACCTGAAAAGCAAAATATTCATGTGATCATATTTCAGATAAAAAATCATGATATTGTCAAGTATATGCTTCTGATAAGTATAATAAATGAGATAAAGGGGAAAATTAAGAAGAGAATGATACTTTATTTGATATCAGTTTTAAGTATTATATAGTATCATGGGAAGCCAAAAAAATTCCATGTATGTCATGGATACCATGGGGCTTATCCAAGTAATTGTTAGTCTTAGGTCATGAGGGTTGTCCAAGTAGTGTTCCTCTTAGGACTCAACATGTTTGATCCCCGTAATAGATGTGCAAATGATAAGAGTGCCATTGACTTACTGATTAGTCAGGGAATCATTTGGAGAGTTTCTCAGGGAAACACTTTTCCAAGAGGGAGTAATCAAAGAAATTTTGACAAAAAGAACATAAAAAACCAAAGAAAAGAAAATAGAAACAAAAAGTATAGATTTTAAGGTTGAAAACTCAGAAAATGTGTGATATGCAATGAAGCCTCAAATATACTAGGTTTAGCATGACATCTTAGACCTAAATAAATGAAAAAATTATTTAAAAATAAGATAAAATAGGTAAAAATTATATGGGGAGTAGCAGGGAGAGTAGTAGATTATAATTTCAAAAAAAATAAGTTATTATGTGGGATTTTTTTGGGGTTTAACATCCAAAACTTAGTAAAATGTTAAGTTCAGCCATATCAATTGGCTGAAAAAACCCTAATTCTCACTGTTGAGTTTCCCAGAGATGAGCAAAAAATCAAAATAACTGTTTTTATATATAAAACTAGCTTAATTTAAAAAGAGTTTAAAAGTTAACCCAAAAACAAGGCAGTTTCATATGCCCAAAATTTAAAAAAAACATAAATTTAGAAAAAAAAGAGTAGGAAAATGTTTATTAGTGATAATAGTGTGCAAGGAGGAGCTGGTAGTGTTTTATTTACCATGATATGTGTTAAAACGCTAAGAATCTCTCTGTGCTAGTCCCCCAGTTAAAGTGTCAATTGGTGGGTGCCAAGTGGTGCCCATAGTGTGTCACTTATTAATTTAGCCTTGATCCCGAGCCCTTGATTAGTTAAATCCAAAACCAATCATGTGGCCAGTGGATAGTGTCAAACAGGGGGAGTTGAGTTACAGATTTTTATAAACTACATATGAAATCTATTAATAAGTTGGGCTTAATTTATGTGGCACCACTTGATCTACCAACCCAGAATAGACATAATGTAAAACATGTGTGGTAGTTGATTAATATGTAGACCAGAAAATCTGGTATAGTAGTGATTGGGAGCTTAATCGATGGCTATGGACACTAATAATAAAAATATAATGTAACTAAAAAATTTTATATAAGCAAATATGTGTTTTATTAATAAAAAGAGGATTTGGCTTAAAAAGTGTCTTACTGACCACTTTATCTTTTAGAGTGTCAATCACAGGTAATTACAATTTTCATTGGAAAACTTACTTATAAATTATCGCTTAAATTGGTCTTTTAACTAATGGAATTTTTAAACGGAGTTGACTTTTAGTGTTTTAAATCTCAGATTTTGGTTTCAACCCCCTGAATTACTAGTTAAAATTAGCTTAAATTATTCAAGCCAAAAATACTATCAGATTCACATACACGGCAGTTGACTACCAGGGAGACAATTTCACCACAGTTGTCTTTTAGAGTTGAAATTGCGCTCAGAATAAGACTCCACAGGTTTCAACACATCAATAAAACTACCAATCAAATGTTTGCTTCAATCAGCACGATTGAAATCATGGCGTATTTGCTCTAAGTGAGTTAATCTTAAATTCAAAATTTGAATTTAATTTCGTATTTTATGAAATCTATTTTTAGCCCTGAATATGCTTATCTTGGTGCAGTCAGCATGTGTGGGCTACATGATTTTAGCCGCTTTAATCAAAAGCGATGTTTGGATTAATGCTTAAATGTTATGTAAACGGGAGCTTTGGTAATGTGCTTGGGTCTGTCGAATGTTATTTAGAAAAACATAAACGCTCGCAATGTGCTTAAGAGGTTCTCTGTCTCACAATAAGAGGCATTGCATTTTATCTCATCAATAAGGTACATCTTTTTAGATGTATCTATTAATAATTTCATAGACAAACCACGAAAATCAAAAGACATAGAAGCAAGAAAACGGATTTCCGCAAAAATAATTCGATACACATTAATAAAATAATAAGTTTAGCCAATTTCATATACTGTTGTGATTGAAACATTGCTTTTTGATATTTTAATTTGTTAAATTGTTGGTGTTTTGCGCTGCCTTTTTAACATTGCAACTAAAACCAAATATTTTAATCTCATAAACCAAAAAAATTAACCTTGTCAGTTATTTCCAGTGCAGTGGAAAAAGGGATTTTACAGCCTCGGTTCAAAAACATTATAAATCATGTACATTAGTAAATTACGTGCTATGCTTTAGATAATGCCATAACGAAAATTAGTTAAAACAATGGCTGGATTAAAAAGACGAAATCTGCTTTAGAGTTTGAGATACAAGGTATAAAAGCAGTCAATTGTTTGTTGAGGGAGACATCAAATGAATTCCTTCTTTACTACTATTGCTCTGGCTGCCATCGGCTTCAACTCTATTGTTGCCTCTGAAGGCAGTCTTCTTCGTCGCACTTATGACAGCTCTCCTGTAGCAGCCTACGCTCCTGTCTCTTCTGGTAGCTATGCCAAGTCAAGACCAGGCTATGGATCAATTGGTGGAAGCAGTTCATGGCAGACTTCCTCAGCACCAGCTTCCTCCAGAGGATCAGCCGGAGGTTCTTTTGATGAGTATGGAAATAGGGCGGCCTCAGGTGCCACTTCAGGCAGTGTATCGACAAGATTTTCTAGTGGCTCTGGCAATAGTAATGCTATACGTGGTGTTTCCAGTAATGGATCAAATAGAGGCTTCTCAACTGGAACTGGCAATAGAGTTACTTCGGGGGTGGCATCCAGTGTGGGATCGGCTGGAGGCTCTTCCAACTACCAAAGAAACCAGGGCTCTTCTGGTGCAGGCATCAATACAGGATCATTTGGAAGAGTTTCCCATGGATCTGGAAAAATATCTTCGTCAGGAGTAACTTCCAATGTAGGATCGGCTGGAGGCTCTTCAAACTACCAAAGAAACCAAGGCTCTTCTGGTCCAGGCATCAATTCAGGATCAAGTGGTTTCTTCTCAACTGAAACTGGCAATAGAGTTATTTCGGGGGTGACATCCAGTGTGGGATCGGCTGGAGGCTCTTCTAATTACCAAAGAAACCAAGGCTCTTCTGGTGCAGGCATGAATTCAGGATCATTTGGAGGATCATCCCATGGATCAGGAAAAAGAACGTCATCAGGAATGACTTCAAATATGGGATCAAAGGGAGGCTCTTCCAACGGATATGTCAAAGGATCTTCAGGTGCTACTACAGGCACTGAATATGGAGGAAGCCAATTTGGCGGCTACGCCAAAACGCATGGATCCAGTTACTAGCCACTCCATATATTTGTACCCAATAATTGATATATCTTTATAATAAATTACAGTAATATTTCATTTTAAAAATTAACATTGTAATATAGTTGAAATATTACTAGAGTTGAGGGTTTAATAAAAACAAGTTAGATTTAAACATATTAAATATCCATATTTACAGATAATTTAACTCTTTTATTGTATAATCCTAGAAAATAGGTGATTTTTAACAATCTTTATATTTAAATTATATAAATATTATTTTGCCGCTATTGGAGTTATTGGTTTTTGTTTCGAATTATGAGGACATGGCTTTGGTTAATGAATAAACTTATTATGTTTTTACAGAGTAAATAACATTCTATTATAAAGGTGTTACTAAAATTTTACCCAACTATGAATTTAAGTAAAATTATCTATTTAAATCAATATATTGATTGTATACTACTAGGAAGTATATGAAACAAAATAAATGGGGAAATCAAGAATAGAATAATAGTTAGTTTGATATGAACATAGAATAATATATAGTATCATGTCAAGTCGTAAGTTCATAGTTTCATGGGATTTGTCCGAGTAGTGTTTCTTATAGGATTTGAATTCTGATCCTCATACACCGTTTGGGTGTGGCAATAGTGGCACCAACTATTTGATAGCCAAGTCACTGCTAGGGGAAATGATTTCCTAAGAGGATGTAATCAAAGTGTTGCAACAGCCAAAACTAATTATGAATGTCTCTGAAAAATAGATGTCATATCTGTGACTGCATGTTACATGCTTCTTTAACGAAATCAGCTCATAAGCTTATGATATTTGATTTATTTAACTAAAAAGATCTACCTATTTTTATAATAACTTGAAGTTAGAAATATAATTAATATTTTGGTGTCAAATATATTTATGACAGATTCTGATCTACCAAGTAAAGAAAGGTTATTGATAGCCATTATGTCATAAAAAATCAAGCTACATCAGATTCAATAGTATTAGCTAATGTGATCAACTACTATAGCTTTTGGGCTTAGCACCTAATTAAATAGGGGAAGTGACAGTAGGGCATTTTATCTAAAAACAATGTCTTAACTTAGCCATCTCAAACTGTAACATCCCATATTATGTCATCTCAAAAAATATTAAAAATACACTAGCAAAAAATGATTAATATAAATATCTAAGCTAAAATAGAGGAAATAAACGAATAAAATATGGCAGAATCTTTTGAAGAAAAATAGCTCTTTTAAGAAAAGAATTAATACGGCTTAGAGATGAGAGCCACTGAAATAAACTTGAGGTTTCAAGTATCTTATACTTGTTTGAGACAACCTCCAGAATTAACTCATACAAAATGGAACATCCTCCATGTCAACAATTCTCAAAAATAGTTTTCTTATTTTCAATATTAAAGATTATATTTTTCTTGATTGAATAATTGACACTGATAATAGAAGCAATGTTTGATTTTTATTTTGAGCTTTTAATTGAAATTATAAAAGATAAAGCAAAAACAATTTCTGGAATTGTTGACATGGAGGATGTTCCATTCTGTATGAGTTAATTCTGGAGGTTGCCTTGTTCAATAAGTCAGGACTGTATTTGAGATGTCCTCATACTTGACAATCCCCTTGTTGTGCTTGGGTGTAGTTTCTGTTCTTCATGCATATATTTAAAGTGAGAAGATATAGACAGCAAATTCTTCAGGTAGAGAAAATCCATGTCAAACTTTGACTTATTACCCCAAAACATGTGTGACATTGACTAATATATGGCACAACACGCCATCTCAAAAACACTATCTTGTTTTACGCTATCTCAATTATTTCTATCTTAAAAGTATTAGTATATACACTCTTTCAATTTACAGCATTGTAACTATGAAAAACAAGCTTTCAAATTCAAATTTTTATAACACAAAAAAACATAAGAAACATTTAAAAATAATTTAAAAAACTACTCTATTCTTTAAAAAGCCTCAGGATTTCAAATCTGTAATATAATAGGGTTTACTTAGCAACAACAAGGTTGCATAAAGCCCAAAAGTAAAAATACACCTAAAAACAGCTATTTTCATCTATTATATCTATGATATATATTTAAAAAAGGCATATAAAAGCACCAAATACTAAAGAAAAATAAAAAATGGTAAAATTAAAAGAAAGAATAGAAAAGCATAAGAAGTGTTTATTGAGAAAAATGATTAGACATTGGTTGAGAGTGCTAATGAAGTAGCTTGTAAGTTCTTAAGCTTTCTATTATTGGGATAGTATACAAGAATCACCTTACTGATTTTAGTATATTCCTTCACCACCTTGGTCTGCTTGGGTGGGTTGTCCTTACTCTTGATGTCAGTCTTGAAGAGCCAGGGAGAGATGTCCTGTTGGGTCTTGAGATGCACCTTGATCATGTTGAACTTGGTCTTCTTAACCCAGACCCTGGTATCAAATTGACTATGTCACCCTTCAAGGGATGAGGTGGTATTAATCAACTTGTCTTTGACCTACTTGAAGAAGTTCCAGGTTATTGAGTCACCGCTGTTTTGGATGTGGCATTCTCCCTGAAAGATGACAACCCATTGAGTCTCAAAATACTCAATAAAGGGCGCAAAAGCTGCCTGGTTTTCAATGATATAGAGGTGGCAGAGGAGGGTGTCATAAAAGGCATTTTTCTCCTTTTTGTACTATGGAAAGGGCAGCAAAGCAGTTGAAGACGTCCAAGGCCTCTTTGGTCCCTTCTGCATTGATGAGCTCATGCAGATCAGAGCGCTTTTGGAGGCGGCAGCAGAGTGCTTGCCAGAAGTAAAAGTAGCATCCCTGAGGGGATCTCTTGAAATCTTTAATAAAAGCATTGGCCTGAGCCTGTTCAAAATTGACTACCAGATATTCATGGTAGGATAGGCTTTCTGACTGCTTTTTGGGGGTGAGAGTGTCTTCTTCTTGAGAGATGATCTTCTTATTTTTCCCTTTAGTCTCCTTGGGCTTCTCTTCAATGGTTGAAAGGATCTCATCCAACTTGTTCTTGACTATGGTAAGAGCACAGACATATGTGTCCTGCTTCTTATTTGGAAGGAAGTAAAAAGAAAGGGGAAGGACTATATTTCTAACCTGCCCATGGATGTTCCAAATCTGGTTGAAGAGCTTTGAGAAGGTTGAGAAGGTGTCATCTGCAAGCCAGGTCTTGCATTTCAGGAGGTTGCGCAAATCTTGAGATGTTTCAAAGCAGATAATGTTCTCCTATGCATTTGGGCCAATGTCATGAAGAAGGAATTGCTCATCACAATGAAATAGGTTTTTCTCCTCCATTAAGATCAATTGTTCAATGGAGGTAGCACTAATGCCTTCATTGCTTAGAGAATAACTCTGATCAAAAAGGTATCTCTGTATTTTGGGGCAACCACCAGAATTAACTCATTCCGCAAGTCAACTTACTGAATGTCAACAAATTGTTGACATTCAGTAAGCCAACATTATTTTGGTATTTATCCACCAGAATTGGGCATTTCCAAAACTAAGTTAATATTTCATAGTGAATTATTAAGTCAGAATTGCAAAATTAAAAAGGAACAGACATAATGTTGGCACCATTTAAACAAAGGCTTAATTTTAAGCCAAAAAACTAATATAATTTACTATGAAACTGTAAGTTTCTTTGTACTTTTACATTAAGGTCAACTACAGTAAGTAATATCTGGATGTTGACCCCAAATAAGAATCCATAAATTTCTTAATAAAATACACAATATTCTGAAAATAACTACTTTTTATATTTTATACTACTGTTTTTATTAAATATATATTGATATAAGCATTGAACAAAGACATATGCCAACTTTCAGAGCATTCTTTGTATTAAATAGATATTTACTGTTATTTTAAACTCACTGGATAAACTATAGCTTATTTCCGGAAGTCCACTTAAGCCAACACACATATGTTAAAACTAGAATTTATATATGTAATTATAATGTTGACTTTGTGTCAAATCAATGTGTCACCTAAATTGCAACAAAGGGGTTCAGCTAAGCAAACAAAGTGACATAATTTAAGTGAGATTTAATTGGAGAGTTGCTAAAAAAGAACGCTGACTGCCTGAATGTCAACACCTTCACTTATTTATTAGTAAAACACTGCCGCTTAACAAAAAGCACACATACAATGGTATGGTAATTCAGGCTAAAGTACCCAGGGCTGTACTTCAGACTTCCCTCTACAATCCCTATTATTTAGTTTTCATAAGTTACATATGCAACTCTTTATTTTTTTTAAATTTAAAAATGATCTATTTTGGCCTTAAAAAACCAACTCTGGAAAATATTAACAAAGCTTTATAAGTGATTTACATAGTGTTTTTCCAATTTAATACTGACTGTCAGTATATTGACGTCAAAATTAAAGTGTTTTTTTATGCTGACAAACTAAATTAAATATTTTTGACTACTGTGACTACCAGAATGTCAACTTTTTAATTAAACATGGGTTTTTTCCTACTCTTTAATAATAAACTGGCTCTAAAATTACTTTCTATACTTCTATAAGCTATTTACTTAATAATAAAATCTAAAACAAGTGATTATTATTTAATTTTATTCATGTCTCACATGATTATTCTTACTTTATGAACTCTACTCTAATTATTGTAGGACAAATCTTCCAAGAAGCCACAAAATAACCCCAAGTCAACCAAGAAAGTACCCAAAGCCTCTGGAAAGGCCCAAAGTTCCTACCCCAACAAAAAACCAGCCAAAGAGCCCTCAACAAAACAGAAGACAAAGAAGAAAACCCCAGACCCTGAAACAAAGAGCCCTCCCCTGCCCCTTCCTCTTCTCCAAGCTGGTACCAATCAGAAGGAGATGAGGTTCCACTAAAAAAGCAAGGAAAAAAGAAGATACCCAAGAGTCCAGAACCCCAGCCAATCCCAGATGAATCAAGATC
The DNA here is from genome assembly GCA_014839935.2 of Entomophthora muscae. Lineage (NCBI taxonomy): Eukaryota > Fungi > Entomophthoromycota > Entomophthoromycetes > Entomophthorales > Entomophthoraceae > Entomophthora > Entomophthora muscae. The sequence goes on along the minus strand of QTSX02005737.1, from coordinate 281,153 downwards.
AAAGGAATCAAGTCCCAAGGAATCAAGCTCATCCCAGTCCAGAAAGCGCAAGAATCCAACTCCAGATAATTCCCCTCCACTGCCCAACAAATCTGCACCTCCATCCTCCTCATCAAGTATCAATAATGAAGATCCTGATGATTACCTGTCTGACTATCATCAAGCACCAATTGGCCCATGGGATCCCCTAAAGGTTCATAATATATGTAACGTCAAAGGAGAGTTTAAGCTCCCAAAGAAGTTTCCTTGTTTTTTCCCTCTAATGTCTGTCAAAGGAGGTGTAAGTTTAGTCTGTGATGGCTATGTTTTCAATTGTAATAATCAGAAGAGAGCCAGAAAAAGCAAGCATTATGTATGTGAAAATAGAAGCTGTGCTGCAAGAATCAATACAGAAGGATGGGATAGAGTCACTAGTGAAAAAGGAGAGCATACATGCAATGCTCCAATAAATCTTATTGAAAAGCTTCAAAAGTGGTACCTCTACCAAATGGTCCCAGTCTCCAAAGATTTCAAGGCTTCTGATCTGGCATTTAAGGCCACCACACACCTAAGTAATGAGAACCTGAAGCTCATCTCTGACTGCAACCAGTTAGTGAAGTACATATGTGACAAACACCGTGACCTAGTCCCCTATAAGAAATCAGCCATGGTTCAAGGAGAGTTAGACTTGACAGAGAGTTATAGATGCTCAATGGTGATAAGGTATTCCTTTTACATGATGATGGTCCTATAGCAGAGACAAGAATTATATGCTATGCTACACAACAGAACCCGGGGTCAGTTGAGGGATTCAGAGACCTGGTTATGTGATGGTACCTTTGCAGTATGCCCCCGCCTTTTTTTACCAACTATGGGTTGTACATTCCCTTATTGAAGGCAAGGTACTCCCATTTGCCTACTTTCTGCTTCCTGGGGCAACAGAAGAGATCTAAACAAGGGCCTTAAAAATCCTTCAGGAGGGCATCAAAGCCCTACCCAGTAATAGAAAGAGTCCCCCTGGCCATAACACTAGAGCCAATCCAGATGATGATGAAAAGGATGAAGCCACCCTTGCTGCAGAAAAAGAAGCTCAAGATAAAGCACTTGGCCCCTCAACTATAATCATGGACTATGAAACTGCCCAGTATAACACTTTTGTAAATACCTTTGATGGAGAGGTACAGGGGTGTTTTTTCATTATTGACAGGCTGTCAACAGGCAACTAAAGGGTCTACCTGAGCTCAGCAAGCTCCACCATCTAGATACATCAGGAAAGTGCAAGTTCTTAATTCAGCAGTTTGTAGCACTAGCCTTTGTAAAGCCAGAGCATGCTGGACAAGCCTTTGAGCTCCTATGCCAGGATCCATATGCCAAGAAACATGATGGTGCCATCTACCCTTTCATTGAATATTATGAACCACAGTGGATTGGACGTAAGGTCACTAAGCGCCAGAGCAAGCCCAGAGCCAAATCCAACTGGAACTGCTACCAGGAAGTTCTTAAGGATGAGATGAAAACTACTTCATCTTTGGAGGGCAGGCATAAGCATATCAAGTCCTCCTTTGGAATCAAGCCCAGATACAACACCTTCTACAAGCACCTCAAAGTCCAACAGGGGAAGACTGCTGCATCCATAAGATATATTGAGAAACGCCCATCTAAGAAGAAGAGAACCACCAAAGAGAAACAGTATCAAGAGAAGATCAAGGAAGCTGTCAAGGCCAAATATAAGCTTCCAGAGATTGGATAATACATCAAGAAGATTGCCACAGTTCTTAATGGCAACCAGGTTATTACAGTCTAGCTTTTCATTAAATTTATTGAGTATTGCCTAATTTTTTATAAAGTTCTTATATATTAAGTATAATATTTTTAAATAAATAGTTATTCTAAATAACTCATTAATAATTTATGGTACTTTTTTTATAAAATCATTGATTTTCTATTGATAGTTTGATACTTTAGACTGTATTACATGGCCTATATTGGTATTTTACTTGTAAATTATATGTTTTTTGTAGTTTTTAATATAGAAAAAAATTTATAATCCTGTTTCTAATTGCTATGTTTTGCTAAAATACGTGAAATTCTATGTAGTACCTTTTTGTATTGGATTTTTTTGTTTTTATAAGTGGGAAAAATTTATTATAGTAAAGATAGCTAATTTCATAGTAAAATAAAATAAAGTGTATTTTTATGAATTTTTTTAATATTCATGTATAATTTTTTATGGACTTTTTAAAATCTATGTTGTCACATTACCCTAAAAAGTTTCTTGAGGCTTGATTTTTATTAAGTAAAATGTTCAGGAAACAGGTTTCTGCTTATTAAAAAAGGGTCAACATTTAGTGGTCTGTATGAGTTAAAACTTAATTCTGACTTTTCAATGCTGTTGACATTAAAGTATTTTTAATTCTGATTATCAACAAATAGAAAGTTGACTTGCAGAATGAGTTAATTCTGGTGGTTGCCATATTTTGGTGGCATCACCAACAGAGGCAAGTTGGGGATTGTTAAAATTGAAGAGGGCATCATTTACCACCTTAGTAGAGGTTTTTCCTTGTGGTGGAGATAACCTGGCAAAAGAACCATTGCATCAGTTTGTATAAGTAATCAAAGGCTACTACAGTTGTGACTAACAGTAAGGGCCTTGAATTTTGTGATAGCATATGTTGTAAGCCTTTCTTGGAAGCCAAGGGTATCACATTTGAAGTGATGCTGGTGAATTGCCTTATTTTTGTTGTTGCAGTAGAATTAGTATCCCTTGTGAAAAAATTCAGCACCACCCTTCTTTGACATTATTGGATAGCTCTCAGGGAATTAGGCGTGTTGTGAATGTCACTATTCACAGTATTACAATTTTGCATTTGGTGGGCCATTTTGAGGACAAATCTCTCGCTTTTGCTTTTGCTACTTGAAATGAGTTGATGACCAATTCAGGAAATACAATTGTTTGGTTTCCTGATCTCTGCGCAACTCACTTGCCTCACTAATGCTGGTGGCAAGTGATCCTACCGTCCTGGTAGTGTTTTGTGGTATTCTCAACCACTATATATTCCATTTCCTTATTCACCAATAAAATTAAGTTATATTCACATTTTTGTATTTGTGTCTTCTGTACTTCCGCGCCTCTCTCTAGCCACAACTAGTAGAGATTATCCTTCCAGGGCCACAAGGTAAACACATTTGCCTTCCCTGTCAACTAACCAAGACTTAGTACAAATCCAATCCTAAGGTTAGGATTTCCCGCTGTGTGTCTGTGCCGCACCTCAGAACACAACAAAGATGGTGCTCACTACAGGGGCTGTAAGCCCCTTGGTTGTCCCCTTTGCATCCACTTTTCAGGTCCTTTGTCTCCGCCTATACAAGAGTCAACTTCACCTGAAATAACCAGTCCTCCTATTGAGGAAGATATTGCCAACCAGCCTATTACCCCCACAATACTGAACCTTGGGAATGGTCCCTGCCTAGTTGCTTACCCCATGGGTACCCCTGTCTTAGATCAAGTCATGTCGGTAGCCCTTGAGATAGCCTGTGAAGGAGCCATCCCTTGCCTTCAGTTGCAGTTCAGTTGGGCTAAATACTTCAAATTAATTGTTTCTCCTCAATTTCCACAACATCTCCTCTCAGCAGCTGGCTCTGCTGAGCACTTACTATTGTCCTTTGTGCAGCCTGCCTTGGCCCACCATCAAATGGTGTTGGGGCTTGTGACCGTACTACAGTCACATTGGGCTATGGTTTAACAAAGAGGTTGAATTGTGATGAATTTCATAGGTTGAAATTCAAAACAATAGGATTGGCCTTGGAGAGACTTTCCAGCATAGTAATTGATACCCAGGAATCAATTAGGCTGTACTAATTGAGGGCTGTAATGAATAATATGAACAATTCAGATTATGAGATTAGGTGTCTCAAACCGTCTAATTAACCATGGAGGTTAATTGATGCCCATGAATCAATTAGGCTGTACTAATTGAGGGCCATAATGAATAATATGAATGATTCAGATTATGAGGCTAGGTGTCTCAAATGTGATTGATTAACTGGGAAGGTTAATTAATTGATACCCAGGAATCAATTAGGCTTTACTAATTGAGAGCCGTAATGAATAATCTGAATGATTCAGATTATGAGGCTAGGTGTCTCAAACGTGATTGATTAACTGGGAAGGTTAATTAATATATATACCCTGGAATATGATTGATGGGGATTTAATCATAGGGCTGAAATGGACTTGACTGTGTCAAGTGAAAGGCTAGGTGTCTTCAAACGGATTAATTAACTGGGAAGGTTAATTAATATATGCTTGGAATATAATTAATGAGGATTTAATTATATTGTTTAATTGCCTTGACTGTGTCAAGAAGTTTGGTTAAGGATAGCCAAAAGTAAACCCCTGAATTGTGGTTTAAAAGCGCCGCGTTGGCGAATTCATTGGGTTAAAAGCGCTGCCTAGGGAAATTGCTGGGTGCCGTGGTGGCGCCTGGTTTGAGTTTCAAAGCAGTTTAATGGGCTTTAAGGCAAAAAACCATTAAATGCAAAAATAACTAAATGTAGACAATGGTGTCTATGCATTCATGATTGATCAGCTGGTTCCCAGTTGGAACAAGGATAGATTGGATCAGGAATATGTATATTCCACAGGGTTTTGTCACCAGAAGTCTGGAATGCTTCAAGCCAAAGCAATACATTTCCATGGAAAGAATCAGGAAATTCTGGAATGTATTAGGACACATTCTTATAGGTTAAGAGTGTGAAGATTTTTTTGGTAAAGATCTGGATTGGATGACGCCTTTATGTCATAAACCATGTGATAGGAATCCAGGTGTGATTCTGGAACCGGAGGGGTTTTCAGCCAAATGTACCCTGATTGGTATATAATGGAAACAGGATAATAATTAATAAAAAATGATACTTATTGTGATGATGGTCGCTTTCCCCTCAATACTTTTATGCTTTGTGTTTTTGGCTTCTAACTGAAATAAGACTACTATGGAATGAAAGAGATGGTCTGTAGATAAGACTATGGGAAGCAAAAAACGTGGAAGTGATCACCAGATGGCAACAAGTTTAACACCAAGATTGCTTTCCTGGAATCCAAGCTCATTGAAGCTTACATAAAGGATTCCCTGTCAAACCGTAAAAGAGTCAGACTGGGATAATGAAGAAGCAAGCATGAATTTCCTGGATCTGTCACAGGGCTCCAAATCTAAGAAATCTCGTCTCTGCAAGCTGCAGCTACTCATTACTGGGACCAGTTTGCTGCCTATCAACAGTGGATTCATTCCCTGTTTTTGTTGGTATCTGAAAATCAATGCAACTCTGTCACCTCCCAGGCCTGTTTGGTTAATTCTATTGAACAAATGCGCCAGTTTATCCCCAAATACATGAGAGAACGTCTACACAAGTTTCACCAGCTAGAATAACCCTGGCAAACTATGGTGGATTCCACCTCGTATGCTTATCTCACTGACTTTGAACAACTTGTGCAACAGCTCAATGCCTTCAGTACATATTCCTTTGAGCAACTACAGCAGGTAGCGGACTTTGCTGCTAGCAGCCTTAATGAACTCAGTACCACATTTGAGCAAGAAAGAGCGGCCACCACTGCTGCCATAGCCAAACTCCAGAGCCAAGTAAATGAGCTATCTACACCTAAGCCAGATGTTCTGCCCTCTCCACCTTCTGATGACTTGGTGGATAGGGAACAGAGAATATGGGACGCCATTCAAGAACTATGTTTGACTACTCACAGTCAGGGACATCCTGCTGAGGCGCCTCAACCAGACTCCGGATTCTTGAATTGACTACCCAAGTTGCAGAGCTACAGCAAGAACTTGCCGCCCTACTTGAAATGATGGCAACTGCTGCTAGTCCAGTTGGGGTTGTTGATGAAGATGGCTGCTGCCCTGGTTTATCTGGAGCACCTTGAATCCAATGCGCTAGGGAATTAATTGCCCTAGCTAACAAGGTGGATCAATTGAAGTGGGACCACACTGAGCTGGATAGAGACATACAAGAAATGAATGAAGTAATTGAATCTGTAAATGATAGATTTACCCTTGCCTCTCAGTGGGGCCATCCCTTACTTCACGTCTGGCTGAACTCTCCACAATAGTGACCACCCAAGGTCAACACCTAGATACTCCTGCACAACAGACCACTCAAGCTGCTAATACTAGGGCCCGTGCTTTTGAGACTCTTACCACCCTCAAAGAAAGTGTTCGCCAGCTATGGGCTAGACAACCTCCCTCAGAATCTGAGGCAGAGTTTTCCTCACATATCAACATACTTGATAGCAAGAACGGTGGTCCAACTCCTGAGGCACATTTTAAGCCTATTTTTAAGTAAGTCTTTGACCCCAGAACCTCAACCATTGCAGATTTCCTAACTATCTATGAAACTGCCATGCAACAAGCATCATATGACCTCAAAAAGGAACACATCCTGACCTGTCTACACCCGACCTGCCAAGAGGTAGTTGTGCCAGAAATACCCTCCATTAAGATGTGGGAAGATATGAAGCAGCTTCTGATTGACAAGTTTGGTGGTGACCTAAGCCTGGAAGTGAAAAAGGATGCCTCCATGCATATCACTTTTAGACCCAAGGAGACACTAGCCGAGTTTGCAGACAGATTCTACATGGAAGGACAGCAATTAATTACAAGCAGACAGTTGATAGCCCATGAAGCCTACATGGCTTGTGCTCAAGCCCTCAAGGTTAACCAACTTCTGTGCCTTCACTTCAAAGCCCATAAGGCTATGCTCTCTTCTATGAAGAGCATAAAGACGTTGTTGCAAGATATGCATCTTACCCACTCTGGTGCTGTTGTTAGGGAAAGTTGAGCTGCTTCTAACTCTGGTTCATCTTCCTGTGGTCCTTGCATTCTTAATATGAATTCACAGAACCCTCCTTGACGCCAAGGTTGCCACAACTGTGGTCAGATAGATCATTATTCTTGAGTCTTCGCCAATCTGCGGGCTGAAGGAGCTGATCCAAAGGAACAGGCAGGAAAAGAACAGTCAACCTAGAGGCAGAGACGCTCTCAGTTGACAATTCTTCCCAGTCTCTTCCAATCCCTCCCTCTATGGCTGAATCCAAGCCTGCTGATAATGAGGCTCCTCCTATCCTCCTCCTATTTCACGATATCTCTGATGACTCTGACCTGGATGACTCTGATATTGATAACGCTGATGCATATGGTTAGTCTGTTCTGACCGTTTCCAAAACCATTACAGTCCCCTATAAGTTACGCGCAGGAAAGACTACAACTACTGCTAAGCCTCTGCCTGAGGCCAAAGAGATTGTTTTGCACCCTTACCTCACTCAGGCTAAGAGGTCCTCCATGCTAGTGGAGTTGTCAGAAGAAGCTGCTGAGGTTACTGATGCTGTCTTCAAGAATGTGTCTGTTTTTCTCCCCCTCCAGACTGTTTACAAGGAGTTCCCAGGATTAAGATGCATGATTGAAAAGTGGGATAAGAAACTTGCAGAGGCTCAAGATATCCTGGCTGTCCTTCCCCCTTTGGTTGCACTACCACTTGAGTAGAGATATCCATTCAAAAAGTTTATATTAAGGCAGTTCTAGACACTGGCTTGCCAGTCAATGTTGTATCCTCCAAGCTTGTGAAGAAACTCAAACTTGCCTCTGAACTTAATTATCACCAGTTGTATGGCACAGCTGGACTGTCTATGACCTGCGCCATAGGGGCTTACTCCGCTCTGTTCATGCAGTTTGGCAAGCTTTTCCTAGCTGCAACAGCAGTTGTCCTGGAAAATGAGAGTTAAAATCTCCTAGTTGGCGCCCAGTTCCTTAGGGGATATAATGGGATAATCAACTTGAAAGATGGCTACCTCTCTATTCTTAGATACAAAGTCCCTTTAATCTTCAAAGAACCAGTTAAAGTTCCAGGGAAATGCCTCAAGACCTTCGCCTTGGAATATCCCACTGGGGTTTTCAACCTCAAGTATCACACCCACTCTTCAAACATGAAATGTCCACCCATGGCTTGTCCTGCGTCTGAAGGAATCCATCTCCTAGCCACGTCTGCAGTCACCATTCCACCTGGGTCTCAGGCCATCCTGGACTCCCAGATATCTTATGAACTACCTGAACAGACCTTCTTGGATCTGTACTCTACCCCCTCATTAGGGTGCAACAAACCTTATCTCTGTCCTGGAATCCTAGACGTCTCCCATAAGGACCCTGTTCAGTTGTTAGTAGCCAACCTGACTGCAATACCCATGACCGTATCTAGGGGACAGGTTGTTGGATATGGCAATTTGTTGGGCACTCCTGACGTCCTTTCCCTTCATTCCTTTGGTACTTTCTAAGATTTTAACCAACCAAAAGATGAGCTGCAAGTCCTATCTTTGTTCACTGCACAAGACTTCCCACAACTTTCCCCGGTTCAACAGAAAGAGGTGTTAGATTTACTAGACCAGTTTTCTAATATCTTTACTAAGGACAGTACCAATTATGGATTAGCCAAGGGTGTTATCCATAAGATAGACACTGGCAACACTCCCCCCTTCTGTGCTAAACCATATTGCCACAGTTGTATGGAAGACGCCCAAGTATCTAAAGAGCTCAAACAACTGCTAGATGCTGGGCTGCTGGCACCTTCCCAAAGTCCTTGGGCTTCCCCACTACTCATCTTAAAGAAGAAGGATGGGGTCATTGTATTGTGATGGACTATTGCCAACTGAACTCTTTGACCAAGAAGGACTCATACCCCTTGCCATGTATTGATGATGCTCTTTGACAACTTGGAGGCTCTAAGTTCTTCTCCGCCATGGATCTGGTGTCTGGATACTGGCAAGTTGACCTATCTCCTGAGGATTGTCAGAAAGCCGCGCTCATTACTTCTGAAGGGTTTTTTGAGCCTACTTGCATGCTACAGGGACTTTGCAACGCCCTGACCACCTTCCAAAGGGCCATGGACTCCATCCTTTGTGACTTGAAATTGTTGTGCGTCCTAGTATACTTGGATGATATAACAGTTTTCAGCGCTACCTTCACTGATCACCTGGCTCATCTCAAAGAGGTGTTCATAAAGATTTGAGAAGCTGGCCTAATACTGAAGCCTTCCAAGTGCGCCTTCTTCAAAGAACGTCTTGAGTTCTTGAGTCATGAAGTAACCCAGACTGGGATTTATCCAATGACTAAGAAATTTGAAGCCATCAACAAAATGCTTCTGCCCACCAACTTACAAGAGGTACAAGTCTTCCTGGGGATGATGGGCTACTACAGACAGTTTATCCCTGACTTTGCTGATACTAGTGAACCTTTAGTCCAGCTTTTACGTAATGTTCCTTTTGAGTGGACCGCCAGTCAGCAACAAGCCTTTGAGACCATTAAACAAAAACTCAAAGAAGGGACAATCCTAGTGTATCCTGACTATGATAAGGAGTTCATCCTGTACACCAATGCTAGTGATCTAGTTATTGGAGCAATTCTGGCCCAACTGGACAACAAGGGTGTAAACCATTCTGTGGTTTACACTTCCTGCATGCTAAACAAGTATGAGAAGAACTATAATGTCACGGAGAAGGAGTGCCTTGCTGTGTTGCATGCAGTCAAGCAGTTTTGTCATTACATATACGGCACCCACTTCACAGTTGTCACTGACCACGCTTCTCTCAAATGGTTACAGCAGCTCAAGGAACCTGAAGGGTGCCTGGCTAGATGAGCTCTATGTCTACAAGGATACAACTTCACGGTGCTTCATTGTCCTGGAATTCAACATCAGAATGCTGATGGGCTTTCCAGAATGCCTATTCTTGCTTTACATCCTGCAGAGGCCGGCCAATTATACAAACTAATTGGGTATCCTTCTTCTTGGGAAAGTGAGACAGAGAAGGTACAACTGGCCCTGTTCAAGATATCCAAATATACCCTTATATGCGACAATCAGCTTTTTAAAAAGGTACAAGACTAGTATCTGCCTTACGTACAGCCCAGTCTTTGCCTCTCGTTAGTGTCACAAGCCCATAAAGAAACTGGGCATGGAGGCATTGACAAGACCTTTGACTGTCTTCAGAAGAATTACTTATGGGAGAACCTTTTCCTGCTGATCCCAGATGTCATAACTAGCTCCCACAACTTCCAGCTACAGAGGCCTTGAGCTGCTGCCCACAAGTTTAAATTAGTTCCCCCTCAACATGCCTTTCACACTGTTAGCATTGACGCGGTAGGTCCTCTCCCCCACTCTTGTTCTGGGTGTTGCTTTATTCTGGTTGCTATTGATCACTTTAGCAAATGGATAGAGGCTCTCCCTACAAAAGACATCACGGCTAAGACAATTACTGCCTTCCTGTTGCAAGATGTTTTCTACCGCCATGGCTGTCCTCAAGTGTTGCTCTCCAATAATAATACTAACTTTAATGCCAAGCTAGTAACCTCTGTTGTTGAAGCTTTGGGGTCACACCAGTCCTTCTCTGCCCCCTACAATCCTTCCACAAATGGGACAGTTGAATGTGCTAACTCTACACTGGTCTCAATCATGAGAGAGCTCACCTATTTAGACGCTGCCAACTGGGACTTGTACTCATCTGCCGCCCTCTTTGTGTACTGCCTTAGCAAACATTGTGTCACTGGATATTCCCCCTTTGCTATGCTATATGGGCAAGAGGCTACTACCCCATTGCTCTTGGGGGCCCCCTGCTTATCTCAGATAAGGCCATGAATCCTGACAACCATATCAAGGATTTAGTCAACCAAATAATTGATATTCAAGCCACTGCTTACACTTCTGCATATAAGACTATGATGATTGAGCTCTCTCCTGATAATGCTGGACACTCCCCCCTACCTGAGTTTAATGTTGGCAACTATGTCCTTTACTACCAACACAGAGTAGGTGGTTGCGCACACAAGTTGGACTCTCTGTGGATCAGACCTCTAGAAGTAACCTTTAAGCAAGGGTCCAAATACACTGTAAAGCTCCTGTCTAGTGGCCGTCCTTTTGCTCAAGTGCATGCAAAGTTCCTTTGTAAATACCACCCCCCCTAAGGCCAATCTAGAGGAGGGCAATGTTATGAATGCCGCTATTCACAGTATTTTGATTTCACCTTTGATGGGCCATTTCAAGGACAAATCTCTCACTTTTGCTTTCCCTACTTGAAATGAGTTGATGACCAATTCAGGAAATATAATTGTTTGGTTTCCTGATCTCTGCGCAGATCACTTGCCCCACTAATGCTGGTGGCAAGTGATCCTACCATCCTGGTAGTGTTTTTTGGTATTCTCAACCACTATATATCCCATTTCCTTCTTCACTGTCAGGGCCCAGAAGGTCTTGACTGGTTTTCATCTGACTAAACTTAATATTTAAATCAAAACTAAGTTAAACTTTATTTCAAGGCTAACTTAGAATGCTCACAAGGGGGTCATTGTGAGCAATACCTTTATATTAAATTTCATTAGATTTTTTAGAATCTTCCTAAATCTTCTAGATAGTCTTAGGGACTCTGCTGTTGGCATTAGGCTGGGGTTTTAGGGCATCTTCTGAACAGTATGACTCATGTTTCTTTGAAAAATCTCGCACATCAAGCTTTTCATCCGTATTTTGTCTAAAATTAGCCCAAATCAACTCTCCTGTTGTTTGGCTTCAAAATGCGTGTTTGGACGTCCAAATCCGTCCAGTGGTTGCTGAGTTATGCTTGAATTAAGATTTGTATCAATTCTTGTGCCTTGGTCGCATATTTTTGTCATTTTTCACTGGTTAGGAAGTTTGGCTGGCGGCCAAAATTTTAAGAAGCCATAACTCATTGTTTAGAGCAGCTAAGAGAGTCATCAAACTAGCATTAGGATTGTGGAGAGAAGTAGAGTTTTCCAAAGGCATTTTTTGTAACACAAGATGTGTCATGGCATTTCCTGAGATTCACCAATAAAATTAAGTTCTATTCACATTTTTGTCTTTATGTCTTCTGTACTTCTGTGCCTCTCTCTAGCCACAACTAGTAGAGATTATCTTTCCATGGCCGCAAGGTAAACACATTTGCCTTCCCTGTCATCTAACCAAGACTTAGTACAAAGCCAATCCTAAGGTTAGGAATTTCCCGCTGTGTGTCTGTGCTGCGCCTCAGGACATGACAAGGCAGGCACAGCAAAGGTGACATTGCACTTGCAAATGTTGTGAGCACTGTTCATATCCCATAGCTCATTTCTGTAATATAAAAGAGCACCTGACCCAGGATCCTATTTGTGTTCCTCCTCAGGCTCTGAGGTGGGATCAGAGTGGCAATTAAAGTCAATGAACTTCTCCTGGGGATCAGATGTAGTGTATACAAAGGGAGATTGGGGAAGGTAGACCTTTTTCCTCAGGTTTAGGGGAAGGTGTGGGTGTGTCGTAATTGTAGAAGTAAAGGGTGGTGATTTCTATAAACAGTTGGTCAGGATACTATTTCTTAATTCTATACCTGTAGATGGTATAGTGACAGCCTTTGATAGGACAGAAGGATATAGTGGTATAATGATAAAACTAGTATTTATTATGATAGCATTGCACTTATATAGTGTAAGGCGGGGGAATTGTCACCAGAGGCAGGGAGGCACAGAAAAGAGGACTTTCCAAATGAAGGGGAGTGGAGTGGCACAGCTAAAAGCCCTGCGCAAGAGAACAACCGCTTCCTTGCGGCTTCCCTAAAGGAGGTAAATATAAATAACTTAGTTGTTCTATTTATAATCCCAGAAGTGAAGCACATGCCTTGTGCGCAATTGAAAGGCAAATTAAACACCAATTTAAAGCACTTTTTAAACGTCTTTATTACTATTAGAATTAAGATGCAATAGTGTGACTGCACAATTGTTCCATTGCTTAATCCCTAGATGGGTAATTTTACATTTAATCCATTCAGGATCTGCGACATTTCCCTCCACTGGATTAGACAACAGGGTCAAGAATGGCTTGGCGTCTCTAGGTAGTGGCTATAGTGTTGGGTCAATTGTGTGTCTCACTTGGTGGGGGTTTGTTGCCCAATCCTTGGTCATTGGCTTCGTGGATCCGTAGGCAACCAGTTGTGTTTCTTGGCTGTCATTCAGATAGTAGAACAGTTGGTGCGGTACTGGAAGAGTCTTGTCAGTCTCCAATAAACGCCTTGTTCTTTCATTCTTATTCCTCATACTTTGGTGCAACACTATCACAAACAGGACAACAACCCATAGAATTTTTTAATTAGGCTTTTTTTTCAGGTTATTATCCTCATTGGGGCTTACTCTTGATCACTAGGAGCAGCACACATATACTGAGCGTGTACTCTAGTGATTAATTGCCCAGAATGGGGCTCCTTAAGAGTGTAGGAGTTGGGGCCAGTCTTCTGGATAACTTGAACTGGGCCTTGCCAAAGGGAAGCAAGTTTGGATTTGCAGCCATACCCTCTATTGCTGAAGAAGTACACTGAGTCTCCTACCAGGTAAGTGGGTAAGGCGGTTCATTTAGATGCAGCTTGTTCTAGGTCCTACAACTTATGGTTTAAGTTTACAGTGTAGGCCTCTGATTGCAAGCAAATAAGAGTTTGAACCAGCTTGTTGAGGTACGCCTCTAGGGACACAGCCAGGCTGGGCTTTACCAAGGAATATAGTAAAGGGAGAAGTCCTGGTTGCCAGTCATAGAGCAGTTGAAAGGCGGCTTGCCAGTGGCCCAATGGTACCCAATGTTATATGCAAAGGTGGCCGCAGGCAGGAAGGTATCCCATTCAGTCTCATTTTGGTGACTGAGCTTCCGGAGTATCTGGACCAGGCTCCCATTAGTGTGCTATACCATGCCATTTGTCTGTGGGTGATAAGGAGTGGATAGTGTCCCACAAATTCCCATCAGTTGGTTGAGGCATGGGATGATATAACTGGTGAAGTTGGTACCATTGTCTGTCAGCAGAATCTTGGGAAACTATGTTTGTATATGATGTTCTTCAGAATGAACGTGGCTGTCACCAGTGCAGATTCTTGGTAATTGCCTTGGCCTCTACCCATTTATTCAGATGGTCAAAAGCCACAATGATCAGCTTGTTGCAACTGTTGGTACTTGGCAGGGGACCCCCTACATCAATGGCTACAGTGTGGAAGACAAACCCAGGGCGTATAAGTCTGTGTTAGAACTTGGTAACCTTTGGTCTCTCAATGTTGCAGTCATGACAGATAGTAAGCTTATCTACTACATCAGTGTACATTTCTTCCCAGAAGCAGTGCTAATGTAGCAGGGCTAACATCTTCTGTATACCACCATGACCAGTAGTCTTGTGAGCAGCTATCACTGAGTCCATGTGTAGGGATGGGCGTATGTAAGGTAACCAAGAGTCTCCACAAAGCTTCAGGAGTTGTCACTTAGAGATCTTGGTGTTAACAGCTAACTTCTTGAGAGCCCTCTGTATCTCTACCAGCTTCTCTCCCCACAAAGAAGGATCCTTCATAAGCTTGTCATAGAGAATGTCAGCCATGGGGGATACTAAGGCAACAGTGGAAAGGCGGGAGAGACAGTCAGCATTCTGATGGGCTGCTCCAGCTCAATGAATGATTTCATAGTCATAAACCTGAAGTTTAATGAACCAACGCGCCAGACATCCCTCAGGATCCTTGAGGGTCTTCAGCCATTGCAGGGAGACATGGTCTGTTATAACTGTGAAATGAACCCCATGGAGGTAGACTCTGAATTGATATTAGATATATTACGGCCAGGTACTCTTGTTTGGTGACAGTGTAGTTTCTCTCATGCACATTAAGCGTGCACAAGCAGTATCCAACAGGGTGTTCAAGTCCTTCAGAGTCCATTTGAGAGAGGACACCCCCAATTGCAGTCAGGCTAGCATCCATATTAACCACAAATGGCTTGGTAAAGTCAGGGTAGGCTAGCACAGGGGCCGCAGTCAAAGTTCCTTTGAGAGCATTTAAAGCAAATTGGCACGCTGGGCACAGAAGAACTTATCAGCTCAGAGAAGCTGAAAAAGGGGGTCACCCATGGATGCAAAGTTGGGGATGAAGTGACAATATTACCCAATCATCCCCAGGAATACCTGTATGTTCCACTTATTGACCGGGATCTGAATTTTCTCAATGGCTTTCACCTTCATAGGTACAGGGCAGAGTCCATCTTGACTAATAATGAACCCCAAGAACTCAAGGTGCTCCTTGAAGAAGTTGCACTTTTGTGGCTTGAGCTTGAGATTAGCTACAAGTAACCTCTGGAAGACTTCCTCCAAGTGCTTCAGATGATCATTAAAGGTTTGGGAGAACACATTAATGTCATCCAGGTAGACCAGTACACTGGTGAGTTTGAGGTCACCCATCACCGCATCCATAGCCCGTTTGAAGGTAGCCAGAGCATTAGACAGACATTGAGGCATCCTTGTGGGCTGGAATAGCCCTTGTTCAGTGATTATTGCACATTTTTCTTTATCAGCGGGGGTAGATCAATCTGCCAGTACCCACTGATAAGGTCCATGGCGCTGAAGAACTTGGCACCACCCAGTTGGTCCAAAGTACCGTCAATACAAGGGAGGGGATATGAATCCTTCTTGGTAACAGCATTCAGCCAGAAGTAGTCAATCACCACACAGTTGCTACCATCCTTCTTTTTGACTATCAGGAGAGGTGAAGCCCAAGGGCTTTTACTGGGGACCAGCAAGCCAGATCCAATAGTTTCTGGAGCTCCTTGTTGGCTACAACATGATTGGCTCAACTATGCCGTATAGGTCTGGAGCAGATAGGTGGACTGCTTTGGGTGTCAATATAGTGGGCAACATCTGCAGCCTTGCCCAGGTCATAATCATCTTTGGCAAACACATCCTTATACTGAGCAAAGAGATCCATGGCCTGATATTTTTGCTCTTCAGAGAGGCCAGACAGGGAGCCGCGGCTTATGACTGATAGCACCAGTAGTTATTCACAGGGTAGACCAAAATCAGAGAAGTTCACAAAGGAGGCAATCTCCTGCAGGTTGTCATGCTCTTCCAGTTTTATATAAGCCAGAAGTTGGTGTTTGGAGACAACCATAGCTTCACAACTCATGTTGGCCAAGAGTATGAGTAATTCCTTCTTGTTTGGCATGAGGATGCCTGGTGAAACCCATGGTTCTAGTCTGGAGGCATTTGGGATGCCAAAGATTTCTCCATGAGTGCCAGCAGGTAGAGCCAGCAAGAGACATTGATTGTGGATTACCTAAGAGCCAGGTGGGATAGTCACATTACAGGAGGCGTAGACTGGGATTCCCTTGGCTTCCCCAACTGAGAGGGGTAGCACCTTGACCTTCTTACTACACAGAGTATAGGCAACTGACAGTTCTCCATATGTGTAATCCAGGTTGATGTAGTGCAGACAACATAAGGGCAGGTCAGAAGGGCGGTTGCCATGGTAGAACATGGGTATTGAGTGGCCCAATATCCCAAACTTATGGTCTCCATGGTTGGTCACAGTGCCATAATGGGCCATGAAGCTAGTCTCAATAAGAAGGCTGTAGCTGTTGTTTTCCATAACTATAGTAGGGACAGCAACCATTAGCTTCCCAAAGCAAAGAGGGAGGGAAGAATAGGCTCCCTTTGCTCTGGTGGTCTGTGGCCCAGCAGTACCAAACTATTCATGATAGGCTAATTCCAGTGCCAGCTTAAGCTTATTAGACAGCTGTCAGGATATAATGTTCCCAGGAGTACCAGTATCCAGTATGGCCTGGATGTGGGTTTTGTTAACTACCAGGTTGATATGGGTACAATCCTGACAGACTTCTCTCATCTCCACAATATTGGAGACCTGGTGTATGATTAATCTCCTGAACTTCTCCAGGAAGGTACCATGGCAGCTCCCACAGCTGGGCTTGCTTCTTTGAGGGATTCTAGAGGTGCCATGATGTTTACTGTATGCAGCAGCTTGACCAGTTGTTCAATGCTGTCCTCTTCATGGGTGGCTTCAAACCCTGGTTGAGCCAGTTCTTTGGCATAAGGTAAGGATGCTGTTCTCCAAGCTATTTGGTGGATAACCACCTCAGGTTGAAGTGTAGTCCAATGAGTTTGAGTTTCAACAGTGAGGACTCAATGTAAGAGGTCCTCTTGAGCTGCTTTGGACTCAGCATCCTTGTGTATTGGTTGGGAGTCAAAGTCAATCAGAGAGGGTTTGTCATTAGGGTTTTCCTCAGAGGAAAGTTAAAGCAGCAGGCTTCTGAACAGACTTGTTGGGAGGTTGCGGTATGGGGGGAGATGAGGGTGTCAAAATTACGAAGGCAGCCAAGGATTGTTCCTTGTCCTGACTGCTTAGTAGTTTTTTGACTGGTCCTCATTGTCCTCCTCAATATTAGCGTCCTCAGCGTCCTCCATGCCTACATGGTGGACCTTTTGGCAAGGGTTCTTACATTCTCAAGAGAAGGTGCCAGCCACACTGCATTTGAAGTAAGTACGGGGAGCGTTGTTGGCTGGGGCAATTCCAACCTTGTCGGAAGGCTTGGGCATCTCCACAGCCACGTGGGGTCTATAATCAGCTTGCTGACAAGGGCGGCCTTCAGGGAGAGGGACTTCAAACTCCTCCTTGTAGGTGTTTAGGAGGCAAATCAGGTCTGGCACGGTACAAGCGTTGTAGATGCCCAACTTAAGAGCCAGAGATTACTCCTGGTTGACACATACAGCGTTGAGGAGTGCTGACTGCAAATTAATAAATTGAATATCACTCATAGACAACAGGGTTTGATCTTCAAAGTAGAACCTAGAAGTGAAGTCTTCTAGGGGTTCCCCCACCTTTAGCTTGGTGTCAGCAAAGTCTATCTTGCAACCAAGAAGGGCTTCTTGGCTACCAAATTCTTCTGTCAGGGCTCTGGAAACGTTAGCAAAAGACCAGCCATTCTCAAGAAGATGTGGCAGGTGATGGTATAGTATTGGCATTTAGACAGTTGATGATTGTGAGGTCTCTAATGACATTATCAGTGCCATATATAGAGTTCTTGTATAGACATAAGAATATGGCCACATTAATCTTGTGGTCAAACTTGGGTAGGTTGACAGGCTTGAAGTTGTTAGAGCCATGTTGAAGGAGGGCAGGTGTTATCCTCACTGGGGAGCAGGTAAGACAGGAACAGCTTAGGGTAGCGGCAGCAAACCTAGCCTCAGAGGCACATTGAAAATTTTCCTATTACTGCGCTTTGTGTTCACCTTCTCTGTCCTGAGCAGCCCCAGAAGCTTCAGGGGTGGCCAGGATGTCATCCTCAGACTCCAACACTGGCTCTAATACTTGTAAAGTGTTAGGAGCCAACCAAGTGTGGCCATCATTGCTTTTGTAGCTATGATAGAACTCAGGCTGGAGGACCTTTGTGGACTGTGGTGACTCTTAGAATTAAGGGACATAGCCTATAAGTTGATGGACATAATCTTATTGTCTATTCTATCCAATTGGCTCTGGAAGGCGTCCAGGAGAAGTTGCTGCTTGGTCAGCTCATTTTGATAGACCTTGTTCTCCTGACAGGTGATATCCAAGTTGTCTTCCAGAGAGGTAATGCGCTTTTCATGAGTGGCAAGCTCAGCTCAGAGCAAGGCTATCACTTCCTTGTCCTTCCTGGCATGGGTCTGGCTATTGGCTCTATAATAAAATTGTCAAAGTTTGAGACAATCCAAAAAAAGCTCAAACATAGTGTGGTAGTCATTGAACAGAAAGGCAAGATTGGTGCTTTGCTGGACCAGTTCTGCCTGTATCTTTTTGTAGTGATCAAAGAGCTCAAGGATGTCACAGATAAGAAGGTGGCTGGAGGGGGAGTTGTCTGTAGAGGTAGGCGTGGGGGTGAACAAGAAAATGATGGCAAGGCAGTAGGCTAAGACTTCCACCTCATGAGCCAGGCTTCAAACCATGGGACCAGTCTTAAGCACGTGGTTTGTAACTACACCAATCCAATTGGCGTCTACACCCTGATGTGTGAGGGTCTGTACTACATGTGCTGAAACTAGCTTAGCTATGCCCCTCTTGATGGTATCAACCCAGTGAAGCATGGGATTATGGGTGTTGGTGACTTTGGCAAGGTACTGATTGACAGTGGTGAAAGTATTTCCAAGCTCAGAGTAAAGGACCTGGAGGAACGTCTGTTGGTTAGATACCAGTACTCCCTGGTCATGCACTAGGCTTTGGATGCAGCCCAGGTGCATTTGGTTGTAGCATACGGCAGGATGGGTGAATTGTTGTAAATAGTCCTTGATCTGTTCAACAGTGCGGAGGTCACAACAGAGTTGGTCAAGGTTGACCTGGGAGAGGTTCTGGAAAAAACCAAGGAGTTTTTGGCAGAAGGTTGCTGAATAGCCAGATATTTAGAGTAAGCATCATTTCCAGCAGCATCAGCGTCTATGGCATGGATGGCACTACAGATGGTGTCATTGGAAGGGGAAGAGTTGGCGTCCATTTCCAAAGGGGCAGGGGCTTGCAGGAGCAGTGGTTGACCAAAAACAATGGCTTGGGGACATTGATGTTCTGGCATGAAGTGGCTAAGGGTGGGCAGGTCATAGGGAGCTCCTGCTCTTTCACCAGCATGGGCATTGGCAGCAGTGAAGGTGGTGCCTGGTGATAGGGGGAAGTAGTGGCGGAAGGCCCGGCCAAGGGCATTCCTCCCTCCTCATTAAAAGAACCGCAGGGGTGGGGGCTGTTGGTGTGGAAAGACATGAGCGCCAATGTTGTAATTGTAGCAGTAAAGAGTGCTAATTTCTAAAAACAGTTAGTCAGGATCCTATTTCTTAATAACTTACTTGTAAATGGTATAGTGACAGCCTTTGATAAGACAGAAGAATATAAGGGTATAATGACAAAACTGGTATTTATTATGATAGTGCTGCAGTTATATAGTAGGAGGCAGGGGAATTTCCACCAGGAGAAAGGAGGCACACACAGAAGAACTTTTCTAAAGGAGGAGATTGGGAAGGCACAGTAGAAAGTCCCATACAAGAGAACAACCGGTTTCACATGTCTTTCCTTGGGGAGGCATGTGGCAATATCTATGTCATTCTATTATTAACCCTGGAAATAAGCCTGCGCCTGAAGCGCATTTGAAAAGCGCTTCAAACACCCCTATTAAGGGCGTTTTAAACGTAGTTAACTTTATTAAAACCATGGTGAGATAAAGCAATTGTGCAATTGTACGTTGCTCAATCCCTAAGTGGATGACTTAATGTCTAAACCATTCAACATCTGCAACAGGGTGCTTTTGGAGGAGCTTTAGCATTAATAGGCTGTTTCTTGGGGGTAGTTTTAGCCTTTTTGGCCTTAGGAGGATTGTCCTTGCCATTGGAGGCCTTGGAAATAGCAGTGGTGATTGACTTGGGAGGCATCTAAAACGAAATTAGTATCAAAATATGAGCAATTTAAGGATTGATTTTAAAGAAAAAAGATGTAAAAATGTAATATAAAAGTAGTATAAATTTATAAATAGATTTTTAAAAGCCTAAAAATTTATTATCAAAAATTTAGTGTTTTTTTGTAAAAATAATATTTTAACAGTAGTGCAAGTATGCAAAACTGTGAGTTTTTGATGAAAACTTGAAGATAAAATGTTGTATTGAGATGCTGTAATTTAGATACTGTAGCTCAAAAACATAAGGATTTTACATATTTTTTATTTAAAATAAGAACTAACAGTGGAGCTACCACAACCAGACAAAAGATTAAAACTTAAATATCTCAAAAACCAGCTAATACAACTAGGGTTAAAAATTACCCAGCTTTTTAGAAGAGATCAAAAAATACAAAATGAAATTTCTTTAGAAGTTTTCTTACATTTTTATATAGTGATATAATGGCATCAAATTTTACTTTTAAAAAGTGGAAATTAAGAATTGCAATTGGGGAATCAGTATAGCTTCTGTTGGTTTCATAGGTATTTCCCCCCTATTTTCTCCTATTCATTGTGCAAATCAAATCAATTAGATAATATGAAGCCTAGTGAAATATGAAATGACATAAAAATATTGATTTAACTACCAGTGTACATATTAAAACCACTAATAAAATTTTTATTAATATGAACCTTTTCAGTGTATCACTTTATAGAAAAGTTATAAAATACATATTATGAATGTGGTTTTTTAACCAGCAATGAAAATCAATAGTATGACTACCTTAGTGACATTGATTTAGGTTGTTCCAATTATAAGTATATTGTATTAATACTATGAAAAATCTTCTGGAATTATACAAAAGGCTTTGATTTAATGCTGGTATAAGCTTATTTTAGTTTGTGATAAATGGCATAAATCAAGATGGTGTAAAATGAGCAAGTGCCTAAAGCCAAAGTGAGGAGATCAAAATCTCCAAATTGATGGATTTTTTGGTGTCTGCACTTTTTTTAATAAATCTTTCTCCAAAAAATTTAATATTTTTCTTAAATTTGACTTTTTTAAAATGCGTTTACTAGTAGCTAAAATCAAAAAAACCAAGTTCAAAGTGCCCAAATTGATGCAAGTTAAAACACACCTTAAATTAATTTGGCTTTTAAAATAGAATTTATTCATCCTTTTGAGTATAGGGGACAAAATTGAAAGTGCAAAAATTGAAGTGCAAAAAAATTTTCAATTTAATATTTGACACATCAAAATTTAAAAAAAATTCCTATATGTAAAAAAAGAAATCAAGAGCTAAAAAAAAGCTTTTTTAACTTTAGACAATTTTTTATTTTTTAAAAAAAATTAATATAAATTACTATTATAAACCCTTAATTTTTTAAAAATTGATTTTTATCTTATAAAAATTTATATAAAATTTTACATATAGTTTTTTAATGGGTGCAGAAATCAAAAATTAGTCAAATCAAAATCCAATAAGGTACCAAAAAACCTGGGCCACTTTATATTAATTTTTAAAAAAAGAATTAATATTTTATTCATTATGTTTTATTAAGTTTTTCAAATCAAAAATGAGAAAATTGAAAATTAAATTTTTAGATTTAGTCACATTTTTATAAGCTTATAAAATTTAAATAATTAATAAAAACTTTTGAAATTCCTTATGCAGATTCTTTAAGACCTGATATTTAAATATATATAAAAATAAATGAAGTTTTTTTTGGAAGATTTTTATTTTATTGCAAAAGTAATAAAGTGCCATATTTTGGAGGAAATTTAAAAAATATTAAATTAATATAATTTGTACTATGTTTCCCTATTTTATTTCAGGGGGAAAATTGAAGTGCCCAAATCAAAGTGCACAAAAAAAGTGCAGAAATCATAGTGCCTAAATCAAAGTGCATTAAACTCCTGGTTTCCTTGTCTTTAACTTTTTCTCTTTTTACCTCTCATTTCTCCTCAAAAAGAAGTTTTGTTGGTCCCTTGGCTGTGCCAGGGGCCAAAAATATTTTAAAAAAAATTTGTGTTGTCAAGAGGGTGGATCATATAAAATCTGATAACAAGTAGAAAAAAACTTTTCTTTTCTTTCTTCTTTTCTCTTCTCTCTTCTTTCTTATCCCCAATTATATTCTTCTCTTCTTCTTTCTTACCCTCAATTATCTTCTATTATAACTTTTTACTATATGTATTAGAATAAAATAAGTTGTATAAAATGTTTCTCATTGATATACAACTCTGAACTATCTATATCATCTTTTGAGGGAGTACAGTGTTTTTAACATAAAAATATTCAAGTCATCATGTTATGAGATGTAAGTGGCAGGTTCTTAATATCTTTGAATATTGTGACTTATTATAAATAATATATAAGACTATATATTTTATTAAGTAAAAAATTGTATAGTATAGCTTTAGTAAAAAATTACTGTACTTTATATTATTTTAATGATAGGCTTCTATAATTTTTATCATTGAAATAAGATCACTAATAAGCCAAAATACCTAAAATCATATGCTTGTATCTTGCAGGAAAAATTCTTTATTTTGCTTATACTGAAGTATTATATAGCTTTACATAAGCTGAAAATGAAATTGTGTTCTCTATTAAAACTATAGTTTATAAATCAGTGTTTTGTGTGGTTTAATATTTTATGTTTAATTGAATAAAGTTACTTATAAATTCCAGTTTAAGTTTTTTTTGAAACTAAAATAAACTTTCTTTAACAAACAGCTATTTTAAGAATCTTTTTATTATATAGCATATAAATTTAATTTCATTAATAAATTTCTTGGGGTCTTTTTAGTCCAGAAAAAGTTTTAAAAAAATAATTTTTTATTTGAACTGCATTTTATTTGGCTTCAAAGAAAAAACCTCTGGAAATTTGATTTTTTGCACATTAAACCTTAGAAACTTTGACCTAAGGAACTTGCCCCATAAAATTGGGGCAGGAAGATGTTCTGTTAATTCTTTTTTGGTCAACTGATTTTCAGTAAAAATTGATCCAACATTAATTTTCTTCATATGTAAATTTTTTAACTTTGCAATACTTGTCAAGTCCCGGAATAATGTAATAAACTTGACCATTATTCCCCTTTGTTGATTAGTTAGACGGTCAATTGCCATTTAGATGGCTTGTTTGTAAAAGCATCAACTTATCCTATCCCTTGGATTTGGCCAATTGATACACTGATGATTAACCCAAAGATTGATCCTGATCCAAAAATGGTCCGCCAATTGGACTTGACCTGAAAAAACAAACTTGATCCCTAGGCCACAATCACAGAACAATTAATAGCCAATAAGATGAAGTATTCAAGAATATTAACGCAAGTTGTTTTACGCCAAACATTTGCACCTCCAGATACCTCAAATTCTATGACTGATATAAAAGGTTGTTCAGAAGAATAATTCATGATGCAAAAACCCAATAGACAGGGTAACTAAACTTGCACATGCATAAACTGGAAACAAGATGCTGCCAACACGCTGGTGAAGTAAGCTGAGGCCAGTAATCTATTGAAGTCTCATGCCAGATCGACATGGCTGCCTAGCTCTGGGGGCTGAAACTAGCAGTCTGGGGAACAGATAGACTGACTAGTAAGAGTTATATATGTCAGATAACTATCTGGCAAGAGGGCCTATCCACCCTATATAAAGTTCTCTTCTAACTAGAGATTGAGCAGAAAATATATCACCCTTGGCTTAGAGATTGAAGATCTCTAAGTATAGTATCACTACTAGCCAACACCTAGTAGTCAGTTGTATCCAGATAGAGCACATTGTTGTCCATCTGCAGAACTGTGTTTCTTCTCCTACGGCCTTAGGACTCCGCCAAGCCGTAGCCATATCCACAGACCCAATTGGTAGCTACTGACTGTCGCCATACAGTCCCCTATCAACACATATACTACAATGTCCCTTAATAAAAGTAATACCTCAAGACCCCAAAATCTTGATAATACTTGAAATTAAAAAAATAAAAAAATAAACTATTACATGTATAAATTCTTTTTACCCCTTTTATTTTTTTTATTTTCTGGTAATGAAATTCAATTTAATTGGTTTTTAAAAAAGTTAAGATATAAAATTAAGTTTTCTTAAATACAAAAAAATGGAATTAAGTATAATTACAAGTGTAAAATATGCATTATATTAGTAAATAGAATTCATTCAAATTTTTTCTTTGTTGTAAAGTCAAATTTTTTGCATATTAAGAAAACTATATTTGGATTGAATTTGATGGAAAATCAGTTGTCAGAAAATCAAATGACAGATTATCTTTCTGCCCATGTTGATTGCAGCTGTTCTAGTTGATATAGCATCTAACATATTTAACTCTGAGACCCTGAAAGACACTAATCACTAAATCTATAAATATCCAGTAAAGGTAGAAAATGCCGCCTTATTGTGGTGATGTAAAGATGATAAATGAGCACATCATAAATTTCCTTCTATCCCATTTTCTAAATGGTGCTATAGCAACAAATTTTTTGAAGTTCTATATGACATATTTTCTTCTTCTTTCTTGATAGAGTTATTTAAAGCTGAAAACTTCTGGATGTTCTCAAAGAGAGCTTACCTAGACTGAAAATATTATCACTGAAAGGCAATATTTAAACCTTAATGAAAGCATCCTGGTGAGCCTTCTCAAAAGGTTGACCACAAGATAATTGTGGTAGGGAAGAATTATTTCTTAATTTTTGGAGAAGCCATACTCTTCTTTCTCTGTAGGGTAGATTTTATTTTTGAGCGCCTTGGTATCCTTGAATAATCTTTCAAGTGTAAGTACAATTTTTTTAATTTATTCTTTTAAATAGCTAAATTATTAATATAATTATCTTTTTTGTTGAGAATGAATAAAAAGGCAAAAGAAAATAACATACTGCTTACATTTATGCTAATATTCAAATCTGATTAAATATCTTTGAGAAGTTTTAGAAAGATCCATTTACAATTAAGGTTTTTGCAGCTAATAAGTTTACACTTATCTTATTTGATCTAAAATCAGAAAATGACCTCATATTTTCTAATTATCATGAAGAAGATATCATCATTATACAATGTGGTAGATTTTATATCAGTGAGAATGTCCTGGTTGATAGAGTAAGCACTGGCTCTCTTGGTTATTAAATTATAGCTCCTGTTACTGAACTGCATCTGGAGTACAAATGAAAATTTAACAGAGACAAGCTGGGAGTCATTCAAGTTAGTCACAAACTTGTTTAAATCCTCATTAGAGATTTTATCTGGTTTTAGGAAAAAACTGGTGGAGATACTAGCACATAAGCTGTTATAAGAAATAAGAAGTCTTGTCAAAGTTGTTTACTACAGTCAAGGCCTTGAATCTGATAAAGCTATGTGATGAGACTTGCAGGACAGTCAAGGTTTTCACACTTGAAATGATGCTGGTGGATTGCTTTCTTCTCACCATTTCAGCTGAAGGTGTTTCCCTCTTAAATAATCCAGCACATCTTTTTTAAATGATGGTGTAGGTTATATGGTAGCTGAAAGGCATAATAAATCTACCAAGCCTGCTGGAAAATTTGTTGCTTTTGCAAAAACTTTAAAAATTAATATCATCTATAATAGTAGCCCCAGGCTTGTGTTAAGGCTCTCTTTCTTCCTCCTTGATCTCTGAAGTATATTTGTAGTATCTATTAAAGTTAAACAGTTTTTCTTGTGAATCAGAGATATAATACACAAAGTTAAAGTGGAGAGGAGTAGGAATAGGGATATGATTGGCTTTCTTAGGGTCTAAGAAGATTTGGAGTATTGGATGTTCTCTAGATTTTGCAGCTTTCTTTATCTTCTTATGATTAGCATAGATGGTAACCCAAAACATCTCAAAAATACTATCTAAAATATTGCATTACAAATTTCTAAGATACTATTTTGTTATAAAATTTTATTCATAAAAATATAAAGAAATTTAATATAGTTGTATTTTCTTTTATTTTATACAATAGTAGCTTGAAAATATGATATCTTAAATCGCTATATCAAGTCTAATTATAAAAAAATTATTTAAAACTATAAATATATAAAAAATACAGTGTATGATTTTTTTCTTTCATCTTGAAATTACATCTTTTGTCACCTAATCAAAGAATCTCTTATCAAAAAGAAATTAAGTCTTTCTGTACTGTCATCAGATAAGATATATTATTAAATAATGCATTGTATTAAGGACAGCCTAAAACATTGCAACTGCCTCAGTCCTTCTTCTGAAAATCACAGCCATTAAAATAAAATCATATTTGGTACAGTAGTTTTCAAGCTATGAAAATAAACAAAATAAAGTCAGCCTAAAGTGAAAATCACTCAACTCAGAACAAAAACAACTAATATCAAAGTTGAATATAAAATTAATGAATTTATATTGATTACAATAGCTTTGGGTCTACTTCTATCGTGTTTAAACCTGAGGTTATCTTGCTTAGTGACACAGCTTTGAAAATTACTTTACAGTAGCTTCAAGAGATGTTGATATAAATAAAATCAAGTCAACCCAAAGAAAAATTATCTCAGATTATAAAATAATAGACTCTTCTTAAAATAAAATAGAAAGGAATCCAAATCTATTTTAATTTGATATAAGTTGTTTGATTTTTAATTTCGCAAGATGAGTTGATTTTTTCTCGGCTAAGATAGTTTTGCTTTAGGTTGAGATGATTTTGTTTGTCTCAACAGTTAATAAACCTATAATATATAATTTAATATTAAGGATTTTTCAATAAATAAATCTTGATTTTACCTATTTGATTCCAAACAATTAAACATTATGCTGCTAATTTTATCTACATACTAGGTGATTGCCCCGTCCAAGGCCGTATATAAAGTTGAATTTAATATATCAATTCAATATATTTTATTGTATTTTTAGGCTAGGATATCTTACCATATATTTAATTCAATTTATATTTAAAATACTTTCTTAAATAATTTTAATTATATCTAATTAAAATAAAAACTGCATATTCTGAGCCTAAACAAAAAGTAAAAATAAGTCTAAATATTGGATTATTACAATTAAGTTTAGTAAATCCAAAATAGTGATTTCAAAAGTTTGCATGTTGCAACCGAGATTTCATCCTTGCCCGCTAACATATCTCACAATACACAGGTGGTGCTTGGCAAGCAGCCCCATGACTGTCTATTGACATGGATCAATCTAAGCACACTGTTGAACAACAGGCACTACCTCCTAATTAGGAGTGTTGCTAATTTGACATGCTGATCTCTCACTCAAGTTATTCTCAACCCAAACCTTAAGTTGAACCTGCCACTGTGCCACCCCCTGGTTGACTTGTGGCTTCTCAATATGGTATATTAGCTATGATATTCCTCAATAAATTACAAATTATTTTTATTCTTGTTCTTTCTATTGGCTGTTTTCCTCCCTGTCAGAAAATTGCGGACCATGTTATTTTGTCATCAGCCAGATGATATCCTAAGTCTTTTAACATTAGGAAAGTACAGAGAACCTGTGACTTTGGCGTAACCTTTGGCCTGGAATATGTTGTTGTCATCAGAAGTAGCAAGTCTGACAGGGCCCAAGGCCCAAAGGATTTGGGACAGTTCTTCCTACTTCTGGATATAGGTTCATAAGTTGTTGTCTCTATATTTTACTATAGGGATTAATACTGTATGGTGACAGTATAATCTTTTGCTCTCAACTTAATTAGAATCAAACTAGGGAAAGGATTTGAAATATCAACTCTTTATTAGAAGACTGATATTGAGGCTGGCCCGGCTGCCCGCATTTATCCGAATTAGCTCTGGCCCAACCTTGAGTGTGTGCAGTTTGTGACGGAAGCTTGCTTGACAACTTCCACAGCTCAGTATCCTTTCTGAAGCTGTGCAACTATCCCTCAATCTGAGCGGAGTAGCTGTGAACCTGGACCATGTTCCAGGTGACTAGCTAGCTGGACTGGCTGCTAGTTGGTGGAGATGATTCTTCACTTAATCAGAGCTACTCTAATACAATAGGCTCAAAGCCTTTTTATCTTAGAGTGTTTGGCTTGACAGCCCAGTCTATTTTGGGCTCTTCTAGAAGTGTTTCAGATGATGGCCCATATGATGGCCCTTGTTCTAGAATGTAATTAAAGTTTAGAATAGTAATTACATATGAGAAGCATGTTTGAAGTGGTTGTTGAGGTGGACTAATTAATTGCACAATATCTGCATGTTTCACCATTAATTAGGAATAGGGATTTTGAAATTGCCAGGATATGATTTGATCATTTGAATCCATTGATTCCACAAACCTGCGGCCCGCATTAATTTGTTGAAACCCTTCCTAAGAGTGATTAACTGCTGGCCCGTGTTATTTGTTGAAACTGTTAATTGGTCAATATCCAGAAATCCTGACAATCCCCAAAACAAATACTGAACTATCATTGGTTCAGTTGCAACATACATTTTATTTTTAAAAAATATATCAAAATATAGAGCTGATCTGTAACTTTAAAAATAAGCTATTTAATATAAAAATCTACTTAGAATTCACAGAGATACATTGTTTTTAGTTTATCTGTTATTAGAGTGTTTGGATGAATCAAATCAAGTCTATGCCTTTGATTATGACACAAGCACAATTCCAGCACTTAACTATATATCTGAGAAGTTAGAGCTATTATTTTTGGTGCCATTCTTAATGTAATTATCTGAATAAATCTAGGTACTCTAAATTTTATAAAAAAAATCTTTTATTTAATCTTAATATCTTTAAAGTCTGTTTACTCCACTAATACCATTATTAGGATGATGATTGGTAAGTCATGGTAATTATCAAACAATCTGCAGCCACTTGGATTGGGTGATGCATCCAAGGGGAATATTTTATTATTTCACTTAAAGAAAATAAATTCAAAATGTCCAAGTAAACCTTTCTTTACTTAAACAAAACATTTAAGTATCTTTTTCAATTTAAAATTTTTAAAATTGATCAAGCTCTCTTTTCATCAGTCAATTCAATCATCAGCAGAGTTTAAACATCTAATCACATAAAAGGATATTAAACAACTGCTGCTTCCTTTCCAATTTTAACTCACCTATTCTAGAGCCAGGAAATCCATACAGATAAGCCTCTTTAATATGGCTGTATGAGGTTAGCCAATATTTTAAAAATCAAGCAATTAAACACAAATTTATTAAGGTTTGAGTAGTCTATACTTTCAGTTTAACATAGTTTAGACCACAGTCCACTTAATTCAACCTTTTTATTTTCAAAGATACATGTAAGGGATTGAATGTAAGTATGATTCAAATTGAGGTTTTTGCTTAGCAGTCAACTTTATATTTAAATATTATAGAAACCCCAATTCAGTTAAATACCTTATGGCTTGAACCCTATAGACAACATTACATACATCCAGGCAGATTCATATATATTTATATTTGAACTACTTAAAAAAATCCCTTTGATTGAGTTTCAGCCTTTTCTGTTGTGATATGTTCCTTAAAATCCTAAACCCACTGAGGTTTAAAATACTTATGAGGTAGAAAATGCTGCCTGGTTAGCAATGATTTAGGAATAGCAAAGAAGGGAATTTTAGAAGGCATCAACTTTATCCTTTCTCACTAGGACCAGGAAAGCAAAGCAGTTAAATATTTTTCTTGCCTCTTTACTACTTTTTGTGTTAATTAGTTCATGCAGACTTCTGCATCTTTAAAGAAAGTTGCAGAGTGCTTGCCAAAAATGAAAATAACATCCCTGAGGGGAGCTGTATAAGATCTTTCTAAATCATTGACCCAAACCTTCTCAAAATCAGCAACTAAATAGCTGTGATATAGAAAACTTTCTGCCTTCTTTTTTATTGTTGATAAAGATGTCTTTTTTCTTAATAGTGGGGTTTTAAGCCCTTTTTTCCTTGGGTTTAACTTCAATAGCTGTAAGTATTTAATCAAGCTTGTTCTTAAATATAGTAAGAGCATGTAAATTTATTCCTTCTTTTTTGGAAAGGAATTGAAAAAAAATAATAAGATTTTCACCCTGCCTTTGGATTTCCCAAATCTGGCAAAACAGCTTTGGATAGATGGGGAATATATCATCAGCTAGCCAGCCTTTGCATTTAAGTAGGTTACACAAATCTTGGTTTGTGGCAAAGAAGATGATAAACTCTTTTGAATTTAAATCATTATTATAGAGAAGGAAGTGTTCATTATTCCTGGACAGCTTCTGATCCTCAGTTAAGAATAACTGGTTGATGGATGTGACACCAACTTTCTAAGTGCTTAGGGTATAGCACAAATAAGGGCAATACCTCTTTAAATTTGCTGCATCACTAACAGAGGTATATTTGAGTAATAAATGTCCATAAGGGCATTGTCAAACACTTCAGTTGAGGTTTTATCCTAGAATATTAATATCATCCTGTATAAGAACCATCTATAAGCTAATATAGATTATCAAAAGTTTCAGCACAGTTGTATTCAACAGTCAAAGCCTTGATTCTTAAAAACTATATATTATGAGCTTTTTTGGTCAGCCAAGAATATCACATTTATAGTGGCGCTGAAAACTTTACTTATAATCATCATTGCATAAGAATCTGTAGCCCTTATATAAAAAACAGCACCCCTTTTTTTGGAAATGATAGGATAGCCTTCTGGAAACTTGGTGGGCACTTAAAAAGCACTATTTATGTTACAGATGTTATGGAGTGTATTGATATCCCACAGCTCAATATCATCACCAGCAGGAGTATTATGCTTGCACTGATGCTCTTTCTCCTCCTCTGACTCTGATATTAGATCAGAGTGCTTTTTGAAATAAAAATATTCTCTTTGGGATCAGAGGGGGAGTAGACAATGAGAGAGAGGGGAGAGGTAGGACTGATTGGCTCAGACAAAGGCAAGATGGTGGGAGTCTTGTAAAGAGATTTTGTCTTAGAAGTTTTTATCTTGGGGTTTTGATTGTTTTTAACCTTGTAGAATCAATGGTTTCCTATGTGGCCTTGAAAGTCTTTGAAGTACTTTGATACTAGACTTTGGAGACATCTAATGAAGAATTAGCATAGAACATGAAATCTAGGGGTAGTTTTAAAAGACAAAAAGGTAAATATTTTTTAAAAAAAGTATAGAAGATTTCTATATAGGCTTGAAGAAAAAAAATTCAAATTTAAAAGTATATATTTTTATTATATATATTAAATGTTTTTCATTTTAGAGCAAGCATGTAAAACTTTGAACTTTAAATGTAAATTTGCAGTCATAAACGGTTTTTTGTGACAGAAATGATCAGATAGTAGGAAGTAGTCTCCATGGGGTGTAGAATTGCCACCCAAATCTACATGGAGTTGATGATTAACCACCAACAAAGCTTGATATAAAGTTTGGTAATTTTTTTCAAAAGATACACTAGGATTAAGCAAAATGATTAATCCTAACCAGAAAAGTCCTAGATAAATGGCCTGGGAGAAGATCAGGGTGTCTTATGCATAAAACTCTGGACATTTAGAGGGAACAAGTGTCTCAGTTTCAGATATTGCGGGGAAAACTCCAAGATTCTGAGACATTGAATTAACATTGAGAGGCATTGACAACAAAGTACCAACAGTGGGATCCCATCTTCTGGTGATGATTTGACTGATAATTAAATTATAGGGAATGTAGCACAGCAAGCCAACTACAGGATGTATGATAAATTAATGTTAGACCAGGAGATCATTTGATTTTATTTAAGTAAAAAATTTAGGGAAGACTCAAATCTTATGAGTTGAACAGTGAAGTTTTCCCCATATATACCAAGTATCAACTAAGCACTACCACCTGGGTTTCTCTGCTCCTATTCCTTCTGAATTTTCTAAATAGTACCTGGTCTAGCATACAAAGAACCCTTATGTGACCACCTTCTGACAGCTGTTCTGATTAATGAGATTGTATCAAGTGACTCTCAGATTATGTCAATTTATCAGTGTAAGCTTGCAAGGGGGAATTGAATCCAAATGGCAAACTGGAGTGACAGTAACCCATTTTTGATCAACCATTTGATTTGAATCTGTCAAATTGGTTAATCTGGTTAACAGCCTACCCAACTTCTGTGCCTTGCAACTTGGGCAAATAATTCCAGGTATTATGGAACCTACTGTGACTTTTTTATATTCCATAATTTTGATCTTATATCCCAATAACAAAAAGAATTTGTATTTTTTTATTTTAAATTATGAAATGCACAATGGGCATTGCAACCAGACTAAAATTAAATCTCCATAATATTAAAAACTAGATTATACAATTGGGATTAAAAAAACACCCAGATGTTTGGAGGAGATTAAAACATAAATATATAAAGGTTCCTAAGTTTTCTTATGCTTTTTTATCTATGTAAAGCTATAGTATTAATTTTCCTTTTCAAAATCAAAAAACAAGAAGTGATATTAGCAAGCTAATACAGCGTCTGTTGGTGTCATAGGTATTTACCCCCTTATTATCACCTATTCATTGTGAACATCAAAACAATAAGGTAATATGAAACTCAGTGAAGAATTTCATGGAATAAATTATAATGCTGTGTTTAATATGTTACAATTCACCAATATTTATTGTTTTTATTGTAAATAATCTTCAGTGTATTGCTGTATAGAAAAGTTATAAAATACATTTTACAAAGGTGTTTTTTACCCAGCAATGATAATCACTAGTAGGACTACTTTAGTGGCATTGTTTAAGGTTGTTATATTATAAGTGTCTTGGATTAATACTATGAAAAAACTTCTGGAAGTATACAAAGGATTTAGTGATAATGTGAGATTATTTAGTATGTGATAAATGTTGTAAATTGAGATGTCATAAATTGAGTTTGTGTAAAAATGCCACATAATAAGAGTTTATCTATATAAATGCAGTTATAAGAATAAGATTTATTAATTTGACTCAAAATGGCAAATTGAGATGGTATATTTTTGGGCAAGAAGATATTACATCAATTATTTTTCCATCAACTGATTTTCAGTCAAATTGATCCAGTTATAATTTTCTTCTTATGTAATTTCTTTTACTTTGCTACAAAAAAATAAAAGAATACAAAATAAAGAAAGTATTTCCTATTAAAGTTAATTTTTGAAACTGTTAATACTATTATTGTTGCAACATCTACAATTACAGCCTCTCAGGAAAGTGATTCCCAGAGTGCTTTCCCAATTAATCATCAAATCAGTGGCTCTCTTATCAGCCACCCATCTTATACAGGGATCAAAACTTTCAAGTCCTAAATGTAACATTACTTGGACAAGCCCCATGACTATGATAACAAACATGGGCAGTATGTGGCTTTACATGATACTATATAATCCCAAACAATCATATCAGATAAAGTATTATTAACTTCATAATTTCCCCTTTTTGCTAAATATACTTCTCAGAAGTATATTCTTAACATAATTTGAAATTATCTGAGCTCCATATATTGAGAAAGTCTTAGAGAAATCCAGCATATGAGTATCCATTGTGTAGAAGGACAAGGTTTGATAGAACACTGCTCCATTCATAAAAACTGCTAAAAATGAATGACTATGCCCTGCTTTTATTTATTTTTAAACTTGGGGGTATTATTTTTTAGTGTTATCTCATTATTCTGAAGAGACAGTGCTAATTTATAATATGATGTAAAAAATAAACCCATCTTATATATTGAATAAGCATTAGCTGATTGTACACTGATTTCTGGGATATAAGGAAAATTATTATCATTATTCCAGTCATCACCCAAACAATTAGTTAGAACCAGAACACTAGCAATAATCCCATACATCCAGAGCTGTGCAGTGCAACTGGTAAAAAAGATGATGTGAAGCCTGAGCAGATGTCCTACCTAAGTCATGTGGAGGTATGTGTCACATTTGAGGTGTGATAGCACAATGAGATAGGCTTGCTTAAGCTTTAACTCAAACTTCTTCTTATACTTTGTTAAATATTTTTTGGTTCTCTTTAAAACAGCCTGTAATTATTGTCTAAATATCACCTTGGTGAATATTAGACATGGAATTTTTTCAAATGTCAGCCCACTTTAATTGAGATTCACTGTCTCCTCAATAATTCATTGGTTATAAGTTGTTGCTTAGGAGGCACCCTTGCCATAATGGTAATCAGACTGGGTTTTGTCTGATTTTATTAGCCTGATTTACCCCAGGGTTGTCAAATTAAAATTGAGGAATACAGTATATTGTGTTTAAGCATATGGCTCAGGATGTGTCTGATCTTGTGTTGCTTCTGTCAAAACAGCAGGCTTGACCTTCCAACAAGGTTCCAAACAAGCGGGTTTGTGACCCACAATCCAATTATCCGGTCACTTGAAGCCAGACTAGGAAGTCATCTTGAATTGCCAAATCCAACAACATGAACAAATGATGATCCCTTACGGTGGATACCTTATTTTGGCGCTTGAATCATTACCAGGAACAAGCCACTATCTTCACCATCCCACTGTGTGATCAACACTATCATGTTCCTGTTATCCATGACTCACATTAACTATATAATCACTATCTCTCAATAAAGATTATTATCTAGCTTCTAAATATTTTTCCACTTGTAACTCTGCTAAAACAGCACAGCTACAACATTGGTAGCACAGGTAGGTTCTTCATCCTACCTTGTTTTGAAAAATTTTGTCTGTTGCCTGCTCATGCTGCGGCCAACAAATCCTTGACAGAATTTTGTCTGACCTCCCTCCTTACTGGACCCTGTACACCCCTATTGCCAAGATATCTGATGGCTTTGTCCTGTACTAGAATACCGTGATTCCACTGCCTGCCTTCAATGCCATGTCTGCACAAGGGCTCTTTCAGACAGCCGCCACCATTCCACAACCAACTGACAAAAGCACCATGCCCGTCTACGAGCCCAAAGTCTCCAAAGCGCTACCTTGGAACCTTTTTCTGGGGCCAACAATGACAACACAGTCGCATGGATCCAGTCCACCCAGAGCAAGCTGGCCCAAATAGAATGCCTGCAGCAATTTTGGATTTATGAAATCTCCATCCAACTGACCCATGACGCTGGCACCTGGTACAACAAGTGGCACAAAGATTATACCAAGAAGAACTGGGATACCTTCAAACAAGACTTCTTAGCAAGATTTGTGCTTAAGGACACCACACTCATGATCATACATCAAGTAAAGAACTTAACCCATACAGGCACTGTGAAGGAGCTCACCCGTGCCTACAAGGAACTCTGACTATGTGCCCCCTCCAACATGGCCTTTGACACCCCAGCTACACACCTCATGTACTACAATACACTCAAGTTGCATTTAATGAGACACGTGAACCTGGACCAGGTGACCAATCTAAAGAGTCTGTATTGTGAGGCATAGAAAGCAGAAAAACATACAACACTCTTCACAAAGTGCAAACTGGAAAACAAGAGAAACCCAAAGACTCTCACACAGGCAGGCACTCTACTCGACCACCCCCTAGAAACAACAGAAATAACACAAACCATAAACCTGCAGGTTCAAATGGACATGGAAGTTGGAACAATGGCCAGTCAAATTTTACACATTTCTGCGTCACTGCCACACAAGGCAACCAAGATGAGGGAAGATACCAGGGAGAGCATTAAGAAACCCAAGCTCTCCCCACACAACTCCCAATTTGCCTAATGATGAGTACCAACCCAAGGACGTGGACCAATGTCCAATGATCCAAGTACCCTCAGAAGACCTGGTACTGTACACCATTGCCAGATATCCCAATAAACTGATGTCATATCCTTTCCATTTTCACAATTACACAGGCTCAGCACTCCTGGACTTGGGTGAAGATTGAACCCTAGTCAACAGCAGCTTTGTAGATAAGTTCAAGCTAGCCACTAATGCTTTGGGGATTAAAAACGTGGTTTTGGCTGATGAACATCACATTGCTGTGACAAGGGAAACAGCCCCTTTCTACATCATGCTTGAGAACCTGCATTCCACCATCCAAGGCTCCGTCATTGAATTTTCAAAGTTTGACATTGTACTGTGTTTGGATTGGTTACAAAAGAACAATCTTCACATAGACTGGACAACCTCAGTGTTGACCATTAAGCGTGAAGTTGTCAACCACCAGATCTACCCTGACTCAGTGGATCAACTCCTACTCAACCATGTCATTGTGCACATTATAGAGATCCTGGACAAAAAGGAAAACCTGAAGATAATCAACTGGGACTTCTAGCAGTACAAGATCATACACTTCAAGGAACACCAGGATACCTCCACATTTCAGGATTGAAAATTGTAGCCCACCATCCAGAAATCTTCAAGGAGGCTTTACCTGGGTTACCCCTGGAAAAATATATCCAACATTTCATCCAACTCAAAGGAGCTGTACCCAAAGCACGTCAATTCTACTGTCTGACCCCAAATGAAGATGACACTATATGTGCTTACCTCAAGGAAGCATTGGAGAAAGTACTTATCTGCCCTTCACAATCTCCCTTTGGGACCACCTTATTATTTGTGGCCAAGAATGATGACACACTGCGCCTAGTCACAGATTACTAAGCCCAAATGAAGTTACCATCAAGAATTGTTATGCACTTTCACTTATGGACGACCTCTTCAATGCCCTGGGCGGTGCCACAGTCTTCTCTAAGATTGACCTAACTGCAGGCTAAAATCAGATCTGTATTAAGGAGTAAGATATCCCCAAGACAACCTTCTGTACTAAAGACAGCTCATCCAAATGTGTGGTACTCAATTTTGGTATGACAAACACTCCGTCAACCTTTGTGACCTTTATGAACAAGGTGTTTGCTACTCACATAGGCAAGTATGCCTTAGTCTAACTGGAAAAATTATTGTCTATAGTCCCTCGGTAGAAAAGCACCATAATGACCTGGAGGTTGTCTTTGCTACCCTGGCACAACACAAGCTACTAGAAAAACCCTCCAAATGCCAGTTCTTCTGCAATCAACTGCCTTTCCTAGGACACAGTCTCAAAAGACGGCATCAAAGCCAACAGTCAAAAGATACGGGCCATCTGCAAGATGCCACCACCCAAGGACAAGTTGGAACTCCACATATCCCTGGGGATGGTGGCCTATGTACGCCGCTTTATATCTGACTGTGGCATTTTGACTGCCCCCTTATCCACCATAACTGACGCCAAATCCAAGTTTGTGTGGACCCCCCAATGTGACCTCTGTTTTAGACGCCTCAAAGAGAAACTCACAACAGCACCTATCCTGCAATACCCCAAATGTGACAGGGAATACAAAATGCAAACCGACACCTCAAATGCATCCATTGGGGGAGTACTATGAATCAAAAATAATGATGTTGACTTCCTGCCCATAGCCTATGAATCACAAAAGTTGACAGATGGCAAGTGTTGATACCCTATCCACAACAAAGAACTGTTGGCCATTGTACACTGCCTAGTCAAATGGCGCTGATATCTAGAACAACAGGAAGAATTCAAGGCACTGACCAACCACAAGTTGCTCATATATTTCAAAACTTAAACAAATCTATTCTTCTGTCAAGCCCGCTGGATGGAACTACTGGAGAGATTCAATATACTCATACTATACAAACCTGGTTCAGAACTTGCCATGACAGATACACTCTTGCGCCTGTACATCTGTGCCATGAGAGGAGAAAATGGGCTCAACCCAGACTGGCCCCTCTTGGTAATTTGAACAAAGAACAAAGGCTTCCCCCTGGCACAACTGACATAACAAAAGAAAGGGTCATTAAGAACAAACACTTATTTAAGACGTGTATGGAACCTTGTATAAAAAAATGTCTGATGGAAACATCATCCCTTATATTCTCACACATCAGTGAGTTGAAACCATCCTTTGTTACCATAGAGACCTAGGGCAAACCAAGAGTTTCAACCTGTATGAGTTCCTTAAACACAAGGCCTGGTGACCAACCCTGTACCATGACGTGCAAGAAGCCCTAGACCAATGTTAAGTATGTGAGAAATTTGCAAAAAGCAAAACCCCACCAAAATTTGTACTACCCATCCACACGCAGCTACTCTTCAAGGTATGGGCCCTAGACATTGTTGGCCCCATGCCAGGGAAACACAATGAGAAGAAATACATCATCATTGCCATTGAATTTGCTACAAGATGGCCAGTAGTCCAAGCAGTAAAGGCGCACACTGGCAATGACATAAGGGGGTTCATAGGAAAAGAAATAATCAGCAAGTTTGGAAAGCCAGAACTCCTGATAACTGATGGAGGCAAAAAATTGACCTCTGAAGACACCAATGTATACCTCACCAAGTATGGGGTCAAATCACTGTGACAACACCATATCACCCACAGACCAATGGACGTGTAGAGCCGCTAAAGGGAAGCCTCATGCAAGCCTTGGCCAAGATCACTGCCAGGAGACCTAAAGACTGGTATAAGCAGCTATCAACTGCATTACTTGTGTGTTAAACTCGGGTGAACAGATCCACTGGGAAAAGCTATTTCGAGTTGGTATACAACATATAGCCCAATATCATTCAAGCATTGACAGGACCCAAGCTGGAAATTCCAAGCAAAGTCCCCCCTTGCTCAAATCCCCAGGTCATAGAGGCCAATGGTGATAAAACAGAAAGAGAAAACAGGTGTCTGCAAAAGACATATGTCCCCATCCAAGACAGACACAAAGTTGGTGACAAAGTTTGGGTCATAAACGTTGACAAAAGCAAACTAGATCTGAAAAAGTAGGCCCAGTAATCATCCTAAAAGTAAACAAAAATAACACTTACCTTGTTCAAGAACTCGGGAAGCGCAAACAAGACAAGGCCCTCCACCATGATTGCCTGAGACCCTGCAAAGCAAGACAAAAACAACACAAAACCGCCCTGCCCACCACAGAACAACAGCTAGTCCAGTATGGCGCCTGGGCTCCTGACAACCTCCTTGACAACCTACCCCAAAAGGAGGCCAACCTTCAGTTGGGGGGTGTCAAAACAGCAGGCTTGAACCGCCAACAAGGTTTCAAGTAAGCAGGTTTGTGACCTGCAACCTAATTATCCAGTCACTCAAAACCAGACTAGGAAGTCAACTTGAATTGGCAAATCCAACAACATGAACAAATGATGATCCCTTATGTTGGATACATTGTTTTGGTGCTTGACTCATTACCAGATCAAGCCACCCCCTTTGTCATCCAACCGTGTAATCAACAATCATTTTCCTGCTATCCATTGATTCACTATGACTATATAATCACTATCTCACAATAAAGATTATTATCTAGCTTCTAAATATTTTCCCCTTGTAAAACTGCTAAAACAGCACAGTTACAACAATGTTAATGGGTTGGGCTGTAATCTGGGATAGTCAAACATGGGATCAAGAATCAGGTTTTTATTGTTAGTTAAGTGGCAACCATGTCACTGGAAGTGAATTATTTCTCATTTGTTTGTGTATTGTGGCAGACATATGAAGTCTATCAACAAAAAAGAATAAATATAGAAGCACTGATTATTTCAAAAATCTGTGATTGATTGAATTACATTTAATTGTATTAAAAAGTAACAATATTTAAATATATAAATAAAAAGATGGTGTGAGTAGAGCTAAAAAAATTCTTTTAAAAACAAGTTTATAGATAAAGTAACAATACACTATTATTTACATTAATTAATTTAGATCTAGCGTAGAATTTCACCTTTTTAAAAAACACATGCTTTTAAAAGGTTTTAGTCTTCATTGGGAGACTTACGTATAAAATCCTCTTAAATTTTTTTTTGGTTAATGGAATCATTAAAAAGGTCTCTTTCAATGCATTTATATTTTCACTTAGCACCCACAGATTATCGGGAAAATAAGCTCAAATTTCTTAAATGTAGAATTATTTTGATTAAAAAATTGAATCTCAGAAAGTCAAATTCTAGGGATTCAACTTCATCACAGATGCTGCTAGGTTTGGCTATTTAACTTATAAAGAAAAAAGTATCATAAACTCTTTAAATAAAATTTGTAGAGTACTCATTAAATGATCTACAAATGTGAAAAATACCCAAAATTTGATTGGTTGATTTTTTAAACTTATGATGAATGATTATGTTGGAATTGAAAATGAAGCTTGATTAATATTTCTTTTCATCCTTTTTCCCATAGCTGCCAGATTGACTCTTGCTGGATCCATTGCCTACAGAATTCTGTCCTTTATCGCCCGCGTACTTATCAGAAGAGCCTCCTTTTGAACCACTGGCTTTGCTTCCACTTGAAGCAGCAACTTTGCCCTCAGATGAGCCTACAGATGAACCTGGGTTTCCGGCATTCCCATATCCACTGGAAGAACCACTAGCTGAAGCAGTGCTTGTTGATGTCGCTTTTTTGGCGCTCTTGTAGTCCTTGGAAGAATCTTGGGCTGAACCAGAACTCTTTGATGCACTTGAAGCATTGGAATAACCACTGGATGAACCATCAGATGAACCTTTGTTTGCTACAATATTTCCTGTAGATAAGCCTGCGGAAGAAGTACTTTTTTTAGAATCCGCTACTTTGGTGTCTTTGTTTCCATCTGAAGCTACTTCAGATGAACCTGCTTTCTTGGCGGCACCATAATCAACAGATACACTGTTCTTTGAAGCTCCAGTCGAAGCTTTGTTACCACTTCCTGTAATTGAGCCTGATTCACTACCAGCGCCAGTGCTTGATTTTGACCCGTAACCACCCGAGCTAGACTTGGGAGTGTATGCTGCTGATGTATCTCCATAAGAACGACGAGGAAGGCTGCTGCCGGAAGCAGGAGCAGCGAGGAGAGAGTTGAAGCCGATGGCAGCCAAAGCAATGGTAGTGAAGAAAGTTTTCATTTTGATGATTTCTCTTAGAAACCACATCCTTGTTTTATACCCCACATCTCGCTTTCACTCATCCCGGTTAAACTTTAAATCCTTGCATTAATTTTAATTTCATTTCAAACCTAAGTACGCTTCCAATTTAAAATCCCATATTTTTTATTTTGAAATGCTTACATGTATTTTTGGGGGCAAACGTGCTTCCAAACATCAAACATCAGCTTTGCTGGGCCAACACTGGGTGCAATTTTAGCACCACATACAATATAAATTATAAAATGAAATCTGCTTTTTGGATTGATGCCATTAAACCATGTAGCCCTTACTTAAGGCTGCTTGAAGCACGTCTATTTAACGAGTTCCACCCAATTTACGATGTAAACTGCAATATATAGTTTTAATTAAAGCTAAAAAGTTTTTTATTAGTTTAATGCAAAAGCACTTGTCCTATGCAGCCCTCTAGGGTTTGGATCAACGCATATTATTTATTGATTCATGCGTTTTTCAAAATACTGAGATCATTTTTATGGAGTTATTTCAGGAGGGATCCTGCCTTTTCACCACAGCATAAACCCAAAAAAAACAATTTTAATAAGAAATGTGATAATGTCAGAAGCTAAGATACAGGGCTAAAAATTTAAAGTGATTTTTTACAATAAAATCCAAATTTAAACACATGAGTCATTAATTTTCTTTTATTGACTAGGTGCCAGATTGATTTTTTATAACTAATCACATTATTAATATTTCAATTATTCAGAAATCTTAAAATACAATCAATACCAAATATTTAATTGATCTTGGGCTTGAAAGATTTTTTTAAAAATAATTCATCAATTTTAGAATTGAAATTGCAACTTATAGTATTAATGAAAATATCTTAAGTGTCTCTACAAACTACAAACCAAAAATATTTATGATGAGTTGTATGGGAGAGTAATAGCAGCTAAAAACTTTATATGCTGTCACCCTATCTTTGGCTCATCATAAATATTCTTAGTTTGTTTCAGAAAAAAAATTATTGTTGTTTTTGAAAGACTGATAACTCTATTTTAAAATATACCCTCTATTAATATCAGGTTTTTTACTGACATTGTTCTACCCTGTCAATCTTGGCGGCCTGCCAAACTATTGATTAGAGAAGCCTCCAATATATTACCAGAAGGCTTAATTGATCTGAGAAGCCTTAGTATTATAAATTTGGATCACTCATTTCTAGAACAACCAGGAATAAAATGGCCTCCCAATTATGACTGGTTCCCAATTGGCCAGAGTTATTCCGGAATACTCTGGCAACCTGCCGGTGCCACTGCAAATTCCTACTAGAAAGGTCACTAAGGGATTACCTACTATGTGCTAAAAATAGAGCCAAGTATTAGCGCCACCACCGCCGGCACGCTTACGAATCATGCATGATTATATTACAACAAGTACGCTGCACATGGTACTACTACATTGAATCCCATGCCATTGTATGGATGCCTGACTCTGGGGGTTGATGATGGTGGTCTGGGGGTGAAAAAAACTACCAAGCAAGAGTTAGATGCGTCAGATGATCTTATCCTGGCAAGAGAGCACTAGCTCCATAAAAGCCTTTCCATTGGACTAATGGAAGGCAGAAAATTTTGAAGATCATACTGCAGAACATTTTCACAGTAGATGAACAAATCCGAGTTCAAAGGTCATTGTCAGTACTCAACAAACGTAGCAAGCTGCCAGTGTAGAATACCACTTGTTAGTTGCCTCCCTTGACATTGAAGCCGTTGCCC
The DNA here is from genome assembly GCA_014839935.2 of Entomophthora muscae. Taxonomy (NCBI): domain Eukaryota; kingdom Fungi; phylum Entomophthoromycota; class Entomophthoromycetes; order Entomophthorales; family Entomophthoraceae; genus Entomophthora; species Entomophthora muscae. Next base: position 238,376 of record QTSX02005737.1, on the reverse strand, counting down.
TGCCAAGGAAATACCAGATGTCACAGGAACACTTGTCCTCATACAAGCACTTCAATAAACCTAATGTCCAAAATAGCATCTATACCTAATAAAGCAAATTGTAATCAGACTGGCAGGTCCTAGAGCAGAACCAAAAGTTCCTACAAGTACGCTGCCCTACTTCATTAACTTGCCCCAATACACCACTATCATCTTCTGTGATTTTTGTTTCTCTGGTATCATCACGTGATTTCAAGGATAATTTATCTCAGAATATTCTGAGAAGCTTTCAAATGTTACAGGTATAGTATATAACTTCCCATCTTTCATCAAATATGAAAGATTAATGCACAGATTTTTAACTTCAAGCTCTCTTTTTATAGGCCTAAATTTCCTTTCATAAATATAAAAATGCTTTTTTGGAAACAATTAAACCAGTTAAAGCTGAATTGTATAATTCTTTTCTTTTTTCTTCTTGCTCACAAATATTTTTTAAATCATAAAAATGTTGTTAATATAAAGCTCATTTCGTTTTTCCTATAACATTTTTGATATTATACCAAAGTGATCATCAACAATGCTTTTTCCATGACATTCAACAAATAAATTATATCTTATAGAACCCTTAATATATTTAGGGGCCTCTTTAAATAATTAATATAAAAATTCATATGATCTAAAATTATTTCCATTATCAGTCTATACTTTTATATTTTTAAAAAATTCTATCCTTTTTATGAAGTTTTATAAAACATACACCTGAAAATAAAGAATCATGTGATAATATCTGAGACAAAAAATATGATATTCATATTTAATTTTATTGTTTTCTTTAAAAACTAATGCAAACCCTAAGAATGAGATTGATTTTTTGATTAAAAACAATTATTGGTTGCAATTGGACCACTTCCCTCTTTTGAGTTTTCTTTATAATCTATAAATACACCACAAGACTTGGCATCTAATTTATGAATATCTTTTTTATATTCCCTATTTTGATGAAAATAAAAGTCTTGGTGCTAATTAACAGTCTTTAATCGATTGTCTATAGATTCTGGTAATGGTAAGTTTTTACTTTCACATTGTTCCTTCTTTTTTCTAGTGAATTTTTTACATTACAAAATCTGCACATATTGGTTTGCTTTTTACTTTTTATTATATTTTTAGGGATTCATTTATAGTAAGTAAAAATTGAAACTGAAATTTCATTTTTTATTTTCATATTTTCATATTTTTCTTTTTTGTTTTTTGTAGAGAGTATTTAATTTCAGTTGAGTAATTACTCATCTCTTTTCTATATCTTTATAAAAAATTACAGGCACTTTTCTTGTAAACTGGCTTGTTTCAAACAAATTTTCCAGAAATTTTTTAATTTTTTTAATGAATAGTTGTTTTTTGGCTTTTTTTGTTTAAGCCTACATTTTTTTGAGTATTCAAACTCACTTTTGGTTATATTAAACCCCATATCATTAAGCTCTTTTAAAGAGTAGCTGGAAGTAACCAGAGATCACAAGGCTGGGAGATGCTTTTGAGGAGAAGATTTCAGGAGATCCTGTAATTTTTCAATGAACTCATTGCTTATTTGATTTTGAATTTTTGACAGGAAATGAGCTCTCCCAAATTCAGTTTGAGTAAGGAAGTGCTTGATGAATTTTCAAGATCATCACCAGCAATAAAGAGGAATTCATTTTTTAACATTGTAATTATTTCTCTTTTTATTGAAGCTCCCAAGGAAAAAAGGGTAGTATGGCAGATGTAAATTTAAATGAAGAGATGTTAGTATTATGAATCTGTAACTAGGTTGGATCTCTGAAATGCGCCTAAATGATGGAGTAGTTCTGATCAGAATGTGGCCTTTGAATGTGGTTTTTTGGATTAGAAGCTTTGTGGTGCTTTAGCTCTTATAGACCAAGCTAAATGACACCATTCCAAAAGAAATAGTGTGATAGCTTTAACTATAGTTTGAATTTGATTTTATGTTTTCAGAATAAATTAAATATCCAGTTTTTATGCACAAGTGATATATGTGAAGCAGCTAAGCATTTTTATTACATCATATCCGTTTTTTAATCAATACAAATTAGTTAAAATGATGCATTCACTTAATTGTGACTCTTCCACACATTTCTAAAATGATAAAATATCAAGAATTCCATTTATAGAATGCTTAATTTGAGGTTTGAAGCTCACTTGAACCTTAAAATTAATCTGAACAGTGATAAAAATCCTAACTTCAAACTACCGTAAAATCCTAAAGAATTGAGCTTTTTAAATGAAATAAAAGGTGAAAATAAAGCTCTCAATCTTATATTTAATTTAATCAGATAAAAAGATCAGCTTCATATTAAAAAAGCAACTTTTTAGCTTAAATCAATCTATTTTATTTCATTATATAAAATAATATAATAAAATCTTACATATGCTCTTTTAAATTACTTTTGCTTTAATATTGAGTATAGTATACATATTAATATTTTTAATTCAAAAAAGATAGGATTCTTAGCTTCATTTTGATAGTTTACAGTGTGAAACAAACTATTTTTTCATTGAGTTATTAATGTTTTAAATATAAAGTGTGTGTTTAGTTAATTTTTTAAAATTGAACTGTGTTATGCTTTGACTTGAGCAGCATGTACCTTAAAAATGGCCTAATCCCTAAAATAATGACCCATATGGTACAAAACAGAGATAGCCACCCACAATAACCAACCATATGTAAAGATTCCCTGGGGAAACCCCCCACAGTGGAACAGGCCCCAGCACTACAACACATACACCTCAAAGCTAAGATAGCAGAAAACAAGAGACTCAAAGAACAAAAGGTGACCTCTGTGGAGGGACCACTCCTAATCAACTCCCCTGTCTGGATCCTTTCTAGGAACAGAAAGAAACTGGACTCAATACATATAGGACTGGGAAAGGGTTGCAAATACAGACCAGACAGAAACACCTACCTAGTCAAGTTCCAGGGGCCAAGGACCCTATCATTAAAAAGTAACACAGATCTTGCCTTTGCCTCAGTGTTGAGCAACTTGTGATATTGCTGATATGTTCAAAGCTACAGATAGATGTTAGCCTTGCCAATGTACTCTACCTAATCCTATGCAAGGGCACTACAGACTACAATAGAATAGAACTTTGAATATAATTACGTTTATTGATACTGGAGTACAATCTAGCCAGCGGCTGCAATCTATCCAGGTGTAACTATGAACTTGTTTTTGTCCTTTCAGGTGTCTATATCAATATATACTGCAACAACCCTTGTTCTTGTCCTTTCAGACAGTTCTCAGTGGCTACCTTCGCAATAGGTCTATCTTTGCTGGCTATGCCCACCCTGATTGGCTGTCCTTGGCACGTGATATGCTACTGGGCTTAGCAGGCGTCCATGGCACTTCAGCTACAGCCTACGCTCTTCTTGAGCTAGCCTACTGTCATTTATCAATTGACTGTATCTTACACGCCTATTATTGTGCTAGGAAACTACGCCGTATTTAGTTGATGCTTAGAAATTGTCCTTGTTCAGCCCTCCTACATTGGAAGGTAGAATACCGGTATTCCATTTACAGGGCTTAATCAGTGATCCTTTTCTGGTTGGCAAACCTTCTGCTTATTAATGCAACAAGCCAAATTAGAGATTATACGCCATATAATAGCAGACTTAATCCATTAGTGACTCAGAGGATTATCCGACATGTAATACTGACCTGAACCAATAAGGAACCCAATTATACGCCGTGTAATACTGATCTGAACTCAGTATTTCTTAGCCACTGGTATATCACTTGTTTGATATGGACATATAAGTCCATCAGGCTGTGTTGAGCTGAGTTGATACAACGTCCAGTAGGGTAGGATAGGTGATATACAATTGATGATTTTGTGATTACACACCGTGTAATCAATGATATACACTATATTGGCTAACGTTTATGTGGCGTATAATAAGTACATCAATTATAATATAGCAAGCAATATACGGCGTATAATTGCATCACATTGGGACAATCAGTGATAATACGGCGTATAATTGTTACATCTATTATAATAAACTACCAATTACACGGCGTATACTTTTTGCACTTGATGTAGTGATACCCAAATGATAATATGGCGTATAATTGTTACATCTATTATAATAAACTAGCAATTATACGGCGTATAACTGGGTGTGTAACTGAGTAAGATCTGCGTGCATGATTAGCCTGATCATTTGTGGTCAACCAGCCTAATCTCACACTCAGCAAAGAGGAACACCCAACTTGGCTAATACCTTCTATCAAACAACTCCAGTAACATCAGGCAACAGCTGTCAAGACAAAGCCCCCTCCTGATTTACCAGAGTAACCCCTTAAGGGAGGGGGTGTGTTGAGGAACTGGATGTACTGGTATTCTGGCTGTCACCAACACACTTAACATCCAGTGATCAGCCAGTTTGGTGCCAATCCAATATTCAGTTCAGCATACCAGAAATGGCAACAAACCAATATAACATGACTCAACCAGGTATCCAAAACTTGAATCAAACTCATACATGACCTCCCCTATCTTTGATCCAACTTAAGTCCCCACCACAGTGCAAGCTATATAAGTCTAAATTATTATCTGAAAAAATATACTTCTCTTCTTCTTAATTCTATATTCAGAGCTTTCCCAAAAGCTGCTCCTCATCACTTTTATTGGATGTATTTTTAAATATCTTATTAGTTAATGTGCATCATCTTTTAACAGACAGTCAGAAATAGCCTTTATGTATATTAATAATCTCTAATTTATTTTATCATTTGGCTGTGTGGATTTTTCTTGGCATTATAGCATCTTAGTTCAAAATAATTACTATTATCAAGGAGCATTTGCCCATTTTTAGTGCAGCAAAAGGCTTACTACACATAAAGTATACATTGAATGGTTAAGTATATCTTAAAGAATATAATGTGGGTTGTTGTGTTTAATAGCTTTTTTTAATTTTGTATTTTTAATACAATGTAAATTTTTACAGTACAGACTTGATCTGCTACATTGGTTAGTCCAACTTAGGATTTTTAACGAGACTCTTACTTAATACCTCTATAAGATCTATTAATTGACACTATATCATAATTGTATCTAATTATTGTTAAGGAGAGATATACGGGATTTGTTTATCTTTGGCTTTTTAATCTACTAACAATTTGTTTTCTAATTTCATATGGTATTAATAAAAATTAGTGGGCATGTGATCCTTTCCTGGGTTTAAAGTATAATTTATTTGACATGTACACTCACATCCACAATTGGTAGGATGGTTTCGCTTCCGCCTAGAAAACCAGAGAAGGCATCCGCATAACATTTCTAGTTTTTAATTGAATATATATTATTTTTTTCTGCAGCTTCAGTATTTTAGATCTCTTAGGATAATCACATTGTTTAATCTCACATCATTTCACTTTTTTTCAGGCATAAAGAATTCCGTTATATTTATATAGTAAAAATTATGGGATTCACTATGTGAGGAAAATAAGTTGTAATAATACAAAGTTAAAACACTATAAAAGTCTAGTAATTTAAAAAGGCACATAAATTACATTTTTTTCTATTAAAAAATAAGTCACAGCGACAGAATAAAAGCCTCCTTTTTCCACTACATCCAAGATAAATTAAATATTAAGCCCCCTTTTCTATAACGGATTAAAATTAAAAATTCTTCCAATCAAAATAATAAACAAAATGTAAATCAGTCAAACTATTTTTATCGTAGCTTTATCCTGTAAGTATCAGTAAATAATCAAAATGGATACGTAAATTAATCAATTTTAATACAATGCCTTGAAATTAAGGCTCCGTTTTTTACTATGTCCATCCAAAAAGTGAATTGCGTTTAGGGTTTAACTATTGTGGTAAAAGACGAGTGACCTACCTGAAATAGCTCCATAAAAATGAAATCAGTATTTTGAAAAACGCATGAATTAATAAATAATAGGTGTTGTTCAAACCCCTAGAGGGCTGCAAGGACAGATGTTTTTACATTAAACTAAAAATAAACCCTTTACCTTTAGTTAAAACTGTATATTTTAGTTTACATCGTAAATTGGGTGGAACTCGTTAAATAGACGTGCTTCAAGCAGCCTTAAGTAAGGGCTACATGGTTTAATGGCATCAGTTCAAAAAGCGGATTTTAATTTAGAATTTATACTGTATGTGGTGCTAAAGTTGCACCCAGTGTTGGCCCAGCAAAGCTGATGTTTGATGTTTGGAAGCACGTTTGCCCCCAAAAATACATGTAAGCATTTCAAAATAAAAAATATGGGATTTTAAATTGGAAGCGTACTTAGGTTTGAAATGAAATTAAAATTAATGCAAGGATTTAAAGTTTAACCGGGATGAGTGAAAGCAAGATGTGGGGTATAAAAGAAGGATGTGGCTGTTAAGAGAAAGCATCAAAATGAAAACTTTCTTTACTACCATTGCTTTGGCTGCCATTGGCTTCAACTCTCTCCTCGCTGCTCCTGCTTCCGGCAGCAGCCTTCCTCGTCGTTCTTATGGAGATACTTCAGCAGCATACACTCCCAAGTCTAGCTCGGGTAGTTACGGGTCAAAATCAAGCACTGGGGCTGGTAGTGAATCAGGCTCAAGTACCGGAATTAGTAACAAAGCTTTGACTGGATCTTTAAAGAACAGCGTATCTGCTGATTATGGCACCGTCAAGAAAGCAGGTTCATCTGAAGTAGCTTCAGCTGGAAACAAAGACACCAAAGTAGTGGATTCTAAAAAGGGTACTTCTTCCGCAGGCTCCTCTTCAGGAAATGGAGTAGCAAGCAAAGGCTCATCTTCTGGTTCATCCAGTGGTTATTCCAATGCTTCAAGTGCTTCAAAGAGTTCTAGTTCAGCCCAAAAATCTTCCAAGGACTACAAGAGCGCCAAAAAAGTGGCATCAACAAGCACTGCTTCAACTGGTGGTTCTTCCAGTAGATATGGGAATGCCGGGAGCTCAGGTTCATTTGTAGGCTCATCTGAGGGCAAAAGTGCTGCTTCAGGTGGAAGCAAAACCAGTGGTTCAAAAGGAGGCTCTTCTGATAAGTACGCGGGCGATAAAGGACATAATTCTGTAGGCAATGGATCCGGCAAAAGTAATTCTGGCAGCTATGGGAAAAAGGATGAAAAGAAATATTAATCAAGCTTCATTTTTTAATTTCAACATCATCAATTATCATAAGAATAAAAAACCAAACAATAAAATTTGAAATTATGAATTCACTCTTATAATATTTTTAGAAAGACCTATAAGTACGCTAGTTGAAATAGCCAAAGAAGATCAGTTGTCGGGATATCCTTGCTTTTTAAGTTGGAGATTGATAGACGCCTTTATATATTCTATTGTTAGTTATAATAAAGTGTGGTTCTCTAAGTATATATATTCTAACCATAATATACTCTAAATTCATGTCAAAATTTTAGGTAAGTAAAAGCTTATTGCTAATAATGAAACATGATGCATTTGCATAAGCTTATAGTTAAAAACCACAAGCAAACATTTGTTATATATGTTTGACCATGATTTTTCGTTGAATAATTTTATTGTACCTTTTCTTAGGGTGAGATTTTCCAGAGTTTTTTACTAGTTCAAAACAAAAAATTTAAACTATGCTTAAAATCTTCAATTTCATTATATGTTTTTTAAATATGAAATATGTTGTTTTAAATCAGCTTCAAGGTTTATACACAAAAGTGCATTATTGTTATACCTTTTTACAACTGGTTGAAAAAAGCAACAATTTTATTATCTGCTTTTTAGTCTAAAAAATTCCAGAGAGTTTTTGAAGCTATGAAAAGCTGCTTATAGAACATGTATACCATTTTGTTGCCTATTTGTTCTTTAATTTTGTCAAGAACCTGGAGACTGAGGTATTTTATCATGCACTACAAAGATATCCTAAATATTTTAACATTAGGAAAGTACAGGATAATATGTGACTTTGGTTTAACCTGCAGCCAACAAGAATGTGTTGCTGACATCAGAGGCAGTACCTTTTGACTGGGCCTACAGCCTGCAGGCAATGTGGGTATTATTTTCACTTCTGGATAAAGGGTCGTAGTTGTGTCTATATTATATTATAGGAAATTATACTTTGTGATAATAGTATTGTATTTGCTCAAAATAATAAGCTTGTTTATGGGGAAAGAATTATGAGAATGGTTTCACTTCATTGTTAAGTCTAAAGGGGAAAATGAAGTAAACATTATTCTTTTTCATAAAGACTGATATTAAGGCTGGCCCAGATGTCCACATTTTTTACAAGGTTAGTTTATAATAGTAAGATAGGGACTGAAGTAGCATTGGGGCAATGCAGTAGGTATCCAACCTTGAGAGGAAAGATTTTAGAAGGAAACTTTTTTGAAAGCTTTCACAGCATATGTGTTCTTCTTAACACACTGTGCAACAAAAGCCCTTTAATCAAGCAGAGTCAGTTATCTAGCTGGGCTACTCCCCAGGGCTAGCTAACCAGTAGTTGACTACTAGGTGGTGAAGGTGATTATTTCACTTGATCAGACTACCATAATATAATAGGTTCCTGGGGTTTTATCTTAGAATGGTTGGCCTGGCAGCCTAATTCATGGTAGATTCTTTTAATTGTAATGCAGATGACAGTTCAAATGACAGCCCTATTATTATAGGATATAATTAAACTTTATAATAGTATTTAATAGATGCATATGTGAGAGCCTTTTGAAGTGAAATAATTAATTGCACCTTTTTTGCTATTCTTTCATTGATTAGGGACAAGAATTTTGTTAATACCAGGATGTGATTTGACCATTGATTTATCTATCTTGGGGCCATTTCAGTAAATCCTGATCTATCAGGGTTGACTGATCCATATTCCCATCACTAAAGCTATGGGTCAACAATTGACAGACCACAGCCAGATGCAAGATGTCTATTCCTGAATATGGAGGAAAGATATCAAGACTGTTATAGTTTACAATCCAGAAGACACCTGAGACATTCTGGCCCCAAAATTAGACACAATTCCGCCAAACAGAATAAATACGGGAAATTACACCATCCTGTTTCACTGAGAAATGGGACAGAAGACCGCCTGTGCGCTTTATGAATTATACCAAGCACAAGACAGGACTCTACCCTTTGGATGTTGTGGTGGAACTCATCATCAGTTGGTCGCTCTAATCCTGATTGTTGTTTAGTACTTCCTGATAGTATTAGATCCTGATTGCCTTTCCAATATAGTAGTTGTTCCTGATGCTTATGTTTTAGACTAGCTGCTGGATTATCATACGAGACCAACTAGCTTCCATATTGTTCACCTACACTGACTTGGTTCTGGATTAGAAGTTCCACCAATTGGAAGTTGAATCTACCAACCAATTTAGTTCACCAAATGTGGTTAATGATTGACTTCCCCATCTTTGAGTCTTTTGCAACCCCCTTGTGCCGCAGGGGCTGTTCACATCTTCCCCCAATTGCTGTGTTGATCCCTAGTGGTTCAACATTCATTTCCCCCTTCCTCAACTCCCATACAATGACCAACTTACCTTGAGTTATCAAGTAAGTCATAGTATATAAACCCCTCTCCTTTTCTCAATAAAAATGTATGTTACACCCCCTTATATTAGCTACATCATTGAATATTTCTTTAGGTGTATAATCTAAGAACTGCAAAGGCTAGTCTCCTCCTATTGTCTACACTGCCAATTAGCTTGACTAGAAGTCATTTATTGAGCATTTGCTTTAGAGTAGTTGCTGTTGCAACTACTCCAAACCCTTTGTTGTTCTCCAGGTCCAAACACTTTTGTACTACCAACTACTTGTCTGGTATCCAACTAGTACAGTACCAAGTCTACTGACTTACCCTTAGATCATCCCAATCTCACTATCTAGTACTAGTTTGTTGACAACCAGCAGACTATCCTCAATTACTGTAGTAAGAGTACCACATCTTGGTGCTCACTACAGGGCCTTTTAGCAGATTCCTTTCCAACCTCTTATTAACGCCTACAAAGCCTCTGACAAGGGAAGAACCTACCCAACATGGTTAACACAAGATCTTCTGGAGTACCTCTTCTACCTTTAAATGACAATATCCAACACATTGGTTGTCCTAATAGAACAGTCTCTCCAGCCACCACCACATCAGCACCATCCCAAAGAAGCGCCGTTAACCCGGGATCAGTTGGCAGCATTCACCTCCAAAGGGTGAGACAGTTGTCAACCGGAAGAACCACCTCCCAACCCTCAACTACTACCTCCAACAATCCCGCCAGACCAGCTCAGTCCCCCCCTAGGGAATCACACTATGGGAAATTGGACCAACCAACAGGCCACAACCCCAAGCAAGGTACTGAGTAACCCTAACAATTGCCCTAGTCCAGTAGAGCAACTTTGATCCATGGAGATTCCTGTGGTACAACCAGCCCTGATCCCTCCTCTGAGACCCTGGAAACCTCCTAGCCAACTAGTGAGACAGTCAGTCCCAACTTTTGAGGCCTTCAACTTCTCAGCTTCTGGAGTCAGTCATTCTCTTGATTGTTGGCCTTCCGCACCTATATACCCTGTCTCCACTAGCCCTAGCCTTCAATTGTTTTCTGATTGCTCCTTCTATTGGACAAGCCAATACTAATCCCTATCTCTCTCTGAATACCTCTGCGGAGACCACTAATACTGAGTGAAATCTGCAAGAGATCAAGCAAATGATTGAACATAATAATGAAACTTCCTCAATCAACAGTTGACAGTTTAGTTAAACTAACCACATACACAACTAGGGTTGGTCATCCTAAACTCATGGACGTGGTGAATAGGCTCAATCAGGTCAACACCAGCCTTCAAGAACTAAACAACCAACATGGAGACTCCAACAGTTGGCTGCTATTAGCTTTGAGCAACAGGGTAAATGGAACAATATCATCAATAAGCAGCTTGAAGAGTCCAACACTTGTTCCAGAGTGACTGCTGTCTACTTAGAAGGAATAAACCAGGAGTCAAATACCTTTGTGGATACCCAGTTTACTCCTCTCTGAAATTTCACTGTTGCTTTGGCTGCCACCTTGGAGTTGTCCCCAGTTCACCTCAAAGCCCAAGGAACAACCCTCACCAACCACCATCAACATATCCAAGAATTAATTTAACAAATGAGCAAACTGTCCTGAGCAACCTCTGCGCAAAGTGCTGTCCAGAGACAGCAAAACACAGCAATCACCCATGTGACGCTGAGGTCACCAGACAATTCAATGAAAATTGTACTCAGATCAAAGAGGTACAACACCAATGTATCAAAAATCTAGCCACCACTATTGCCGCGGTAGTGGAACAACTCACTACCTGTAATCAAGGAGTACAGCAAGCGCATACTGCCAATCAAGATCTAACGGAGCAAGTTGGTAGTTTTACGGCTCAATTGGCCAACACCACTACCCTACTCAACAGCCAAGGACAAGTGGTCAAAGAACTAAGAGTAGCCACAACTACTCTGGAAGAACGCTTTGATTGACTTGCCATTGGGGATCCAATCACCCACAATCCCACCATCATTGGCAATATTCTTAATCATGGTCAAGCCAATCCTGTTTGACCTCCCCAGTACACACCTCCCAACATAGCAACTGGAGCAAATGCTATGACAATCAGGAGTGCAGGTTCAAGAAGCTGCTGCCGCCGTTACCAGAGAAGTCCTGAGAGTCACTGATGCCTGTCCCGCTGCAGACGTCACCAACCCAACTTCTCCAATAGTAGTAGTTCTAGTTCCAAT
>QTSX02005737.1:0-226643 GCA_014839935.2 Entomophthora muscae | reverse complement strand
TGATGGAAACAATGTCAGAATATGTATTTTGGGAAAATATGACTACTGCCATTGTAAAATACACTGATAAATGTCTCCAGTGCGCCAGGTTTAGAGGAAAACCCAGCCAACACTCTTACCAATTCATTCTACCTGGTTACGCTTTGAAGACTGAGTCAATTGACATTGTTGGACCACTCCCATGTGCTGGTCCAGGAAAACTGAAGTACATCATAGTTGCCATAGATCACTTAACCAAGTGGGTCAAAGTCCGACCTGTTGCTTCCGCCAACTCCTTACAGACTGCTAAGTTTGTACTTCAGGAGATCATTGCACGGCATGGTTGTCCTGCTAAATTTAACTGACAAAGGAACCAACTTTGTCAAAGACTTATTATCTCAGTTACATGATCTAAGGGGAATCCAGAGTACCTCTTCAGCGCCCTACCAACACAAGATAAATGGAGTGGATGAGAGAGTTAATAGAACTCTAGTTAGGATATTGAAGAAACTAGCACATGATCAGCCTTCTTCATGAGAGATACACCTAGGTGCAGCCGTCATGGCATACCAATTCACTGTACATTCTAGAACTGGTGTAAGCCCATTTAAAATGCTATATGGCCAAAAACCTGGACTTCCTTTGCACTTGGTACCATTGAACGCTGACTGTAGTGAATCTACATATTCTCAACAACTGAATCTCTTGACCAAACAGATAATGAAGACTCAGTCTCAAGCATTCAACCGCCTAAAGGATTATTGAGTTAAAAGCTACTTACAAGACCAACTGAATCTACTAGTCCTCCCCAAATTTCAAGTCAGTGATCAAGTTCTTATGTACCAACAATGACTCCACAAGCCACGGAACAAGCTAGATAGCTTATGGACCAACCCATGTGAAGTCATTGCCAAAGTAGGCTATGATGTCTACAATCTTAAGGTTTTATTTTCTGGACAACTTATCAACCATGTCCATGCTAAATTCCTGAAAGGATTTCCAGCCAACTCTTCAAGACTGACTGGACCTCTAGCTAAGGTTTAGGGTTCACCCTTCCCTTGCCTAGTTTTTATTACCTCTATTTTCTATTTTTTACCATACCCTTAAATCTATTATAAGGATGAATTCCAAAGAAAAACATAAAACAAATTGAAAAGAGAAAAGAGCTTTATTGTACATCACTTATTTGAGAGAAACAACAAAACCAAGGGAATAAAGCACCTCCCAAAGATGATGCATGACTGACACTGCTTTTCTGACAACATTGGCTTCCAAAGGACTACTAGAGCCAACCTTACAGACGTTCAAAAAATTGGGGAACTCGACTTGATCTAGACGTGCCACGCCAAAATTGAAACCAAAGAGTCCAAATATTAGGAGCCCAAGACAGGCCAGGAATTTCGATTGAGGTCCATTGGCTAACCAGCCGTTTAAAAACTCTGTAAGTCATATCTTTGTTACATCAGGAATTTCCTTGGCCGACAAGTCTTTCTTGTGAGTCACCTCAAATAGTATCTCCAAGGTAAGAAGAAACAAAAAGCCCATTGACTGGCTGTAGGAGAAGTTAGCTTCCTGGGACAAGGTAATGAAGAACAACTCTTGGTATTCCACAGGATGACATTTTCCTACCCTGTTCTGGAGGGAGATCTTCTGAGAAGCCATATGATACTCACCAGGAAAAGCCCAACTGAGAGCCACAGGGCAACAGATTGCCAAGATTTTCTCTTGTTCCTCCTGACTTACATCTGAATTAGTTGCATCCTTAAGAAATCAATCTAGTTCCACCTTGTATGACTGTTGCTCAGCCAACAATGCAGTATTTTTCATACAACGCAAAAGATGAATGCCATCTTATCATCAGGAAATTAAACCTTGAATGCCTCAAAAAGTTCTTTCCAGGATGATCCTAGCCAAACTATGCTGCTGTCAAAATCCATGGGTACTGTGTATCCCATGTTGGTATCCTAAAGAAGATTAGAAAACATTAGTTGTTGTTACCTCAGGTATCGGTTTCACTGTGCTGGGGTTCAGTGCCTCAGTATGTTTCTTGGATATTCTCCCATTGACCAGCTTCTTGAAGGCCAACATCTCTTTCCGGATACTCTGGAGTGCCTCTTCAGTGGAGTCTTGCTGATTGGAAGGCTTCTCCTTCTCTTTCTCCTTCTTGGTAATGGGCAATACTGGTTTGTGTAACAAGATTCAAGGCTTCTTTTTGGTTTGTTCTACTGGTTTTTGCTGCTTGTTGACATTGGTTACTTTCTGATAGTTACCAGAAGTTCTCATTGAACGCGCTTGCTGGCTACCACTAGCAATGAGGGTTATTTGCTGACAGAAACGCTCCAATTCTCTATCTCCTTGGCATAGTCATCTAGCATGTTGGATACTTCAATCAGACCTTTGTTTATTGTCTAGTTTCATTCTGCCACAGCAAATGCTTGGATACTAGGTCTGTAACAAGTTTTTTAATGTCCTCCATTTAAGCTGATCAGGCTATATGAATTTTCACATTTATAGTCTATTCATGTGGGGGGATGTGTGGTGAAAACCATCACCAGTCAGTTGCTCTAATCCTGATTGTTATTGAGTACTTCCTGATTGTATTAGATCCTGATTACCTTTCCAATACAGTAGTTGTTCCTGATGCTTATGGTTTAGACTAGCTGCTGGATCATCATACAGACCAACTAGCTTCCAGATTGTTCACCTACACTGACTTGGTTCTGGATTAGAAGTTCCACCAATTGGACATTAAATCTACCAACTAATTTAGTTCACCAACTGTGGTTAATGATTGACTTCCCCATCTTTGAGTCTTTTGCAACCCCCTTGTGCCGCGGGGGCTGTTCACATCTTCCACTGATTTCTGTGTTGATCCTTAGTGGTTCAACATTCATTTGCCCCTTCCTCAACTCCCATGCAATGACCAACTTACCTTGAGTTATCAAGTAAGTTATAGTATATAAACCCCTCTCCTTTTCTCAATAAAAATATATGTTACACCCCCTTATATTAGCTACACCATTGAATATTTCTTTAGGTGTATAATCTAAGAACTGCAAAGGCTAGTCTCCTCCTATTGTCTACACTGCCAATTAGCTTGACTAGAAGTCACTTATTGAGCATTTGCTTTAGAGTAGTTGCTGTTGCAACTACTCCAAACCCTTTGTTGTTCTCCAGGTCCAAACACTTTTGTACTACCAACTACTTGTCTGGTATCCAACTAGTACAGTACCAAGTCTACCAACCAACCCTTAAATCATCTTTTAATCTCACTATCTAGTTCTAGTTTGTCAAACAACCAACAGACTATCCCCAGTTACCGTAGTAAGAGTACCACAGATGTCAACTTAGTCTGAATCAACTAAGTCAAGGGATATCTAGGCTGAAGAGGAGAAATTAGTAGCCTAGAATATTACCTCATTTCAAAACCTTATTCAGCTTTGTAATCCAACTCTGGGGTGAAACTAGTAGCTTGGGGATGATAGGCTAGCTAGTAAGAGTTATCCAGAACTAGATGCCAGTCTGGCTGCCACATTTACACTACAAAAAGCCCTTTCAAGATCACTTAGAAGGCAGGAAGCATAATAACCATCAACATTACTACTAAACCAAATAGTATTAGTGTCAAGTAAAATAAGAGAGTATTATTGATACTTCAAGAATCCTGCCAAACTACCTCAGCCAGTGTTGCGTCCCAAAGACCACAGTACTCTCCCTTTACTTGGCTCCAGTAACAATGGAACTCTGTCAGTTGCTGCAATCACACACCAATTGGAAGTACATCTGTCCCCATACAGATATCCCAATCTCAACATGCATAATACCTTTAATAAAAACAATAACTCTTTTTCTTCAAGAATGCAAAATCTTGACAGGCCAAGTTGCCTGTAATTTATGTAAATCTATCCATAGGGCGCATATCTATGTGCCCAAAATTGTTAGTTGAGCTTATTAATTACTCAAAATCCCAAAGTCCTGAGACTTGAATTCAATTCAAATTTATTTAAAAAACCTAAAATAATACATCAAAAGGGGTTAAAATTTTACACATTTTTGTAGTGTGAGTTACTTTGTTTTTTGGTAATTTATAAAATCAAAGAAATGATAGGGAATTTTTACAGTGTATATCAACCAATTTTCAAAGTAATTAAGCCCCTTTGTAAGAGTTTTCAAAATTAAAGAACTACAACTAAAATATATGGGTCATTATTTTTCTTGTTATGCCTAAGCGCTGGACTGATTCTTTTATAACTTAATTAAATTATTCATATTCAAATTATTCAGAAAGATTAAAATACAATCAATGTCAAATCTTTAATTGATCTTGGGCTTAGATATTTTTTAAAATTTTTTTATCAATTTTATAATTGAAAATTGCACCTTATAATATTGCTGGAAATATCTTAAGTGCTACTACATACTACAAGCTAAAAATATTTATGATGAGTTGCATGGGAGAGTAATAGCAGCCCCAAAGCTATAAATGCTATTACCCTATCTTTGGCTCATCATAAATATTTTTAGTTTGTTTCAGAAAAAAAAGGTTGTTGTTTTTGAAAGACTGATAACTCTATTTAAAATACACCCTCTAGTAAGCTGCCCTACTTCATGAACTTGCCCTAATGTACCACTAGCATCTTCTGATATTTTTGTTTCTCTGGTATCATCACGTGATTTCAAATGATAAGTTATCTCAGAATATTCTGAGAAACTTTCAAATGTTAAAGGTGAAGCATACAACTTCCCATCTTTCATAAAATATAAAAGATTAATTTGCAGATTTCTAACCTTGAGCTCTTTCCTTATGGCCTAACTTTTCTCTCATAAATATAAAATAATGCCTTTTGAGAAATATTTGAGCCTGATAGCGCTGATTTATATAATTATTTTCTTTTTTCTTCTTGCTCAAAAATATTTTTAATATCATTTATATTCTTAATATAAAGCTGATTTTCTTTCTCTTTTAATGTTTTTGATATTACACCAAAGTGACCATCAACAATACTTTTTCCATGATATTCTACAAATCTATTGTATTTAATAGACCCTTTAATGTATTGTGGTGCCTCTTTAAATAGATAATATAAGAATTCATAGGATCTAAAATGGTTTCCTTTATCAGTTCATACTTTGATATTCTTTATTTTTTTAAACTTATCTGATTTAAGAAGACTTATTTAACATTCACCTGAAAACAAATAATCATGAGACAATATTTGAGATAAAAAATCATGGTATTCATATTTAACTTTATTGTTTTCTTTAAATACCAGTGCAAACCCTAATAAAGAAATAGGTCTTTTGGAATAAAAACAGTTATTGGTTTCAATTGGACCACCACCAACTTTTAAATTCTCCTTTAAATCTATAAATATAATACATGATTCATTATCTAATTCATTGATATCTTTCTTATATTCCCTATTTTGATGAGCATAAAAGAGTTGTTGCTGATTAATAGCTTTTAAGTCACTGTTTATAGATTCTGGAAATAATAAGTTTTTACTTTCACATTCTTCCTTTATTTTTTCTAAGGATGATTTTAAGTTACAAATATTACACATGTCAGTTTGTTTTTTACTCTTGATTATATTTTTTGGTATTAATTTATAATAAGTTGAAAGTGATATTGAAATTTCATTTGTTATTTTCATATTTTCATATATTTCTTTTTTATTTTTAATAGAGAATATTTTATTTCAGTTGAATATTCATATATTTCTTTTTCAATGTCTTTATAAAATTTTCTGGTGCTTTTTTTGTAAACTGGCTTGTTTCAAAAGAATTTTCCAGTAGGTTTTTAATTATTTTTTTGATTATTTCTTTTTTTACTGAATAGTTTTTATTTATTTGCTTTTTTCATTTAAGCTTACGTTTTTATTTTTATTTATTTTTCTTGAGTATTCAAACTCACTTTTGGTTATATTAAATCCCATATCAGTAAGCTCTTTTAAAGAGTAAATGGAAGTAACCAGAGATCTCAAGGCTGGGAGATGCTTTTGGGGAGAAAATTTCAGAAGATCCTTTAAGCCATCAATTATCCAATTTAGTTTCTGATTTTGAATCAAAGGAATGAACTCTGTTTTTCCAAACTCAGTTTGAGTGAGAAAGTGGTTGATGAAGGAATTAAGATTGCCTCCAGAAACAAAGAGGAATGCTTCCTTTAGCATAGCAATTATTTCTCTTTTTGTTGATGCTCCCAATGAGGAAAATGGCTGCATGACAGAGGTGAAGTTAACAGATTCCATAATATTGGATTTACGATTGATGATAAAGAGATGCTTTGTAAAGATGTCTTGCAAAAGAGTACTGGTTGGAGGGATGATACCTTTTTGTAAAGATTTTTTAAGTTAACTTTAGGTGGTGCTTTATCTCTTATATACCAAGCCTTATGACACCATTCTAAAAGAAATGATGTGATAGCTTTTATTAAAATTTCAACTTAAATTTATATTCCTAAAATAAATGAAATACCCAGTTTTCATGCACAAGTGATATATGTGGAGCAGCTAAGCATCATTGTTACATCATATCCTCTTTTTAATCACTGTGAATAAATTAAAATGATGTATTGACTTAATTACAACTCTTCTGCATATTTTTAAAATGATAAAGTATTAAAGAATTTTATTTAAAAGATGCTTAATTTGAGGTTTGCAGCTCACTTGAACCTCAAAATTTATCTAAACAGCAAATAAATTAACGTCCTAACTTCAAACTACCATAAAATCCTAAATAATTTTGCTTTTTAAATAAAATAAAATGCAAAAATAATGCTCTTGATCTTACCTTTTTTTGCAAATAAAAAGTATATATTCATTAATGAAAACATTGACTTTTTTTAGCTTAAAGCAATCTATTTTATTTCATTATCAAAATAATATAATAAAATATGTCATATGCTCTTTTAAATTGATTTTGATTCAATATTTAATACAGTATAAATATTGGTATTTTAATACCAAAAGAAAGATAAGATTCTTAGCTTCATTTTGATAGTTTACAGTGTGGAAAAATATTAATTTTTTATTGAGTTATTACTGTTTAAATATAAACATTTGTAATTTGATTTTTTCAAAATCGAACCGTGTTATGCTGCGACTTGGTCAGCATGTGTATTAGAAAACGGCCTAATCCCTAAAATAATGACCCATATTTTTTGAGACCTAATCATGTGAAAAAGGGTGATTCTTAATTTTAAAGTTTTTACAAAAAGATTTAGACCAGTAAAATCCTCAGAAGTGTAATTTTATGCTTAATAATCCTTCTCAAACAGCAAACATCACAATAAAAACATTAGAATGTAACATTCTTTATGTCAAAAAATCCTAACCCTTTTTTGGATTGCTGGCATGGAGGATGCTATAATCTGGCAGGTTTATTAACTATGTTTGTCTCTCAAACAAAAGCAAAGGCATTTGAAAAGATTATAAAACTAGCATCAGAAAGCTAATTAGAATATTATTTTTGAAGGCATAAAATCAGGAAGTTTCAGCAAAATCTTTAAGAAGTGAAATGATACCAGCTATAAAAGTAAAACAAGGCTATGAAGTTATCTGGATTTTCATCTTTGGTTACACAGCTGTGCTGAGATATTAGTCTGTATTGATGTGTGTGTAATGCCTAACCTTTCATGGGGGCTGATTCAAAATATAAAAGTACATAAATATTTGTCTTTCATTAAAATAATCCTCTGGCCAGGATGATTTGAAAGAAAAATTGTAGAAATGTAATGTAGGTGTATGTGATGCCCTCAAGTGGTACTATAAAAACCCTCTGGGTATATTTGATTCCCTCTGTCTAACCATGGGCCTCTAGTTCTGGCTATAATCTTAATCAACTGGCCTACAAGATACCAACTGGCTGCAAAAAATGTTGTTTATGTAATAGGCAAGAACACTCCCCTTGTGTACTTCTGGCCTCTTTGTTCACTCTGTTTGTTTATGCCAAAGGGCCATTTGATTGATCACTAAGCATTTTAACATCTGTAGAGACCACTTTTCCTTTTGCATATAATATTTTTCCATGAGGGGAGGTTTTTCTGCATCATGAAGTAGATAGATGTCTTGCCTAAGACACCTTATTAATTGAGTATTATAATGTGTGGTTTACCAGCAGAATTCGATAGGGATTTTCAGGTGGATAACAGGTCAGGTTTTCTGGTAGATAATCCAAAATTTGGTTACAGATGATTTCAGATTGGAATTGGATACAGGGATTTAATGATAGAAAATTCCCTCCACTATATACTATAAGTAATATATTATAAATAACTTGTCTTCTTAAGCTTGATCTGTCAGTGGCTGGGTTTAGAGGCTCACCAGAGATTCACTGGCAGAAAATTTGTTTATAGAAAGTCACCAGCAGTAAGTGATAACTAATACAATTTATTTAAGGAAATTAATGATCATAAGGATTTAGCCTTGGTAAATCCTCATGATAGACATATCAACTTATTTTACATAAGTGTGTTGTAAATGACAACACATCCTGGTTTATCTATTGATCTGATATTGATAAAGATAACCATCATTGATAGTTAACCATCTAAAGTTCCACAAACACATTATTTAACCTGGACTAAGAGGACAAGGCATTTTCAAGAAAGTCAAATCTAACACCAACTAACTTATCAAGATATTTGTGCACAAATAGTTTTAAAGTTAATGCACCACAGCAGACTTAGATTAGGAAAAGCAAGAAAATCTGAAATAAATTCTCTCTTAGAAGTATTCAAGGAAAACCTGGATAAATCCAAACATGACTCCCATATACCCTAAAGAAAATTAGCAATGTTCTGCTTTTCAAGACCCCAAGGGGAGACAACATAACATCTTTGATTATTTCCTTTTTGGGAATCATTTTCCCATAAAACAACTTGATAATCAGATAAAAGGTGGAACTAAAATTTAATCCAGATATTACATTAGATTATAGCATTCAAGTTTGATGAGATCAGGATCTTCAAAAGTTCTATGAATTCCATGATCCACATGGAAACTATGTAGCTTATCACCTTACTTTATCCTATTCTTTTTCTATGCCAAAAATGATAGCATTAACTTCTTTAATTACCCATTTATTGTGTAACTTAAATTCTCAGAAGTATAATAGTGGCATGTGTCAAGCCCAGACTTTTTTGAGCAAAACCAAGTTTAAAGATATATTATGTGTCAAATATATACTTCTAGGAAGTATAATAAATTAGCTAAAGGGCAAAATTAAGAAGATAATGTTATTTTATTAGATATGAATATAGTATAATATATAGTATCATGGAAAGCAATAAACTGTCCAAGTACATCATGGAAAGTCATGGGGCTTATCTGAGTAATGTTCCTAGAAAATTCATAAGGCTTATTTAAGTTGTGTTTTGTTTAGGAATCAAAATGTTTGATCCCCGTAATAAATGGCCAAATGATAACAGTGTAACCAACATAATGATTAGTCAGGGAATCATTTGGTGAGCCACTCTGGGAATTAGTTGCCTGAGAGGGAGTTATCAAAGATGTTGTGACATATGCTACCTTTTTTAGTTAATTTAGGGTTTGGCTTAGTATTCCAGTTTTTCATATTTTCTTTAAAAATCTGCTTTTAAGGGGTTTAGAAATAATTAGGAGAGACAAATATAACAGACCTCTTAAATTTTCTTTCAGTTAATGGAATTATTAAAAAGGTCTCTTTTGGTATATCTATATTTTCACTTAGCACTCCTGGATTATTGGGAAAATAAGCTCAAATTTCTTAAATTTATAATTTCTTTGGATTATAAAATTGAATCTCAGAAAGTCAAAATTCAGAAATTCAACTTCATCACAGATTATGCTAGCTATTGGCTTTTAACTTATAAAGAAAATAAAAATTAATATAACTTCTTTAAATAGTTTAGAAGTGTACTAATTAAATGTTCTAAAATGTAAAAAAATCCTACAAAATTTTATTTATTGGTTTTTTATTCTTATGATGAATGATGATGTTGGAATTGAAAATTAAGCTTGATTAATATTTCTTTTCATCCTTTTTCCCGTAGCTGCCAGATTGACTCTTGCCGGATCCATTGCCTACAGAATTCTGTCCTTTATCGCCCGCGTACTTATCAGAAGAGCCTCCTTTTGAACCACTGGCTTTGCTTCCACTTGAAGCAGCAACTTTGCCCTCAGATGAGCCTACAGATGAACCTGGGTTTCCGGCATTCCCATATCCACTGGAAGAACCACTAGCTGAAGCAGTGCTTGTTGATGTCGCTTTTTTGGCGCTCTTGTAGTCCTTGGAAGAATCTTGGGCTGAACCAGAACTCTTTGATGCACTTGAAGCATTGGAATAACCACTGGATGAACCATCAGATGAACCTTTGTTTGCTACAATATTTCCTGTAGATAAGCCTGCGGAAGAAGTACTTTTTTTAGAATCCGCTACTTTGGTGTCTTTGTTTCCATCTGAAGCTACTTCAGATGAACCTGCTTTCTTGGCGGCACCATAATCAACAGATACACTGTTCTTTGAAGCTCCAGTCGAAGCTTTGTTACCACTTCCTGTAATTGAGCCTGATTCACTACCAGCGCCAGTGCTTGATTTTGACCCGTAACCACCCGAGCTAGACTTGGGAGTGTATGCTGCTGATGTATCTCCATAAGAACGACGAGGAAGGCTGCTGCCGGAAGCAGGAGCAGCGAGGAGAGAGTTGAAGCCGATGGCAGCCAAAGCAATGGTAGTGAAGAAAGTTTTCATTTTGATGATTTCTCTTAGAAACCACATCCTTGTTTTATACCCCACATCTCGCTTTCACTCATCCCGGTTAAACTTTAAATCCTTGCATTAATTTTAATTTCATTTCAAACCTAAGTACGCTTCCAATTTAAAATCCCATATTTTTTATTTTGAAATGCTTACATGTATTTTTGGGGGCAAACGTGCTTCCAAACATCAAACATCAGCTTTGCTGGGCCAACACTGGGTGCAACTTTTGCACCACATACAGTATAAATTCTAAATTAAAATCCGCTTTTTGAACTGATGCCATTAAACCATGTAGCCCTTACTTAAGGCTGCTTGAAGCACGTCTATTTAACGAGTTCCACCCAATTTACGATGTAAACTGCAATATATAGTTTTAATTAAAGCTAAAAAGTTTTTTATTAGTTTAATGCAAAAGCACTTGTCCTATGCAGCCCTCTAGGGTTTGGACCAACACCTATTTTTTATTAATTCATGCGTTTTTCACAATACTGATTTCATTTTTATGGAGCTATTTCAGGAGGGCACCTGCCTTTTCACCACAACATAAACCCAAAAAACTATTTTGATAAGAGATGTGTTAAAGCCAGAAGGTAAAATCCAGAGTTATAAATCTAAATGAATTTTCACAGTTGATCAACTACAATGTTTAAGCATTGGTTCACAAACACATTTATCGGAAAAAAAGAAAGCTACTTTTAATTACATGAAGTACATTAAATAAGTTTAATTCCTTTGAATTTTATTCAAATTAATAAATGATTTATATTTACTATTAAACTCCTTCCTACCAAAAAACCGAACGTAAATTATAATATTCCCTTACTTTCATCTAAGCAGGTTTTCTATAATTTTTTCACGAATTACAAGAGGATTGAAAAAAAGAAATGAAACAAGCTATCAATAAAAAGAAATAATGCTAGTCCATTAAAGGGGTGGAATCATTCACTGTGTTTTTACTAAAGTATCTTTCTTCCATACAATTTGTCCGAGCTTCACCAAACTAAAAATTCCCTCACAAACGTTGTGTTCTTTTGTTTGACCTTATTAGCTGACATGTTTTATTTTTAAAAAAAATTGAACTTCTCGTTTCCAAAAGAATTTTTGTGGATTAAGTTTTCATTAAATCAAATTAATAAAAAATGGTTATGTTGAAGGTTTTTTAAATAAGTGATTAGTAAAATTTCTTTGAAAAAGTGAGTTTGAAGCCCCAAAAAGTATATTTTAATCTAGTGAAATATAAAATTTTGTTATGATAAAAAAACTAAGTTTTATAACAAAAAATAATCTGTGTTATTAAATAATAAATAACTTAATTATACTATCCATAAGAGCCTTGGCAAAGCAAGATTGCTAGAAAAAAATAATTCTTTCAATAAATTACCAGAATAGTTTTATACTAGGAGGGGTTATATGATATAAAAATGGAGCAAAATAGAGGTTAAAATATATTTAGGATTTAATCTTGTTTATTTAGAATTATATCTTGTCTTATTATCAGGTAGTAAATCATTAATAAAAAATATGTATACTTTGCTCTTTGGGTATATGAAAAATAACACATCTCTTTCTGAAAGAGATTTCCACTTTAAGGTATATTATATTAGTTAGCTATATGTGAAACTTCTTGAGGTTTTCCTGTTGTTTCTTTATGGAAAATAAAGCTATTTATATATATGTTTTTTAATAATGAGGCATTTTTGATAATAAATTTTATTACTGTTGTCTTTTAAACCTAATAGTCATGTGTTTTAGTGAAGTGTAAATAGGATAGAGTTTTTACCCCTATAAATGATCCTTGTCTTTTTCTATTAAGGCGTACTACCCTTACTATGGTTCTTTTTAAAAAAATTATAATTGGATTTTAAATGTTTTATAACAATCCAATTATCTATGGTTAACTTTTTTCTAATATTTTTTTTAAAATTTTGAGTTTAATCCCTTTAATTTTTTTTTACCTTTTATAATGATTATGAGAGGACATTTTTCTTGGATTTTGATTTTAAATATATATATTAAATCAAATGAATAATATCTTCTCATTGGTTTTATAGATCATTGAGATAACTGTGGTAAAGTTGGATACATATAATAAAAATTAAGAGTTTAACAGCTATAATCCACTTGTGACCTGGATCTGGTGTTTAAGTCTAGACTGGCTGTCTAGTATAAAGCTAAAGTTTACCTGTCTCATTTAAATGAAATTGATAAAGGTAAGTCTTTTTAATTATAAAATATATATCAATATCAGATAAAGAATAATCCACTTTCAAAATTTAAAAAGTGATCAATTTGACACAGTTGAATCCTCTTTTATACTCATTTATTCAAGCTCACTAAAGTTTCACTTTGGACTAGAAATTCAAATTTGATGTTTAGGGTTATTTATCTTGATTTACCCATTCATTGTTTCCTCTTTAAGTTATTTTTAATATCATTGTAGCATTTTTATGGCCACTAGATTGAATGTGGGATTAAAAGTTAATAATCTGATACTTTTATTGGATGTATTTTTTAATAAATCACTTTTTAGATAATGTTCATTGTATTTTAACAGGCAGTTGGAAAATTCTTTTATGTATATTATTAGTCTCTAATTTATTTTCTTGTTTGGTTGTGTGGAAATTTTCTTTACATCCTAACATCTGGGTTCAAACTAATTACTATTATCATGTAGTGTTGGTTCATTTTTAGTGCTACAAAGAGCTGCTACATGTAAAGTATAAATTTAATGGTTAAGGAATTCTTAAAGGGTATAATGTGGGTTGTGGTTTTAATAGCTTTTTAATATTGTATTTTAACACACTGTAAATTTTATAGTACATGTTTAATAAGCTACAATGGTTAGTCCAACTTAGGATTTTTAAAATAAGACTCTTACTTAATACCTCTATAAGATCTATTAATTGACACTATATCATAATTGTATCTAATTATTGTTAAGGAGAGATATACGAGATTTGTTTATCTTTGGCTTTTTGATCTACAAACAATTCATTTTTCTAATTTCATATGATAGTACCAAAATTAAGTGGACATGTGATCTTTTCCTGGATTTAAAGTATAAATTATTTAACATGTACACTCACATCCACAATTGGTAGGATGATTTCCCTTACCCTAAAAAACCAGAGAAGGCATCCGCGTAACATATCTAGTTTTTAATTAAATACATATTAATCTTTTTTTCTGCAGCCTCAGTATTTTAGTCTCAAGCATACAAGTAATTTATGATATTTTAGGATCATCAATTTGGTTAATCTTACATTATTTCACCTTTTTTCAGGCATAAAAGTTTCCATTATATTTATATAGCAAACGTTATGAGAATCACTATGTGTGGAAAATAAGTTGTAATAATCCAAAGTTAAAACACTATAAAATATCTAGTACTTTAAAAAACAAATAAAATCCTATTGTTACAAATAAAAAATAAATCAAAGCTACAAAAAAGCTCTCTTTTTTTACTGCATCCAAGATAAATTAAATATTAAGCCCCCTTTTCTATAACGGATTAAAATTAAAAATTCTTCCAATCAAAACAATAAACAAAATGTAAATCATTCAAACTATTTTTATCGTAGCTTTATCCTGTAAGTATCAGTAAATAATCAAAATGGATACGTAAATTACTAAATTTTAATGCAATGCCTTGAAATTAAGGCTCCGTTTTTTTCACCATGTCCATCCAAAAAGTGAATTGCGTTTAGGGTTTAACTGTTGTTGTAAAAAGACGAGTGACCTACCTGAAATAGCTCCATAAAAATGAAATCAGTGTTTCAAATACTACATGAAGTTATAGGAATTAGCAGTTGGTAAATACCCAACAGGGCTGCATAGTATAACTGCTTTTGCATTAAACTAAAAATAAATCCTTTACCTTTATCTAAAACTGTGTATGATAATTTACATCGTAAATTGGGTGGAACTCGTTAAATAGACGTGCTTCAAGCAGCCTTAAGTAAGGGCTACATGGTTTAATGGCATCAGTTCAAAAAGCGGATTTTAATTTAGAATTTATACTGTATGTGGTGCAAAAGTTGCACCCAGTGTTGGCCCAGCAAAGCTGATGTTTGATGTTTGGAAGCACGTTTGCCCCCAAAAATACATGTAAGCATTTCAAAATAAAAAATATGGGATTTTAAATTGGAAGCGTACTTAGGTTTGAAATGAAATTAAAATTAATGCAAGGATTTAAAGTTTAACCGGGATGAGTGAAAGCGAGATGTGGGGTATAAAACAAGGATGTGGTTTCTAAGAGAAATCATCAAAATGAAAACTTTCTTCACTACCATTGCTTTGGCTGCCATCGGCTTCAACTCTCTCCTCGCTGCTCCTGCTTCCGGCAGCAGCCTTCCTCGTCGTTCTTATGGAGATACATCAGCAGCATACACTCCCAAGTCTAGCTCGGGTGGTTACGGGTCAAAATCAAGCACTGGCGCTGGTAGTGAATCAGGCTCAATTACAGGAAGTGGTAACAAAGCTTCGACTGGAGCTTCAAAGAACAGTGTATCTGTTGATTATGGTGCCGCCAAGAAAGCAGGTTCATCTGAAGTAGCTTCAGATGGAAACAAAGACACCAAAGTAGCGGATTCTAAAAAAAGTACTTCTTCCGCAGGCTTATCTACAGGAAATATTGTAGCAAACAAAGGTTCATCTGATGGTTCATCCAGTGGTTATTCCAATGCTTCAAGTGCATCAAAGAGTTCTGGTTCAGCCCAAGATTCTTCCAAGGACTACAAGAGCGCCAAAAAAGCGACATCAACAAGCACTGCTTCAGCTAGTGGTTCTTCCAGTGGATATGGGAATGCCGGAAACCCAGGTTCATCTGTAGGCTCATCTGAGGGCAAAGTTGCTGCTTCAAGTGGAAGCAAAGCCAGTGGTTCAAAAGGAGGCTCTTCTGATAAGTACGCGGGCGATAAAGGACAGAATTCTGTAGGCAATGGATCCGGCAAGAGTCAATCTGGCAGCTACGGGAAAAAGGATGAAAAGAAATATTAATCAAGCTTAATTTTCAATTCCAACATCATCATTCATCATAAGAATAAAAAACCAATAAATAAAATTTTGTAGGATTTTTTTACATTTTAGAACATTTAATTAGTACACTTCTAAACTATTTAAAGAAGTTTTATTAATTTTTATTTTCTTTATAAGTTAAAAGCCAATAGCTAGCATAATCTGTGATGAAGTTGAATTTCTGAATTTTGACTTTCTGAGATTCAATTTTATAATCCAAAGAAATTATAAATTTAAGAAATTTGAGCTTATTTTCTCAATAATCCAGAGCGCTAAGTGAAAATATAGATATACCAAAAGAGACCTTTTTAATAATTCCATTAACTGAAAGAAAATTTAAGAGGTCTGTTATATTTGTCTCTCCCAATTAATTCCAAACCTCTTAAAAGCAGGGGTTTAAAGAAAAGTCGAAACCCCGGAAATTCTAATCCAACCCCTAAATTAACTAAAAAATATTAGCATATAGTTTATCTTTAAACTATTTTTTGCTCTAAAAAATGTGGGCTTGATACATGTCACTATTATACTTCTGGGACATTAAGTTACACAATAAATGGGTAATTAAAGAAATTGATGCTATCTTTTTTGGGCATAGTAAAAGAATGGTAGATAGTAAGGTGATAAGCTACATAGTATCCATGTAGATCATGGAAATCATAGAACTTTTGAAGTTTTGATCTCATCAAACTTCAATGTTCAACCCTAATGTGAAATCTGGATTAAATGTTAGTGCATATGTCAGGCACCCATTCACTTGGAAGTAAACTTTCAATATGATAAATGATTTCAAGCGGATTTAGACCGGTCACAAGGAGCTCACAAGAAGTGATATTATTTTAAGGTGAAACAGAGTCCCAAATAAACAATAACAACTCAGAAGAGGGTTGAATTTTCCCTAGAATAAGTACACCCCCAGATAGCTCAAGAGAAATGTGGAAGCCAATAGATGGAATACCTTGGGGTTGGCAGGCTTTGCCAATACTTGGAACATCTGAGGCTTACCTTAAGGGGTGGGTTGTGCAACAGGGGAGTAGCCATGTACCAAACTCCCAGAATCACATGGCGCCAGGTCTTCTCTAAGTACTGGGGTGAAGAGGAGGAACCAGAGTCAGTTCTGGTTCCCAGCAAGACACTGGCTCTGAGAGATGCAATAAAATAACCTACAAGACCCATTTATACCCAAGTGACTTTCAGAAGGAAGTCTTGGGTAATCTCATGGTTGCAGAAGTAGATGATTTGAAAAGGTATAAATCTAAGGGTGAGTGAAAGACTTTATTGATTGAAAAAATCTTAAAATATAAATTGCCAGCTTTATATAGCATGACAGATGGAAAATAATTTGGAGAATAATTTAAGTAATTGGGGAAGATCTGGAGAATATTTGGGGAAATTGGGGTAGTTATAGGGAGTTAATTCATGATACTGGAGTAGTTATCTTTTTTATTTATGTTAAGTCAACATAATAATTTAAAGCTTATCTTTTTAACTTTCCCAAGATGCACCCCAAACCTGGAGACATCAAACAAGCTCCCCACAGAATCTAGGGGTTGAACCCACAGAACCAACAGGCAGAGCAGAAGCCAACAAACCAACAAACATAGAACCAGAGGTAAAATACTACCAATGTCATCTCCAGTGGCTAGTTCTATGTTTGAAGTGTTTTTCAAGCCTCCTGATTATCTGGAAGCATCCAAAATAGGTAAAAATATGTTTAAACTTAATTTTTAACTGTTAATTATTCCTAGGAGCCTACCTGCACCAGGGAAGAATTGGGTTTGAAACCTATCCCAGACATTAGTGAATCAAACAAATCAACCAACATTAGGTTGTAAGGTAATAATGAGCAGATAATGCCAAATAACCCTTATTTCTTAGGCATTTTCTCTAACTCTGATGTGGTCAAAGAATTTCTCCCAGGTCAAACACCAGGTTTTTGGCAAGAATATACTGAAAGAGATTCCTGACAGTATACCTTTTATCTGATAATCAAGTCATTTAATGGGAAAATGATTTACCAAAAGGAATTCATCAAAGATGTTATGGCATCTCCACATGGGGTCTTGGAAAGCAGAGCTTTTTTAATTTTCTTATGTGTTTATGGGAACCATGCTCAGTAATAATCCTGTTTTCCTTGAATACTTCTAAGAGAGAATATATTTCAGCTTTGACTGCTTTGTATAATCTTAGTCTGCTGTGGTGAATTAACTTAAAAGCTATTTGCACACAAATATCTTGATAAGGTAGTTGGTGTTAGGGTTGGCTTTCTTCAAATTACCCTGTCCTCTTAGTCCAGGTTAAATAATGTGTTTGTGGAACTTTATATGGTTGACTATCAATGATGGTCATTTATATCAATATCAGATCATAAGATATCCCAGGATAGGTTGTCACTTACCATGCACTTACATAAAATAAGTTTATATATCTATCATGAGAATTTACCTCAGGCAAATCCTTCTGATCATTAAATTTGTCCAATAAATCCTATTAGTTATCACTTACTGCTGGTAAATTTCTATAAAAAATATTTTCTGTCAGTGAATATTTGGTAAGCTTCCAAGATCCAGTCACTGACAGATCATTGCTTAAGAAGACAAGGAAATTATAATATATTACTTATAGTATATATTGGAGGGAATTTGCTACCATTAAATCCCTGCATCCAAATATAATCCAAAACTATATGTAACCAAATTTAGGATTATCTGCCAAAAATCCTGAACTAGTTGATCACCTACAAATTCCTATCAAATTCTGCTGGCAAACCACAACTTATATTCTCTTAATTATTAGGTTGTCTTAGGCAAGACATCTAACACTACTTAATACAGTAGAAAGCTCTACCATAATGGAAAGATTCTCTCTATAAGAGAGAAATGGCCTCTACAGTTGTTACAATCCTTAGTGGTCAATCACATGACACAGTGGCATAACCAACCAGAGTACACCAAGCCACCAGCTGTAAACAAGGGGAGTGGTCTTACCTAATGCAAAAAAGCTACACCCTATGTTGTAGTCAATTGGGCTCTTGAAGGTCAGTAGATTAAGATCACAGCAAGGACTAGAGGCTATGATGTCAGGTATTTCTTCACTGACTACTCTAATTGTTTAAATACCATTTTTGCAAACACCCACATAAAGGAAACCAACAACAAAGTTTTAAAGATCAGTTGGAACTCTGGTATTGAGCCAGACAGGGATCAAACCTGAGACCCTAGAAACAAGCCAATGTTAGTTTAAGCACCACTATCCAGCATATATCATCTATTTATAGAGATTCAATTCATTCAACTTTGGCTCCCAGATTTGAAAATGTTAGTAGTTGGCCAGGCGATGTCACTTACCGTTTGAATGTTGATTTACTGTGTAAATTACACTTTTGGCTCTCTATGACACCTACTCTATATCTGTACAAGGCTCTGCACTGGTTTGAGACTGATATTAAGCATAAAGCAACGCTTAATTGTGCTTGTTTTTGTGACTTGTTTTCTGAGCCTTTCAATGCAACTAAGGATTTACCATGTTATTAAGTTCCATATACAAATCATAATGGTAATAACAATATCCTCAGCCAGCAATTTGATAAAACTTGATTTTAAATCCACTTATTTTCAATTACTCTAATAAATTTTTGTGGCTCACTCCCAGGGTATTTAAGTGAGCTCCTTTAATGATTTTCAATTGTTCCAACAATAAAGATTATCCTTTATATTAAATCTTGATCACACTTGCTTCTGTAATCCCTTTCTGAAGCCATGAATGGAGTTATTTTCTGTTCTGGTTTCTAGTTCTTTTCCAATTAGTGGTGTTGGCCTTGGAGAATCCAACTTCCACTACAGACTGGCATAAATCCTCTCCTGATGACTTCCACCAGAAGAAATCCTTGGCTGATGGATGGTTCAAATTTCCCTCATGACACTGGGGAAGAAAGTTCCATTATGGCTGCTCCACCATTCCACCTCCCCTAGCTGAACCTTCCTTAGTTAGACACAATACATCCTTCTATCTGTTGATGTAATTGGTAGGATATTACCTATTGGGCAGGTTCAGCTCTATTATGGGAAGGTTTGCCTACCTAGGACAATTTGATCACCTTGCTATGGTTACAGTGCCTATTGGTTTAGTTATTGCAGGGCTTAACTTAGGGGCTTTGGCTCACAAGATTAGGGACTTGTTCCCTCTTAAGTGGGTACCTGACATATGTTTAGACAGAGGGATTCTAACATAACCAGAGAGTATTTATAGTACTGCTTGAGGGAATCACATACACTTACAGTACACTTCTACAATAATTCTTTCAAATTATCCTGGTCAGAGGATTGTTTTAAAAGAAAGACCATTATTCCTGTACTTTTATATTTCAATTGGCCCCTATGAAAAGTCAGGTATTACACACACATCAATACAGACTAATATATCAGCACAGCTGTGTAACCAAAGATGACAATCAGATAACTTCACAGCCTTATTTTACTTTTATTATCTGGTATCATTTCACTTCTTAAAGATTTTGTTGAAACTTCCTGATTTTATGCCTTCAAAAATAATATTCTAATTAGCTTTCTGATGCTAGTATTATATTCTTTTCAAATATTTTTGCTTTTGTTTGAGAGACAAGTATCAGAATTAAAGCAGTCAGAATATGACATGCTCCATGCCAGGAATCCAACAAAGGTATATGAATTTTTGATTCAGAGAATGTTTAATCCTAACATTCTTATTGTGATTCTTGTTGTTTGGGAAGTATTAGTAAGCATAAAATTACACTTCTGGGGATTTTATTGGTCTAAATCTTTTTGTAAAAAAACTTTAAAATTAAGAAGCACCCCTTTTCACAGGTATGGGTCTCAAAAAATATATTGTAGATGTAGTTCTTTAATTTTGAAAACTCTTAAAAAGGGGATTAATTACTTTGAAAATTATTTGATAAACACTGTAAAAATTTATATCATTTCTTTGATTTTATAAATTACAAAAAAATAAAGTAACTCACACTACAAAAATGTGTAAAATTTAACCCATTTTGTTGTATTATTGTATTTTTTATAAATAAATTTGAATTGAATTTAAGTCTCAGGACTTTGGGATATTGAGTAATTAATAAGCTTAATCAACAATGTTGGGCACATAGATATTCACCCTATGGAAATATTTAACATAAATTACAGGCAACTTGGCCCCAAGATAGATAAATCAATAGTAAAATCACATCCTGGTATTAATAAAATCCATGTCCCTAACTAATGGAAGTAAAATGCAGATATGGTGCTATTAATTAGTTCACTTCAAAAGACTCCCACATATACGCCTCATAATTATTACTATTTTAAGTTTAATTATATATTTGTGAGGGATCCAGGGAAAACCAGTAAGACTTAACATTGTCATCAAGCCATCTGGCCATAATATCAGCACTTTTCCCCCTCGCTCTGAGAACTTCAATCTCTTGGTTTGACATATATTTCACCTGTTGCAGAATTTCATCAAACCCTACCAGCAAGTTTCACAAATCCCAAGCATAAATTTGATTTGCTTGGGCAGGCGTTCATTTCTTGGCAAAATAGTCCGTGTATAATTCTTCAAAAGCTGCTTTGATCTCCACTAATGACTCCTTGAGTGTCAGAAATTGCACCATTAATGAGTTTTTGATATGGCCTTTGAATAGTGATCTGTGCAAAGATTTGGTTGGTTTTGTTTTAACTTTGGGAATTCCTCACCTTCTTTAAATAGGTTTATATCAATTTCCACCCAAACTGGAATACCTTACCTGCCCTTGACTGATCCTGGTATGATTTCAACCCAACATGACCCCCTCTGCCACTCTGTCTACCTATTGAGTGATCATTGACCCTTGTCTACTATTTAAATAGAATTACTTCTAATGAAGACAAATTTATCCACGTTTGTGTTGGCTTTTGTATTCTTCAAGATTTTTCCATTCCTTTATACCAAAAGAAATTCCTCTTCTTTCATTCCAGGAAATTAAGGTACATGCCCTTAATTTTGCCCTGAAGGCTAACCCAAGGCTAGTTTTGAACCTCAAATCTTTTGTTATAAAGATTTCCCTCTGTTTCCTCCTGGATGTTGTCCTCAGGAGCAAAACATGATAAAATGGTGCTTACTACAGGGGCTGCAAGCCCCTTGGTTACTCTGTTCCCCCGTGCCTTCTCTGGTCCTTCTCCTTTTGTCTTGAAGTACTCAAACCACCCAAAGTCTCTAGTCCTCCACTCAAGGAAGATATCACCAATTTCCCCTCTACACCAATGGTAATGGTGTTATCTCCCAGGCCTGTGTGGCCCCTCTTCTAGCTTTATCTCTTAATTGTGATCAAGCTTGCACTGCCCCGTGCTCCCTCCTTCACACAGGAACAGTGGTGATGCATACCATTCCTTGCCTCCGCCCTGGCTATGCCTCTGATGATCTGTACTCCTTCCTACTGGATTTTGGTCTCCCCTGCTCTAATGGAGTCCATGGAAACTATTGGTGTGCTGTTTAATCAATTTATCCAGCCTGCCCTAGTTCACCACCAACTTTCCTTAGGATCCCAGAATCAACTATTAAATGCTGTAGCCACCGCCGTCTCAAATAACCATACTAAAATCTGGCCTATCAAGAATGGTCCCACAGACTCTTTGTGTGTATTTCCGACAACCAGCACAACTCACTGGCCTCTCAGAAGTACTAAACCTCCTCCCTGAACTCCTTTTGTTCCTTGCTCCCTGGATACATAAAGGACCAACTATGCAAATTGGATGAACATCAAGCTATGTGGTGAGACAGATAAAAATAACTCTCTTGAAAGATTGAAAAGATTTTGAGACCTTGGTTGACAAAATAAATTGATTCCAAGAACATATTAATTCTCAACTTAAGTTGGTTGGAGTCCACATTAATAATTGGGGCCAATAACTACACCAGCAATACGGCTTGGATAAGACCACTCTAGGCAACACTCTGTGCCAGGTTCAGAACTACATTGATTACAGGGTAGTCTCAATTGAAGCAACTCCACCTACTCCTTCTGTTGAGATTCCATCTGCTTTTGAGGCTAAGGTTTGGGAAGCCATAGCTGAGCTCAAAGCCACTACTCAACGCCAAGCATCTGTTACCAACCAACCACCAGTAGATCCTACACCCAATTCTTGCATTGCCTTGCTAACCAACCATATAGCTACCTTGCAAGGTGAGATTGAGTATTTGAGACAACCCCTCTCTGACCCTGATGATTTGTCCTCTGACTCTGATGGTGAAGGTGAGGCTGAGGTCACTGAAACTCCTACCCATATCAATCATGGGTGTTGCCCTGGCTTGGAAGGCCAACCCTGTGTCAACTGTGCTCTTGCCTTGGATCAGCTAGTGAAGTAAAAAATTACGTTGTAGATAGTCAAGACGCACTGGAAAGAGAGATACAGAATCTCTATTGCTTGACAGAGACAATAAATGGACAGGTTACTCCTCTGGCTGCTCAAACAAATTCTCTGGCAACTTGTATCAATGGGATATCTGGGATAATTGCAGTGCAACATATTAAGATTGATGATTTGGGGCTGCTGCTGCTACCGCCAGAGATATCAGTGGAAAAAAAGTTTTACACTGGACACCCTAGAAGAGAGCCTTCAACTTATCTGGGCTAGACAGCCTGCTGCCAAATCTGAGTTTGAGGGCGACTCCCACATCAATGTCCTCAACCCAGGTGACAACAGTCAGTCCACTTCATTGTCCATTGACCCCAACTATAAGCCAACCTTCAAGAAGATCTTTGACCCTAAGACCTCTACCATTGCTGCTTTCTTGATTATCTACAAAGCTGAAATGCAAAGGGCTACAGATGATATTAAGAAAGAGCACATCCTTACCTGTCTGCATCCCACTTGCCAAGAAGTTGTAGCCCCCAAACTCTCATCCATTGTTACTTGGGAAGATATATAACACCTGCTTATCAAGGAATTTGGCTATGATCTCCGTTTAGAGGTTAAGAAAGATGCTTTTATGCATATTGCTTTCAAACCTAAGGAAAATCTGGATGAGTTTGCTAATTGCTTTTATATTGAGGGACAACAACTCATCACTAGTCAGCAATTGACCTCCAAGGAAGCGTATACAGCATGCTCCAATGCATTGAAGGTGAATCAGCCTCTGTGTCTCCACTTTAAAGCACATAATGCGTCCATTACATCCATGAAGAGCATCAAGACCCTCCTACAAGATATGCACTTAACTCATGGAGGAACTGTGGTCCACAATAATAAGGCCAATAGTGCTGTAACTACTTCTTGCACTCCACACATCATGACCCTTGCCTCTAATGAACAACCCAAGCAACAAGGTTGTCACAATTGTAGTCAGATTAGACACCACTTGCAAACCTGCACCAACCCTTTTGTGGAGGTATGTGACCCCAAAGAACAGTCAGGAAAAGAGAGGTCAGCTTAGAGGCAGAGACGCTCTCTGCTGACCAATCTCCCCTGTCTCCTCCTGATCCTCCCTCTGACAAAGAATCTCATTCTTTGTCTGGCCCTACTATCCACCATCTGTTCCATGATCTTTTGTGCAACTCTGAGCCCAAAGATTCTGACTGCAATGATTCAGATAGTTATGGCTACTCAGTGTTGGTTGTCCCTGAGACTTTGTTGGTCCCCTACAAACTTTGCTCAGGGAAGACCACAACTACATCTCACCCACCTCTGGCTGAAGCTAAGGCAATAATGGCTTGTCCTTGCCTATCTCAAGATCATTGATTCCTGTCTTAGTGGACTCTTTGGAAGAAGCTGCTGAGCTAGATGAGGCCCTCTTCCAAAATGTTACTGTGCCCTCCCTTTGCAAACTGTATACTAGGAGATTCTTGCCTTTAAGTGCATGTT
Source organism: Entomophthora muscae (assembly GCA_014839935.2). Lineage (NCBI taxonomy): Eukaryota > Fungi > Entomophthoromycota > Entomophthoromycetes > Entomophthorales > Entomophthoraceae > Entomophthora > Entomophthora muscae. The sequence goes on along the minus strand of QTSX02005737.1, from coordinate 202,050 downwards.
GTAAAAGTGGGGAAAGGAACAGGAAGCAGTGCAAGACGTCCTGGCTGTCTTGCCAACATTTGAAAAAGATACCACCAGTGTGTAGGTATCCATCCAGAAAGTTAAAATTAAGGCCAGCCTGGACACAGGTTCTCCTGTCAACGTTGTATCCTCCAAGTTGATAAAGAAACTCAAGCTGACTTCTGATCTCAACTATACTCAGTATTATGAAGCTGCTGTTATGGCTCAGACTTGGGCTATTGTCGCCTACTCTGCTCTGCCAATGAGGTTTGGGAAGCTTCTCATTGCATCCCCCACTGTTGTTTTGGAGAACAAAAGCTATGACCTTCTGATAGGCACTCAAATCCTTTGAGAGTACAATGGGACTGTCAATCTTTGAGATGGGTATCTATCCCTCTAGGGTATGAGGTCCCATTAATCTTTGAAGAACCTCTGCGCATCCCTGTCAAGCGCCTTAAGACTTGTGTCCTCAAATACCCCACAGGCATCTTCTTGCTGAAGTACAGGACTCACTCCTCCAATATTTTCTCCCCTCCTCCTTCTTGTCCTGCAGAGGAAGGTGTCTCTTTGCTTGCTCCTGCAACCGTCATTATTTCTCTTGGCTCTCAAGTGATCATTGATTCTCAGATCTCCTATGAGGTACCTGGGAAGTTGTTCTTAGAGTTGTACTCTCCTGAATCCTTGAGTCACAACAAACCTTGGTTATGCCCTGGGATTTTAGATCAAACTCATAAGGAGCCTGTTCAACTAATACTAGCCAATTTGACCGCTTTGTCCATGCAGGTTTCTAGAGGCCAAGTTGTGGGACATGGACGCATACTGGGAGCAGAGCAAGTGGCTTCTCTCTACCCCTTTGGGACATTCAGCGACTTCAACTTGCCAGAAGAAGATCCTCAAGTGCTTTTTCTGTTTACAGCTGCTTATTTCCCACAACTATCACCTATCCAGAAGAAAGATGTATTAGAGCTGCTTGACCAGTTCAATAACATCTTTGCTTCCTGGCCCAAATAATATGGTTCAGAAAAAGGGGTCTTTCACCAGATTGATACAGGTGATGCTCCTCCCTTCTGTGCTAAACCTTACTGCAGCAGCAGGGTATAAGATGCCCAGGTTTCCAAAGAACTCAAACAACTATTAGATACTGGACTCTTAACTCCCTCTCAGAGCCTTTGGGCCTCCCCCATACTGATCCTTAAGAAGAAGGATGGAGGCCACCATATTGTTATGGATTATTGCCACCTAAGCTCTCTCACAAAAAAAGTGTACCCCCTGCCCAGAATTGATGATGCCCTTAGGTGATTTGGAGGGTCAAAGTTCTTCTCTGCCATGGATTTAGCATCAGGATACTGGAAGGTCAATCTGTCTCCAGAAGACCAAGAAAAGGCCTCCCTTATTACATCAGAAGAACTCTACAACCCCACTCAAATGCCTCAAGGACTCTGTAATGCTCCAGCTACATTTCAAAGAGCCATGGACTCTATTCTATGGGACCTGAAGCTCTCCTATGTAGTTGTATATCTGGACAATATAACAGTGTTCAGCTCCACCTTCACTGACCATTTGAGCCATATTGTATCTGTCTTTCTCAAGATTAGAGAAGACGGTTTAAAGCTCAAACCTTCCAAATGTTCTTTCTTTAAGGAACAACTTAAGTTCTTGGGCCACAAAGTCACTCAGACTGGAATACGCCCCATAGACAATAAGGTAGAAGCCATTGATAAGACGTGCCTCTCACAAATCTATGTGAGGTCCAAGTATTACTTGGCATGATGGGATACTACCAGCAAATCATCCCTGACTTTGCAGAGCTAAGTGAACCCATTTTCCAACTTCTCAGGAATATTTCCTTTGAATGGACTGATAGTCAACAACAATCATTTGAGGCTCTGAAGACCAAGCTTAAATAAGCCCCCATCTTAGTCTATCCTGATTATGATAAGGAGTTCATCTTGTACACTGACTCCAGTGGAGTAACTGTGGGTGCAATCTTAGCCCATCTAGACAATGAGGGTGTAGATCAACCTCTGGCATATTCTTCACGTGTCCTCAATAAACATGGGAAAAATTATAGCACTGTTAAGGGTATGGATGTACAAGTATTCTGGCTATTGCCATCACACATAAAATCCAGTCATTGCCTGATTTGATGCCTTTCCAATATACCATTTGACATACCAGAAATGGCAACAAATCAATATCACATGACTGTCCAGGTATCAAGCAACTCAAACTCATCCAGCACATGACCAGCCCCTGGGTTTTGTCCAACTAATATCCCCGCCACAGCTAAATCTATATAAGTCTAAAGTATTATCCAATAAAACTTACTTCTTCTCTTCCTACTTTTATATTTGATGCTTCCCCAAAAGGCGTTCTTATCACTGATAGAACTACAGTTTTTGACCACATTAATGAAAGAGAAAATGACTGAACAGAACCCACCCACCTTTGCCCATGTACTCAACCAGGCCACATCCCAGGAGACCTGGAAAACATACTTCTGCGCACACAACATCAATGAAGATATTCCTAGTGGATGTACCATATTCAAAGGTCTGGTCATGCCCAAAGCATGCACCAAGATAATTCAATACAGTTGCTCTCTTCAACCACAAACAAACACACAACCACCTATCACAGGTGAAGTTACTAACACCAAATACATTGGTATTGACAAGTTCTTTGTGTAAAAACAAAGAAAACGTCATCAACTGGCTAGACCACACAGCCGCTAAACTCTGCACCAGCCGCATCCCCCATGAGAAATGGGTCCATGAAGCCAGCAAGCGCGTATACAAGGTCACAGCTAGCTCTATTGCCACCTGGGTTGGCTACAAACCAACAACCAGCTTGACAACTGGGAAGAGTTCAAAGCCACCATCACCCACAATTCCCGCGTCACTGAATCTCTCCAAGACATTGCAATACAGCTCAGTGATCTTCCTCAAAAGACCACTATTGCAGCCTACGCTAACAAATTCAAGGAAATACATTGCAAAATCCAAAACCCAGCACAAGCTGACAAAGTACACACCAGAGCATCATTCATCAACAGAATGAAACCCTCTGTTGCTGCCCTCATCCGCCCAGAGGCTAATACCTCCATGCCGGTGCTCATTGCTGAAGCCAAGCACGCTGAAAAACGCACCAACATGTAATATATTGCATGTCATGTTTGGCTCCGGGGGACAACATCCTGGAGGACATGGCAGAAAATCTTTATTACAAAAGATTTGAGATTCAAAGCTAGCCTTGGGTTAGCTCTTCAAGGCAAAATTAAGGGCACATACCTTAATTTCCTGGAAAACAAGATGTAAAAGTCCTTTTGGCAGAAAGGACAGGAAAAGCTTGAAGATTATAAAAGCCAACGCAAATGTGGATAAACATGTCTTTATTAGGAGTAATGATTCTGCTTTAAATAGTTGACAAGATGCGGTGATCACTCAATAGGAAGACAGAGTGGCTGAGGGGGTCACGCTGGGATGAGGTCATACCAGGATTAACCACAGACAGGTACAATAATCTGGAATGGGTGGATATTGAACCAGAACCATTTACAGAAGGCAGGAAATTTCTGAACTCAAAGGCAAAACCAGCCAAATCTTTGCAACTATCAATATTTGAAGGCCAAATTGAAATAGCATTAATTGTGCAATTTACAACACTGCACGCAACGGCAGCCGCTCCTCAAACAGCAATGGCAGAGAAAACACCAATGTCAATAAACGCCAAAATACCAACCATAACAACAGCAACTCCAATTGTAACAATGGTAATTGTAGCCAAAGCGCAAACCGCTCCTGTCCCAAGGAAGAGGACACCACTGAAGTTTACAACGCTGAAGTAGCAACCCACTATGAATTTGACCCCACATTCTCTGACCTCAAAGGTCTCAAAACAGAGGAACAGGGAAAAGAGGAGGGGGAACAGGCTTAAGTGCCCCTGTCTCCCCCCAACATGACAAGAAGAAGTACCAGGCACAAACTTTGCTGCTCGCATCTCCTGTGTCCCGCAATCCTCCATTTTTTATGAACGTAAAAGTTAAAGATTGCTCACAACTTCTTGTCTATCCATGTACTTACAAATCTCATACACATAAAATTCTATTTGACTCTGGTGCACAACACACTATGGTTAGCAAACCTTTTGTAACCAAGTACAAAATACCAGTTGTCAAATCCAACTTCAAATACGCCAGAATAGCAAGCAGATCAAAAGTTCTACTCAAAGGCAAAACAACTCCCTTCAGAATTGACCTCCAAGGCATACAAACGTCCATCAAATGATTGTAATGAACAACATAAACTACAACATTGTAGCAGGCATGAACTGGTTCAACAACGTGAATCCAAGAATATGTTGGAAAACAAAAACCATGACAATAAAATGCAATGGAGTCAATTTTAAAATTCTCAAAGAACCTAACAATCTAATCCTAAGAGATACAGTATTTGTCTGAATCATAAATCAGGAAAACTTGGAATGTCTAACCAAAGACAGTACCCTTCACATATTGAGGTACACCAAATTCAATAACATGCAAACAACCAAGATTAAATGCCCAGAAACTGTGGCACTCCTAAATGGATACACTCATGTATTCAAGGAAGAACTCACAGAGTTACCCCCCAAACAAGAGGCCAAGCATGGCATCAACTTATGCAAAGCCATGCCCAAACCTGAACTCCTCTACAGACTCTCCTCCATGGAGACCTAAACACTTAAAGCCCAAATTGAGGACAATATAGCCAAATGATTCATTTGCCCATCTGAATCCCTGTGGGGGCAGCAGTTTTCTTCATAAAGAAGAAAGAAGGATCCCTTTGCTTAGTTACTGACTACAGAGCACTAAATGCAAGTACAGTAAAAAATAAATACCCACTTCCCCTCATAGAAGACCTATTTGCAAGGTGCTCCAGAGCAAAAAAATTCTCAAAAATTGACCTCACATCTGGTTATAACCAAGTGGAAGTCAAAGAGAATGACACACTAAAGACTGTGTTCTGCACAAAATTTGGGTTGTTTGAATGTAAAGTAATGAACTTTGGGATTATCAATGCTCCCACAACGTTTGTCACCATGATGAACCAAGCGCTAAACAGTCTCTCAAATACATTATGTTACCTCAACACATCATCATATTTTTAAAAACAAAAGAGGAAAACCTCACGCATGTCTGCAAGACACTCAATTGACTCGCAAAGCACAAACTATACACTAAGCCTAGTAAGTGCCAATTTATGGAAAAGGAACTCTTGTTCTTGGGCCACATTGTCTCTGACAGTGGCATCAAAGCAGACCCAGATAAAATAAAAGCCATAAATAACATGCAACACCCCACTTCTGTGAAACAAGTTAGATGCTCTCTTGGTATGGTAGCTTATCTAAGGAAATACATCAAAGACTGCAGAAAGCTCACTACACCAATCAATGACCTAACCAAAGGTAATGCCAAAAAGAAATTCATCTGGACTCCAGAATGTGACAAGAATTTCCAACTACTAAAACAAGATTTGATCAAAGCACCAATATTGCAATACCCTAATAACAATGGGTGCTACAAGCTTGAGTCAGACACTAGTGACACTACCATTGGCGCAGTCCTACGCATCTGCCAGCCAGGGCAGCAAGACTTCCTGCCAGTATGTTATGAAAGCAGAAAACTAACAAACACTGAGCAAAGGTACCCAATACACAATAAAAAATTGCTAGCAATATATCACACATGAAAAAAAGAGATGTTATCTTCAACTACACTTAAACGTCCAAGTGCTAACTGACCACAAATCCTTAATCTATTTCAAAACTCAGAACACACTTGCACGGCGCCAAGTCAAATGGATGTCCTTGCTGGAACAGCTTAACCTGGACATCCAATACAAAACAGGGCAGAGCTGGTCACGCCAATGCTCTCTCTAGGCTATGCCAGCCAAGAGAGGATCACCCTGACCACCTGGACCCTGACTGGCCCAACCTATACAACACTGAGTACAAGACAAAAGGAAAGGATCCCTCCACTCATCAACTAACCCATGATACGCTAGTAAGGAATGAAAAACGTTTCCACATATCAAATGGCACGGTATACCAAATCATCAAGGATAAACACATTCCATACATCCCACTTGCACAAAGAGTCAACACTATACTAAGACACCATTGTCTGCTAGGACACACAAAGACTAACAACCTATATCTTCTATTAAAAGAGATAGTATGGTGGCCCAACCTGAAGCAAGACATAATTGATGTTCTAAAAAAGTGTACAGTATGTGAAAAATACGCCAGCACCAAGGCGCACAGCAAACAGTTAGCTCAGTACCTGACCCCAAACCATTTAAGGTTTGGGAACTGGATGTAGTGGGACCCTTCTCAGAAACCAAAAAAAATCAATGTTTCCTAATTGTAGCCATCAACTTTGCCACATGTTAGCCTATCTGCTGGGCAACAAAAGATCACAAGGTGGAACAACAAATCAATTCATCAATAAAAGAATAATAGCAGACTATGGCACTCCAGACTACATCATAACAAATGGAGCAAAAGAGCTAACAGGCCATGTAGTAAACGACAATCTAAAAACAAAGAACATCAAACACTCCACAACCTTGCCCTACAGCCAACGGCAGAGTTGAACACCTGAACGGCAGCCTTATCAGAACCCTGGAGAAAATAATGGATGGAAAAGCCAAAGACACATGGCCACTCTATGTGAAACATGCATTACTAGTATCCCGGGTTTGTACCAATCAAGGGACAGGCTACTCACTGTTTGAACTAACATACAGGTAAAAGTCAGAAATAGTCACCCGCAATAACCAACCATACATGAAGATTGCCCTGGGGAAACCTCCCACAGTAGAACAGAAACCAGCTCTACAACACATACGCCTCAAAGCCAAACTGGCAGAAATAAAGAGACTCAAAACTCAAAAGATAAACTCAACAGAGGACCCACTCCCCATCAACTCCCCCGTCTGGGTCCTAGCTACGAACAGAAAGAAGCTAGACTCAGTACACAGGGGACCAGGAAGAATCATCAGATATTGACCAGACAGGAACACCTACCTGGTTAAGTTCCAGGGTGCCAAAGAGCCCATCACCAAAAAGTACCACAGATCTCGCCTCCACCCTAGCAAAGGAGAACACTTGACCCAGTTGGTGCCCACTAGTAAACAACTCCAGGAACATCAGGAGGTAGAAGTCAAGACAAAGCCCCCTCCTGATGTACCCAAGTAACCCCTTAAGGGAGGGGTGTGTTGAGGGTCTGGATGTACAAGTATTCTGGCTATTGCCATCACACCTAACATCCAGTCATTGCCTGATTTGGTGCCTTTCCAATATACCATTTGACATACCGGAAATGGCAACAAACCAATATCACATGACTGTTCAGGTATCCAGTGACCTGAACCCATCCAGCACATGACCAGCCCCTGGGTTTTGTCCAACTAATATCCCTGCCACAGCTAAATCTATATAAGTCTAAAGTATTATCCAATAAAACTTACTTCTTCTCTTCCTACTTTTATATTTGAAGCTTCCCCAAAAGGCGCTCCTTATCAGCATCACTGAAAAGGAATGTTTGGCAGTTCTACATGCTGTAAAGAAGTTTTGATACTGCATCTATGGGACTCATTTTACCTTAGTCACTGACCACTCCTCCCTTAAGTGGTTACAAAAGCTAAAGGAACCTTAAGGTCAACTGGCTCGGTGGGCCCTGTGGTTACAAGGGTATTATTACACTGTGGTACACAGGACTGGTGCTCAAAACCAGAACGCCAATGGACTGTCTAGAATTCCTATACTGGCTATCCATCCTGATAAGCTACTTGCCTTTAGTAGTTAATAGGATACCCTGACTCTTAGACAATTGAGCCAGAAGAGATCTGCTTGGCTCTACAAATCTTGTCAAAGGATACCATCATTTGGGATAGGAAGCTCTTTAAGAAGGTCAACAATACCTATATGCCTTATGTTTGCCCTAGTATAAGAATATCCATTATCCTCGAGGCCCATATTATCACTGGGCATGGGGGTATAGCAAAAACTAATGACTGGCTGTGTAAAAATTTCTACTGGGAATACATGTGCCTCCTAACTCTGACATCCTTGCCTCCTGTCATTCCTGTCAACTCCAACGCCCTTGACCATCCCAACATCATTTCAAGCTCATCCCACCTAAGCTTGCCTTCCACACTAGAGAATTGATGCTTTTGGGCTTCTCCCATGCTCTAAGTTGGGGTGTTGTTTTGTTTTGGTAGTTGTGGACCACTTTAGCAAATGGGTCAAAAGCCAGAGCTACAAAAGATAAAACTTCCAAGGCTATCACAAATTTCTTGTTGAAAGATATCTTCTATCAACACAGGTGCCCCCAAGTACTACTATCTGATAATGGCACAAATTTAAATCCTCTTCTTATCACCTCTATTGTAAAAGCTATGGACACCCATCAATATTTCTCTGTAATGTATAACCTGTCAATCAATAAGACTGTTGAACAAGCAAAATCCTCTCTTATGTCCATTATGAGAAAGCTCACCCTCTTGAATGCTACCAATTGGGATATTTTCCTCCCTGCTGCCCTCTTTGCTTATCATCTCAGTATACATCAATTGACTGGCCAATCCCCCTTTGCCATGTTGTATGGACAAGAAGACACAACTCCCTCAATTCAGGACCACTTTTGATTGAAGTTGATGTGGCTGCCAACCCTGAAACCCATATCAAGGACTTGACCAATTGCATCATAGATATTCTGGCTACAGCATACTCTACTGCTTATAAAATCAAGGCTTTAAAGCTCTTGCCTTCCAATGCTTCTAGGGCCCCCTCCCTAAGTGTTGAGCAACTTTGGTTATTGCTGATATGTTCAAAGCTACAGATAGATGTTAGCCCTGCCAATGTACTCTACCTAATCCTATGCAAGAGCACTACAGACTACAATAGAATAGAAATTTGAATATAATTATGTTTATTGAAACTGGAGTACAATCTAGCCAGCAGCTGCAATCTATCCAGGTGTAACTAAGAACTTGTTGCTATTCTTTCAGGCAAGTGGATCAATATATACTGCAACAACCCTTATTATTGTCCTTTCAGACAGTTCTCAGTGACTACCTTTACAATAGGTCCATCTTTGCTGGCTGCGCCTATCCTGATTGGCTGTCCTTGGCATGTGTGTTGCTACTGGCCTTAGAAAGGCGTACATGGCACTTCAGCTACAGCCTACACTCTTCTTGAGCTAACCTACTGTTATTTATTGATTGGCTGTATCTTACACGCCTATTATTGCGCTGGAAAACTATGCCGTATTTAGTTGACACTTATAGATGGTCCCTAATCTGTCCTCCAACATTGGAAGGTAGAATTCTGGTATTCTATTTGTAGGGCTTAATCAGTGATCCTTTTTTGGCAACCAAGCCTTCTGCTTATTAATCCAACAGGTCAAGTTGAGGATTATACACCGTATATTAGTGGACTCAATCCTATATTGACTCATGGATTGTCTGCAGTGTAATGCTGACCTGAACCAATAAGGAATCCAATTATACACAGTGTAATGCTGATCCAAACTGGGTATTTCCTAGCCATTTGTATATTGCTTGTTTGATATGACTCTATACTCTCATCAGGCTGTGTGGGACTGAGTTGATACAGTCCAGTAAGGTGGAATGAAAGATACATGGTTGGTGATCTTATGGTTATACAGTGTGTAATCAGTGATAATCATTATATTGGCTAACAATTATAAAGTGCATAATAACTACATCACTTATAATAAACTAGTAATATACAGTGTATAATCAGTGATAATCATTATATTGGCTAACAATTATACAGTGCATAATAACTACATCACTTATAATAAACTAGTAATATACAGTGTATAATCATTACACATTGGAATGATAATCAAGTAATAATATGGTGTATAATTGTTGCATCTGTTATAATAAACCAACAATTATATGGCATATAACTGCTATTTCATATAAATATATTGGTTATTACATGGCATTAATTAATAAACTTAATAGAATATTGACCTAGTGGTAATACAGCATATAACTAATAAAGATTTACGTGCAATGATTAGCCTGGTCATTTGTGGTCAATTAGCCTAATCTCACATTTCCCCCCTCTTGACCATAAATAGGGAGGGTAATAAGAGAGTCAGGCATATGGCTTTTTCAACAACTTCCTCCTGTCTCAGTACCAAAGAAGAGTACCAGGAGTTCCTGGCAACCATAAGGAGGAGCGCCAGCAGGATTTCAATTGGCAGAGCAAGGAAGCGTGTCATCTCCAATTCTATGGGTGATGTTTGTTGTGTGCTCAAGAAAATGATAACCGCTCAGAGCTTTCCTTGGCCACTACCGTGGTAACTAATCCTTTCTGTTGCCTGCATAGCCCCATCTTGGAGCAGGAGGCCAAGCAGGGAAGTTGTTCCCCTTTGGTGGTTGCGGGTACCCATTGGGCTTTATCAGTGGACCCTGAGGCTTGGCGGACCAGGGAAATTGTCCCTTTCCACCTACTGTGCCTTACACACCTGATCCAGCCTTGCTGGGATCTGTGATTCTCACCTACAACCTGGACCATGCAGACTTTGAGGTGAATAGCCTGTTTCAGGGCTATGAGCTTCTGAGTGAGTTCCCTTTTTTCTTCTGTCTTGTGGGCAGGGGGTGGATATTCACTCCTGTCTTTGCCACTCTGAACAGTACCACCCTCTTGCCGTTTTTCTGTGGCCCTTTGTGAGCTGGCCTGGCTTCTGGAGGGGGTCTTAGTGGAGCCGCCTTGCTCTAATGTGGCATTGTATGCTAAGTATTCACAGGTGATAGATTTCAACCGTGCATAGTACAAGTCTGGTCCCGTGCTTAGGGGCCCAGTCCCAACTCTACCTGTCAGTGGGGTCTTTGGCGTGCTGATAATCAGCATAATTGGCTGGCTGCTGTCATAAACCTGACCTTGGAAAAGTTGGAGACTGGGGATCCTGCCCAGTATCTTTCATATATTGCCTTGTTGGGTAACCTTTTTTTCTGGTCCCTAAGCCTTTGCTTCCTTGTGGTTCCTTGGCCCAGATGCAGGCCATCCTGGAGTTCTACCGTTGTGAAGCGTTGCGTTGTCAGCGGGGTCTTATGGTTGACTATCCCTCAGAGGGATTTATTGTGGATTGCCTGTTGTTGGGGGCAATCTTCCTTATTGAGTGTGGTCTGGGTTGCCTGGCAGATGGGGAGCTAACCTTGACTGCGCCCATCATGCACTGGGAGTGGCTCTCCCCTGAGGTGCAACATATGTGGCTTTGGAACGTTGTTGTTCTTTATCAGGTGGTGGCCACCCACGCTTTGGGTGACTATGTGGAGGCTACCACCCACCATGTCCCTGAGGAGCCTGAGGAGAGCACTCAGTAATAAAGTTTTGTAGAACTAAGTTCTTTTTCAATATAATGCACTTTCTATATCTTTTATATTATTTATATCTTTTTATATTTTTCTTGTTATGAATTATATGATGTGCTTATATTACTTATGTTATTTTCTTTTATGACAAGTTCAGATAGTGTTTTAATTAGGCCCTCCCTTTGGGGTGCAGAATGGACGTAGAAACTTTGCATGTATGTGATTGAATATGCGTCCACTATCCTTATCCTTGATGATGTAGGTGTCAGGTGAGGTTTTCTCTATGATTTCAAAGGGGCCTGCCCATAGCTTGTCTAGTTTATGGGATCTATCCGCCCCTCAAGTGTCGCAGAATGCGACCCCCTCCCTACCTCAAAAGAAGGCAATGGGGCTCTTTTAGCAGAGTCCCTCTCAAATCTTGCTTGGGTCTTGATAGCTGTGTTGCTAAAAGCAGATGCCTTCAATTTGATGAGGGTGTTGGCCAGTTGTCCTAGGTACAGACTGTAGGAAAGTTTCCCAGGGTCACCTGTAGCTGAGTATAGGACAAGCAGAATGGCAGGGTGGCGGCCATACATCAGTTGAAATGGAGACGCTCCTGTAGTAGAGTGAAGCAAAATGTTGTACACAACCACTGCTGCTCCTATGTACGTTTCCCAGGAAGATGTACACAATGAAGCTAATTTCTGGAGGATCTGGGTTAGGGTCATTGGCGCGTTTCACCATCCTGGCAGTTTCAGGGTGGTATGGAGTGGAGAGTACCCCAGAACTCCCATGAGGTTGTTCACTCTTGATATTACTGAGGCCCTAAAGTTAGTCCCATTATCTGAGATTAAGAACTGTTGGCAGCTGTGGCAAAGTATGATGGTGTCTAATACAAATTGTGTAGTAGAAGGAGCATCTACCTTCCTTAGAGGCCGGGCTTTCACCCACTTAGTGAGGTGATCTATAGCTACTATCACATAACAAAAGACAGGGCCACTATGTGGGAGTGATCCCACTATGTCTATCAATATGGTGTGCCAGGAAAAATGGGTTTCATCATTTGGTAAGTTGTGCTTTTCTGTAGGGGCTTACTCCCTTGGAACTTGATGAAGCAGTCAATTGTCTCCTGAATATCTAAATTCATTGATTCCCAGAAGTAGGTGAAAGACAGGATCTCATTGGTTTTCCAAAAGGCACCATGACCTGTTGCCTTATGAGCAGCCGTAACAATGCTAGTCCTTTTGGAGGGAGGAGGGAATATGTGTTCCTTGCCATCCACCAGCTTATATAGCACACCATTGTGTAGTACTGTATCCTTTCAAAGGTCTTGTAGAATATGCTGCACTTTCTTGGGCTTGTTGCTAAACTTCCCAGCCATCATTTTGTGGTAAAGCTGATCTGCTAATGGGCTCACTAAGGCCACGGTGGGTAAGTGAGATAGGCGGTCTGCATTCTGGTGCTTGCTGCCAGGGCAATGGAGGATTTTGTAGTCCAAGGCCTATAGTTTCAGCGCCTACTGGGCAAGTTGACCTTCTGGATCCTTGAGGCTCTTGAGCCAAGCTAGGAACGTGTGGTCTGTAACCACTGTGAACTGTATATCATGGATGTAGACCCAAAATTGTTTGCATGCATAGATGACTACCAGGCATTTGCGCTTTGTCACTGTATAGTTTTATTCATGAAAGTTTAGTGTTCTACTAGTGTATGCTACAGGGTGTTTGAGTCCCTTGTTGTTGAGTTGGGATAGTACAGCCCCAACTTCTGTAAGTGAGGTGTCAGTATGGACTACAAAGGATCTGTCAAAGTCTGGGTACATCAGAACAGGGTTGCTTGACAAGGCCAAGTGTAGTTTGTCAAAGGCTCCTTGACATTGCTTACTCCATACAAAGTCAACTCCCAATTTTAGAAAGTGGAAGAAATGTTCTCTAATGGCTGCAAAGCTGGGGATAAAACATCAATAGTAACCAACCATTCCCAAGAAGACCTGTATGTTGCGTTTTTTGACTCAGGTTGCTTCATCTTAGATATGTCTTTGGTTTTTATGGGCTGGGGACGCAGACCCTGACTATCTATGACAAAGCCCAGGTATTCCAGCTGGTCCTTGAAGGACTGGCATTTGTGCGGCTGTGACAGATCCAGGCCTAACCAGTCCATCCTGCAATTAGCCTGCCCTTGACTCTTATTAATGTTACCTTCCTGGGACAAAGCTTTGAGGAGCTTTGCCTCCAGGGAGGCAATTTTATTGGATAACACTTTATTGTCATCCCACCAACAAGCCATGATTTTAACACTTTTTTCCTCTTGTGCTCTCAACACCTCAATTTCACAATTTGCCATCTCTTTTACTTGTTGCAAGATTTCATCCCATCCTACCAACAAGTTACAAGCATCTCAAGCATAAATTTGGTTCCCTTGAGCGGGAGTCCCTTCCTTTGCAAAGTAATTGGAATACAGCTCTTCAAACACAGCCTTTACTTCTACTAAAGATTTGGCAGTAACAGTCAGTGACCTCTAGGCTGGTCCAAGCTTCTTCAAATGTACTTGTAGGAACCTCCTTTCTTACAGCAGCAGTTTTCACACAAAGGACCCCAAACTTGGCTCTCTCAAATTTTAACAAAGAAGGCATGACAATTGAAAAATAGGTGAGGGGAAAGCATCAAAACCAACAATGAATATTTTTATTAATGTTTAACTGTTTTTGCTTATATACCATTCAGGGCATACACGGCTGAAAACCCCTCTGGTTCCTGAATCAACCAATGATTTGCATCACGTGGCCTATGACATTCAAGTTATCCAACATAGATCTTTACCTGAAAGATCACCAACAATTCTCAACCTATGAGAATTGATCTACAATGGGCAGAAGTCACCTGGCTCCATTCAACCCAATGTACCAATTTGGCATGGAGCTTCCCCAGCTCCCAGCGCCAAAACCCTGTGGATTGCACATCCTAAACTCAGCTATCAGTGTTCCAACTGGGAACCAGCTGATAAAACCTGAATTCCTAGGCATCCTTGCCTTTATTTAGTTATTTTTGCATTTAATAGTTTTTCGCCTTAAAACCCATTAAACTGCTTTAAAACTCAAACCAGGCGCCACTGCGGCGCCCAGCAATTTCCCCAGGCGGCGCCTGAGAAAATTTGATAGCAGCACATCTCAAATTCATTAGGCGGCGCGGCAGCGCCTCTAACCCAATAAATTTGCTGACACAGTGCTTTTAACCCAAATTCTGGGGGTTTTCCCATGGTTAACCCTAACCAAATTTCTTTTACAAAGTCAAGGCCATTTTAATATAATTAAATCATCATTAATTATATCCTGTATTTATTAATTAATCTTCCTGATTAACTAACCCATTTTTGAGATGCCTAGTCTCCAAGATTGATTTGGCCAATCTTGCCTCAATTCTTTTAGTTAGCCTAACCTAACTAAACATCCATATTATGTTCTTTTATTAAATATGGATATCCAGTTTCTAGGAACCTTTCCCTCAAGAATTTCAAACAAACCTATCTATATGCAATAAACAGCAAAAACAGAACATCTTTATATTTTGGAGCATTTATTTGGCTAAATACTCAGCAGTGACTGTAGTACAGTCACAGCGGCTTTATCTTAATATTGGCGGCTGCTAGCCTCTTGAAGACCTCCTCCAGATGAGCTATATGCTTGGTGAAAGTCTTAGAGAAGTCATTGATGTTATCCAAGTACACTAGGATACAAGAGAGTTTAAGGTCATCAAGGATGGTGTCCATAGCTTGCTGGAAGGTTGCAGGGGCATTGCACAGCCCTTGCGGCATCCTCATTGGTTGAAATAGTCCTTGTGAGGTTATGATGGCACATTTTTCTTGTTCTTTGGGGGGTAGTTTGATCTGCTAATAGCCCAATAAGAGGTCCATGACAGAGAAGTACTTGGCGCCTCCAAGGTGGTCTAATGTGTCATCTATGCAAGGCAAGGGGTATGAGTCCTTTTGATGACCTTGTTGAGGTGTCAATAGTCAATGACAACTTGGTTAGAGCCATCTTTCTTCTTGACAATCAGGATAGAAGATGCCCAAGGACTTTTGAACGGGATCAGCATGCCTTGTTTCAGCAGTTTGCTGACTTCATCCAAAATGACCTCTTTGTTTGCTTTTGATAGTTGTATGAGGCACATGCAGATTGGAGGAGTGAATCCTGTATCAATGTGATGGGTTAATCCTTCAGAACAACCCGGATCATGATTGCTTTCAGAAAAGATTAAGCGGCACTTCTCAAACAGCAATGATGCCTGGGCTTGCCTCTCAGGACCAAGGGAGGAAAAGTCTGCTAGGGGTGTAGTCAGATGAACTGCTGGTTCAGGGTTGTCCTGTACACCCATTTCCTTGAATGTACCAAATCCCTTAACCTCAGATAGTTCCTCCATGGAGTAGAAGTGTAAGAAGCCTACCACTTGGTCTTTCTTGATAGAAAGCGTCTTCTTTGTGAGGTTGGCCAAGAGGACGTGTATCTCCTGTTAGCCAGGGGGAAACAATGCCTGGCGCAATGCACGGTTCAAAGAGAGAACGGCCCCAGGGTTTGACGAATTCTCCATATAGCCCTTCAGGGACAACCACAGATAACCCAGTCTATGCAATCTTCTGGTGTCCAGGTTCTAGGGAAAATGCAGACCTGATCCTCAGGAGAATACCCATATGTTCCAGAATATGTGTAGGAGGTTTGTGTCTATGTTTTACAACAATTTTGTATTCCACAGGGACAATTCTTTTAGTGTAGACCAGGTTAAAAAATTTTCAGGGCTTGGGAGCAGTGTTTTGATCTTCCCTACTGAAGAACAAGGGTAAGGTTTGATAAATGATCTCAAAGGTGGCAAGACCCCAATGTGTCATGGATCCATATTTCACCAGGAATGAGGTGCCTATGAAAAATTGTAGGTGTTGTTTGGCAAGACAACTGCTGGGGCAGATACTGCAATGGAGCCAAATTGCATAGGTAGTGCGCTGTATGCTCCCACAGAGTAATTGGGTTCTTTGCCAGCTGTATCAAAGGGCAATCTGTAGTCAACATCTGGGGCTATACCTAATTTCTTCACCATCTTAGTGGAGATGATGTTAAATGGAGTACCACTATCCACTATTACTCAAATGCAATGTTTGTTAAACAATATGTCAATGAAGGTTCAGTCAATATAAGAGTCATTGAGGCCTTTTAATGTGAGTATCCCATTCTCCTTCTCACTCTCCAAGGTGCGGAGCAGGCTTTTATAGACATTAGGGTATGCAGACTTAAGCTCCTCCAGAGGGAAAGCTACTTATATCAACTTCAAGTTTGAGGGGTTATTGGAGCATGAAAAACAGCAGTTTTCTCTGGTGTCCTGTAATTGGGCTGCATATGGTTTTGATACTTCAGCCAGGGCAGCCTCTTTGTGCTATAATTTAGTTTGAGAGCAGGTAGTCACAGCATAGAGGTTGTTAGCTACAACCATATGAATTGGGTCCTCATGAAGCTCTTTGGGGTGGTGTAATTTGGGGCCAGGTTCAATGGGAAGGTTGAGGGATTTGATGGAGGTATAAATTCCCTCTTCTACTCCGCCTTGGCTTTTCCCTTGTTGATGCTAGTGGGATAGGATTGTACAACATGTACCTTCTTGGCGTTGGTCAGGCATTTAAATTCCCAATGTCCTTCTGTGATGCAGCCAATGCAGTAAGGGCCCTTCACATCAGGAGTGTGTGCAGAGGACTTAGCAGAATCCTCCTTCTGGAAGCGCAGTTTTTTGTAGGCTGTCTTTGGTTGCTTGGGTTTGGGTCTATTAGGGGGACCAAATGTTTAAGTGTGGCTACAAAGACAGTCCACAATTTCTGACACATCCTTGCCCTTTGCGTAGGTGGGGCCCATTGCTCTGTAAAGTTCTTTATCAGGGATGGGTTGACTGCTTCATTGCATCACAAATGCCAAAGGAGGAGACCCTTCCAGAACCAAGGAGTACCAGCGTGTCATGATAGAACATTTCGCAAATTCTTGCAGTGTTTTCCTGGGGCAAACTTTATGGCTCCAAACTCGGATTTCCTGATGAAGAGGATATCCTCTCCACCAAACTCCTTGAGTACAGCCTGTCTTACTTCCTGGTAGCTCCAGTCAGTTACAGGTAGTTGTGGCATCACTAAGTTGACGCTTACTGTGTCTAGGGTGGTGATGAGTGTGGTTGCCTTCTGGTGGTTGCTGGTGCCTCTCATTTCCATTTCAAAAAGACTTAGGAAGGAATACACATTTCCTTGCTTGTAAAATTTAGAGAGAGTTGAGAGGTTAGAACCGTTTATTAGTGATTGTAGGCTCAGAGGGCTTGCAGTGAAAGATAGTTTATTGCCTATCCGCCATATAACTACGTCTAGCCCTAGGCGTGAATTTTGGTGTAATGGTTTTCTGGTAGGAAGAGTGGTGAACACTTTGGGAATCCCCCTGTTTGTGTGTTCCACTTCCTCCTCAGAGATGTTGTTGGCGTCCTCATAGTGATTATTAGGCATAGAGGATGACCTCTGTTGGCTGGTGGGGATGCATTTACAGCATTTTGTTTCTAGTTGGTGAACTTGGGATTCCATTCTGGCCAGGCAGTCATGGATGTTCAGATTGTTCATCTGCAGGCTTTTCTGGCAGAGCTCAGACTCTACACCCAGTGTGGTTTTGGACAGGCATGAAATGACATTCTTCATGGTGCTTGCTCTGTTTGCAGGGCCATTATGGGTTTGTGGGCTCTGGCAAGCTCCTCCTTGTATCCACTGATTATGCTTTCCAGGATTGCTACCTTTGTCTCTAGTGCTATAATCCTAGCAATGTTTGGGCACGGCAGTAATTTGGGCGTGGATGAGTGAGATACCTTCATATGGCTGTTGACCTTTGCTTCTAGTCTCTGAAAGTCATCCAGAATGTATTTATCAAACTGGTGGAGACGCAAACCCAGCTGTTCCACCTCCTTGTCTAGGGCAATTACATTCTGGTCAGTGGTGGCCAAGTCATCTACCACGCACACGCTGAACTTATCTGATTTTGGCACAGAACTTGTGTTTGTCCTGAAGCCATGCCAGAGAGGCTCCAAGAGCGGCCATTGCCTTATATACAATAGACCTGAACTTTGTGTTGAGGATGTCAATCAGTTAATCTATATGGGCATGAGCATTCTCTCCATGGACTGATTAGACAGGACCATGGCACGCATCTCTCACAAAGAGGCGTTAGCTATGGCCCAAGACTCATCCCAATCACAACAGCAGGAGAGGAGGGCATCACCCAGGGAAGACAAGTTAAGATTCTGGTGGGCAGCAATAAGCTGGAGCTGCTTTACGGAGGGCTGTACAAAGCCAGCAAGGTATTCTACAGTGTGTTATCCTCCAGAAAGGCGCTCCTGGAGGGCTTGAAATGAAGTGTTTTGATAAAGCCAGTAGAGCTGCTAACAAGTCTCCTGGTCACAATAGTGAAAGAAGATGCTGAGGTTATGGTCAGGTCAGTCAGAAAGACAGAGACAGAATCCGCAAGGTAGAGTCTTGGCCAGCTCTACAATCTGCATGCAATTGTAGGAACTAACCAAGGCAGGGCCCTCAGGAACAGAGGGCAGAAGAGCCAAGAACAAAGGGACAGTTGTGGAGGGTGAACAGAAAATAGATGCTCACATAAAAAACAGGAGCACTATCACTGTCAGATGATTCAATCTTTTACCCCATGCTTATCAGCAAAGCTAGGCGGAGGTGGAGCCAAGGACAATCCTTGGCGGGCGGGGATGGTTTTCATGGGCATTGTCAGAGGCTCAATTTTGAGTGAGCACCAATGTTGAGCAACTTGGGTTATTGATGGTATGTTCAAAGCTACAGATAGATGTTAGCCTTGTCAATGTACTCTACCTAATTGTATGCACGAGCACTACAGAATACAATAGAATAGAACTTTGAATATAATTATGTTTATTGAAACTGGAGTACAATCTAGCCAGCAGCTGCAATCTATCCAGGTGTAACTAAGAACTTGTTGCTATTCTTTAAGGCAAGTGGATCAATATATACTGCAAAAACCCTTATTATTATCCTTTCAGACAGTTCTCAGTGACTACCTTTACAATAGGTCCATCTTTGCTGGCTGCGCCTATCCTGATTGGCTGTCCTTGGCATGTGTGTTGCTACTGGCCTTAGCAAGGCGTACATGGCACTTCAGCTACAGCCTACACTCTTCTTGAGCAAACTACTGTTATTTATTGATTGGTTGTATCTTACACGCCTATTATTGCTCTGGAAAACTATGCCATATTTAGTTGACACTTATAGATGGTCCCTAATCTGTCCTCCAACATTGGAAGGTAGAATTCTGGTATTCCATTTGTAGGGCTTAATCAGTGATCCTTTTTTGGCAACCAAGCCTTCTGCTTATTAATCCAACAGGTCAAGTTGAGGATTATACGCCATATATTAGCGGACTAATCAAATATTGACTTGTGGATTGTCTGCAGTGTAATGCTGACCTGAACCAATAAGGAACCCAATTATATGCTGGGTAATGCTGATCCTAACTCAGTATTTCCTAGCCATGTGCATATTGCTTGTTTGATATGACTCTATACTCTCAACAGGCATGTGGGACTGAGTTGATACAGTCCAGTAGGGTGGAATGGAAGATACATGTTTGGTGATCTTATGATTATACAGTGTGTAATCAGTGATAATCCTTATATTGGCTAACATTTATATGGTGCATAATAACTACATCAATTATAATAAACTAGTAATATACAGTGTATAATCATTACACATTGGAATGATAATCAAGTGAAAATACGGCGTATAAATTTTGCATCTGTTATAATAAACTAATAATTATACGGTGTATAACTGTCACATCTATTATAATAAACTAATGTTTATACAGTGTACAATTACTATACTTAATAAAATGATAACCAAGTGATAATACAGTGTGTAACTGATAATGATCTACGTTCAATGATTAGCCTGATTATTTGTGGTAAATCAGCCTGATCTCACACTGAGTTTCAAGTGAGTGACCTAGTCCTCTATTATCAAAACTGTACTGGGGTGTGTGCTCATAAACTAGACTCCTCTGGTTTGTGCCTAGTGAAGTCACCTTCAAGAAGAGTGTCAAGTATATTGTGAAGTTATTGTTGTCTGGCTGTCTTTTTCCCGGGTTCACTCCAAATTCTCCTCAAATATAAACTCCCATGGTCCAATATTGAAAGGGAGATATCAGAAATTGTGTCATTAATGCATTTTTGATATGGCCTTTGAATAGTGATATGTGTGAAGGTTTATTTGGTTTTGCTTTCAACTTTGGAAATTCCTTGCCCTCCATAAATGGGTTGACATCAATTACCACCCATTCCAGAATACCTTACCTGCCCTTGACTGCTCCTGGTATGATTTCAACCCAACATGACCCCCTCTGCTACTCTGTCTACCTATTGAGTGATCATTGACCCTTGTCTACTATTTAAGTAGAGTTACTTCTTCTAATAAATACAAGTTTATCCACATTTTTGTTGGCTTTTGTATTCTTTAATCTTTTTTCATTCCTTTTTACCAAAAGGAATTTCTCTTCTTTCATTCCAGGAAATTAAGGCACATGCCCTTAATTTTGCCCTAGTAGCTAACTTAAGGCTAGCTTTGAAACTCAAATATTTTGTTATAAAGATTTCCTGCTGTGTCCTCCTGGATGTTGTTGCCAGGAGCCAAACACAACATTGGGCAAAGTCTAAGTAATCTCCAGACTCTCCCAGGCCTCATTGAGAGAGACTTCATGAACTTTCTTTCTAGCGGCATGTTGTGAAAGCTGCCATTCACCATATTTTGATTTTGCCTTCATTGGTTTATTTTGAGGACAAATATCTCTCTTTTGCTTTTGCCCTTTGAAATGAAGCTGGCTCCAAATTGAGAAATACAATTGTTCAGTTTCCTGATCCTGCGCAAATCACTTGCCCCACTCATTCATGTGGCAAGTGATCCTACCGTCCTGGTAGTGTTTTGAGGTATCAACAACCACTATATAATCCATTTCCTATTTTCCAATAAATCTAAGTTCTATTCACATTTTTGTCTTTGTGTCTCCACGTACTTTGGCGCCTCTCTAGCCACGTCTAGTAGATATTATTCAATCAGGGCCACAAGGTAATTGCATAGCCTTCCCTGCCATTCTAACTAAGACTTAGTACAAATGCAATCCTAAGGTTAGGATTTCCCGTTGTGACTCTGTGCTGCGCCTCAGATCATAACAAAAATGGTGCTCACTACAGGGGCTGTAAGCCCCTTGATTACCCCTTTTGCAACTACGTTTTTAGGACCTTTGCCTCCGCCCATACAAGAGCAGACTTTGCCTGAAATTACTAGTTCTCCTATTGAGGAAGATATTGCCAACCCACCTATTATCCCTACTGTACTGAACCTTGGGAATGGTCTCTGTCTAGTTGCTTACCCCATGGGTACCCCTGACTTGGAACAAGTCATGGCAGTAGCCCTTGGTATAGCCCGTGAAGGAGCCATCCCTTACCTTCAGCTGCAGTTTAGTCAAGTGGAATACTATGAATTGATTATGGCTCCTCAGATTCCACAGCATCTCCTCTCAGCGGCTGGCTCTGATGAACACTTACTATTGTCCTTTGTGCAGACTGCCTTGGCCCACCATCAATTGGTGTTGGGGCTCCACATCCAAGAAATCTTATCTCTACAAGCAGCGGTTACTCATCACTGGGACCAGTTTGCTGCTTACCAACAGTGGATCCATTCCCTGTTTTCCTTGAAATCTGACAATCAACCCGACTCTGTTACCTCTCAGAACCGTTTGGTTAACTCTATCAAACAAATGT
Organism: Entomophthora muscae; assembly: GCA_014839935.2. NCBI lineage: Eukaryota > Fungi > Entomophthoromycota > Entomophthoromycetes > Entomophthorales > Entomophthoraceae > Entomophthora > Entomophthora muscae. The sequence continues at coordinate 179,837 of QTSX02005737.1, read as the reverse complement.
GCCAGTCCATCCCCAAGTACCTGAGAGAGCCTCTACACAAGTTTCACTAGCTAGAACAACCCTGGCAAACTCAAGTAGATTCCACCTTGAATGCTTACCTCTCCGACTTCAAACAACTTGTGCAGCAGCTTAATGCATTCAGCACATATTCTTTTTGAGCAACTACAGCAAGTAGCAGACTTTACTACTAACAGTCTTAATAAACTCAGTACAGCGTTTTATCAAGAGAGAGCTGCCACCGCTGCTGCTATAGCCAAACTCCAGAGTCAAGTGAATGAATTATATACGCCTAAGCCAGATGTTTCACCCTTTTCCCCTTCTGATGACTTAGTGGATCAAGAGCAGAGAATATGGGACACTATTCAAGAACTACGTACAATCACTTATAGTCAAGGACGTCCTACTGAGGCTCCTCAACCTGACCCCCAGCTGCTTGAGTTGACTGCTCAAGTTGCAGAGCTACAGCAAGAGCTTGCTGCCCTGCGCAAGATGATGCTAACTGCCGCTAGTCCAGTTGGGGCTGTTAACAAGAATAGTTGTTGCCCTGGCTTACCAGGAGTTCCTGAAATCCAATGCGCTAGGGAACTAATTGCCCTAGCTGATGAGGTGGGTCATTTGAAGCAGGACCATACTGAGCTGGATATAGATTTACAAGAGATGAGTGAATTGATCAACTCTGTGAATGACAGGTTTGCCCCTTGCCACTCAGTGGGGCTATCCCTTACCTCTTGACTGGCTGAGCTCTCCACAATAGTGACCACCCAAGGTCAGCGCCTAGATGTTACCTAGCATCAGACCACTCAAGCTGTCAATACAGGTGCCCGCGCTGTTGAGACCCTGACTACCCTTGAAGAGAGTGTTTGTCAACTGTGGACTAGACAGCCCCCCTCTGAATCCAAAGCGGAATTTTCCCTGCGTATAAACATACTTGATAGCAACAATGGTGGTCCAACTCCCAAAGCATACTTCAAGCCTACCTTTAAGAAAGTCTTTGATCCCAAAACTTTGACCATTGCAGCTTTCCTAACTATCTATGAAACTGCCATGAGACAAGTATCAGAGGAGATTAAAAAGGAACATATTTTGACCTGTCTACACCTGACTTGCCAGGAGGTGGTTGTGCCTGAACTACCCACCATTGAGATGTGGGAAGATATGAAGTAGCTTCTGATTGACAATTTTGGTGGTGAAATTATCTTGGAAGTAAAAAAGGACACTTTTATGCACATTGCTTTCAAGCCTAAAGTGACGCTAGCTGAGTTTGCAGACAGATTCTACATAAGAGGACAGCAACTGATAACTGTCAAAACCGCAGGCTCAACCCGCCAACAAGGTTCCAACCAAGCAGGTTTGTGACCCGCAATCCAATTACCTGGTCACCCAAAGCCAGACTAGGAAGTCAACTCGAATTACCAAATCTATCAACATGAACAGATGATGATCCTTCACGGTGGATATCTCAATTTGGCGCTTGACTCATTATCAGGACCAAGCCACTCCCTCTTCCATCCAGCGTGTGATCACCAATCATGTTCCTACTATCCATTGACTCACAATAGCCATATAGTCACTATCTTATAATAAAGATTTTTATCTATCTTCTAAATATTTTTCCCCGTGTAACTCTGCTAAAGCAGCACAGTTACAATATTGGTAGCACAGGTAGGTTCTCCATCCTACCACATCTTGAAAAATTCCGCCTGTTGCCCGCACATGCCGCGGCCAACAAATCCTCAACAGAATCATGTCTGGCCTCCTGCCAACTGGACTCTGTATACCCCTGGTACCAAGATACCTGATGGTTTTGTTCTCTATCAAAACACAGTGATCCCGCTACCCGCCTTCAATGCCCTTTCCGCCCAAGAGTTCTTTCAGGCACCTTCCTTGGTACCACAACCAGCTGAAAAAAACCACCATGCCCGCCTATGTTGCACAAAGACTTTGCAGCGCTGCCTTGGAACCCTTTGCAGGGGACAACAATGACAATGCTGCTGCATGGATTCAGTCTGCCCAAAGCAAGCTGGCTCAGATGGAATGCCCACAGCAATTTTGGATTGCAGAGATCTCCATTTGCCTGACCCATGATGCTGGCACCTGGTGTGACAAGTGGCACAAAGAACACACTGACAAGAACTGGGACACCTTCAAACAGGACTTCTTGGCAAGGTTTGTGCTCAAGGATACAGTACTCATGATCATACGCCAAGTAAAGAACCTGACCCAGACAGGCACCGTTAAAGAACTCACCCGCACCTACAAGGAACTCTGCCTCTGTGCCCCATCCAACATGACTTTTGATACCTAGCAACACACCTCATATACTACAACGCTCTCAAGTCACACATGATGAGACATGTGAACCTGGACCAGGTTACCAACCTGCAAAGCCTGTACTGTGAAGCAGAAAAAGCAGAGCAAACATCCAACACTCTACACAAGGCACAGACTGGGAAACAAGAAAGGCCCAAGGACTCCCATTCAAGCAGGCGCTCCTCTCAACCACCTCCTGGGGGCAACAGCAACAACAACCACAAACCCACAGGTTCAAATGGGAATGGGAATGGGAATGGGAATAACGGCCAATCAAATTTTACCCATTTGTGTGTCACCGCCACCCAAGGCAACCAAGATGAGGGAAAAGCCCGGGGAGAGCACTAAGCAAGCCAAGCTCTCCCCACACAACTCCTGACTTGCCCAACAATGAATACCAACCCAAGGATGTGGACCAATACCCAATGATCCAAGTACCCTCAGAAGACCCAGTACTATACACCATTGCCAGAGATCCCAATAAATTGATGTCTTACCCTTTCTGCTTTTGCAGTTACACAGGCTCAGCACTCCTGGACTTGGGCGCAGACCAAACCTTAGTCAACAGCAGCTTTGTGGATAAATTCAAGCTGGCCACTAATCCTTTGCGGATTAAAAACGTGGTCCTGGCAGATTAACACCACATTGCCGTGACAAAGGAAACTCCCCCTTCTCCGCCATGCTTGAGAACCTCCACTCCACTATTCAAGGTCCCGTCATTGACTTCCCTATTTTTTATATTGTACTGGGGCTGGAATGGTTATGGAAAAACAACCCCCATATGGACTGGGCGACCTCAGTGTTGACCATCAAGCGTGAAAGCGTCAACCACAAATCTACCCTGACTCTGTAGACCAACTCCTACAAGACCACGTCTTTGTATGCATCACAGAGACCTTGGATGAGAAGGAAAGCCTGAAAGCAATTGACTAGGACTCCTGACAGTATGAAATCATACACTTCAAGGACCACCAGGACACCTCCACACCGCAAGATTGCAACATTGTGGCCCGTCACCCAGAAATCTTTAAGGAGGCGTTACCTGGGCTACCCCCTGAGAAACACATCCAAAACTCCATTCAACTCAAAAGGGCTGTCCCCAAAGCATGCCCTATTTACAGGCTGACCCCAAACAAGGACAATATCCTGCGCGCCTATCTCAAGGAGGCATTGGAAAAAGGACTTATCCGCCACTCAAAGTCTCCCTTTGGGGCTGCCATATTCTTTGTGGCTAAAAAGAACGGTATCTTACGCCTGGTCACAGACTACCACGCCTTAACCAAAGTCACCATTAGGAATTGTTACCCATTACCATTAATCAACTATCTCTTTGACACCTTGGGAGGTGCCTCTGTCTTCTCCAAGATTGATCTAACTGCAGGCTACAACTAGATTTGTATCAGAGAGGAGGACATCCCCAAGACACCTTCCGCATCAAGTATGGTTCCTACAAATGTGTGGTACTCAACTTTGGCATGACCAATGCCACATCCACTTTTGTAACTTTCATGAACAAAGTGTTTGCGCCACACATAGGCAAACATGCCCTAGTATACTTGGACAATATTATTGTCTACAGCCCCTTGGTGGAACAGCACCACAAAGACCTAGAGGCAGTCTTTTCTATCCTTGGCACAACACAAGCTGCTGGCCAAGCCCTCCAAGTACCAGTTCTTCCGAGAGCAACTACCCTTCTTGGGACACATAGTCTCAAAAGAAAGCATCAAACCCGACAACCAGAAGATACAAGCCCTCTGCAAAATACCACCTCCCAAAGACAAATCAGAACTCTGCACCTTCTTGGGAATGGTGGCCTATTTACAACGCTTCATACCCAACTGTGGTGTCTTGACTGCCCCCCTTGTTTGCCATAACAGGTGCCAAGTCCAAGTTTGTATGGACCCCCCAACATGACCTCTGCTTTAGACGTTTCAAGAGAAAAGCTCACAACAGCTCCCATCTTACAATACCCCAAACAAGATGGAGAGTACCATATGGAAACCAACACTTCAGATACATCCATTGGGGGAGTACTAAAAATTAAGAATAGTGATGGTGACTTCCTGCCAGTAGCCTACAAGTTGCGCAAACTGATAGATGGTGAGTGTTGATACCCAATCCACGACAAAGAACTGTTGGCCATTGTACACTGCCTAGTCAAATGGCGCTGTTACCTGGAATGGCAGGAAGGATTCACAGCACTAACCAATCATAAAGTCGCTCATCTACTTCAAGACATAAGCAAACCTGTCACACTGCCAAGCACGGTGGATGTAAATCTTAGAAAGGTTTAACATGCTCATCCAGTATAAACCCGGGGCCAAGCTTGCCATGGCAGACGCCCTGTCCCATCCCCCTGTATGTCCGCGCTTCTAGGGGAGAGAATGGGTTTGACCCAGACTGGACTCTCCTAGTGCTCCATACAAAAGACAAAGGGCTCCCTGCAGGCACAAACAATATCACCAAAGAAACAGTCATCAAGAATGAACACCTCTTTGCTGATGTATACATGACTCTTCACAGAAAGATGTCAGATGACATGACCATTCCCTACATCCCCACACTTCAACTAGTTGATACCATTCTTTGCTACCACAGAGATCTTGGACATAACAAGAGCCAAAATCTATATAAATTTCTAAAACATAAAGCCTGGTGGCTAACCTTATACTGCAATGTCCGGGAAGTGCTAGAACAGTGCAAGATCTGCAAAAAGTTTGCCAAAAGCAAAATCCAGCCTAAGTCTGTACTCCCCATTCAAACCTAACTACTGTTCAAATTATGGGCTCTGGACATTGTGGGCCCCATGTCAGGAAAGAACAACAACAAAAAATACATCATCACAGCCATCAATTTTACAACAAGGTGGTCAGTAGCCCAAGCGGTGAAAACACATATCAGTAATGATGTCTGACAATTCATTGGCAAGGAAATAATCAGCAGGTTTGGAAAGCCAGAACTCCTGATAACCAATGGAGGCAATGAATTGACCTCCAAAGACACCAACATGTACCTCACCAAAATGGGGTTAAACACACCGTCACAACACCATACCATCCACAGGCCAATGGACGCGTAGAACGGCTTGATGGTAGCCTCGTGCAAGCCTTAGCCAAACTCACTGCCGGAAGACCTGAAGACTGGTATAAGCAGCTACCGACTGCATTACTTGTGTGCCAAACCCAAGTGAACAGATCCACCGGAAGAAGCCTGTTTGAACTGATATACAGCACACAGCCAAATATCATTCAAGCATTGACAGGACCCAAACTGGAAATTCCAAGTCAAGTCCCCCCTTGCTCTGACCCTCAAATAATAGAGGCCAACAGCAAACAAGCAGCCAAAGAAAAGGAACACTTACAAAAGACCTTTATTCCCATTCACCAAAGACATGAAGTTGGGGACAAAGTCTGGGTGATGAATGTTGACAAAAGAAAACTACAACCCAAAAAAGTAGGGCCAGCAATCATTCTAAAGGTAAACAACAATAACACTTACCTTGTGCAAGGGCTCAGGAAATGCAAGCAAGACAAGAACTTACACTACAACCGCCTACAGCCCTGCAAAGCAAGACAGAAACAATAGGAAACCACCCTGCCTGCCACTAAACAACAACTGGTTCAATATGGCGCCCGGGCTCCCAACAACCTCCCTGACAACCTGCCCCCAGAGGAGGCCAACCTTCAGCCGGGGTGTGTGTGTCAAAAATGAAGGCTCAACCCGCCAACAAGGTTCCAACCAAGCAGGTTTGTGACCCGCAATCCAATTACCTGGTCACCCAAAGCCAGACTAGGAAGTCAACTCGAATTACCAAATCTATCAACATGAACAGATGATGATCCCTCACGTGGATATCTTGATTTGACGCTTAACTCATTATCAGGATCAAGCCACCCCCTTCTTCCATCCAACTGTGTGATCACCAATCTTGTTCCTACTATCATTGACTCACAATAGCTATATAGTCACTATCTTGCAATAAAGATTATTATCTATCTTCTAATTATTTTTTCCCTGTGTAACTCTGCTAAAGCAGCACAGTTACGACAATAACAAGCAGACAATTGACAGCCCATGAAGCTTACATGGCTTGCGCTCAAGCCCTCAAGGTTAACCAGCTTCTGTGTCTTCACTTCAAAGCCCATAAAGCTATACTTTTCTTTATGAAGAGCATAAAGACGTGTTGCAGGACATGCACCTTACCCATTCTGGAGCAGTTGTTAGGGAAAGTTGAGCTGCTTCTAACTCTGGTTTGTCTTCCTGTGGTCCTTGCATTCTTACCATGAACTTGCAAAATTTTTCTTGACGCCAAGGTTACCACAACTGTGGTCAGATAGGTCACCATTTTTGAGTCTGCACCAACCCATGGGTTGAAGGAGCTGATACAAAAGAGCAGGCGGGAAAAGAGCAGTCAACCTAGAGGCAGAGACGCTCTTGGTTGACAATTCTTCCCAGTCTCTTTCAATCTCTCCCTCTATATCTGGCTCTGAGCCTTATGATAACAAGGTTCATCTTATCCTCCTCTTGTTCCACAATATCTCTGACGGCTCTGACCTGGATGACTCTGATACAGACAACGCCAATGCATATGGGTACTCTGTTATGGCTGTTCCTGAAACCATTACAGTACCCTATAAATTGCAATCAGGAAAGACTACAACTACCACTAAGCCTTTTCCTGAAGCCAAAGATGTTGTCTCTTGCCCTTACCTCACTCAAGCTAAGAGGTCCCCCGTGTTTGTGGAGTTGTCAGAGGAAGCTGCCAAGGTTGCTGATGCTGTCTTTAAGAATGTATCTGTTTTGCTCCCTCTTCAAACTGTTTATAAGGAGTTCCCAGGATTAAGATGCATGATTGAGAAGTGGGATAGGGAACTAGCAGAGGCTCAGGATATCTTGGCTGTCCTTCCATCCTTTGGGTGCACTACCACTCAAGTAGAGATATCCATTCAAAAAGTGAATATCAAGGCTGTCTTAGACACTGGGTGCCAGTCAACGTTGTCTCCTCCAAGCTTGTGAAGAAAATCAAGCTTGCCCCTGACCTTAATTATCACCAGTTGTATGACACTGCTGGACTGTCTATGACCTGTGCCATAGGGGCGTACTCCTCTCTACCCATGCGGTTTGGCAAGCTTCCTCTAGCTGCACCAGCAGTTGTCTTGGAAAATGAGAGTTATGATCTGCTAGTTGGCACTCAGTTCCTTAGGGAATATAATGGGATAATCAACTGGGAATATGGTTACCTCTCTATTCTGGGATACTAAGTCCCTCTGATCTTTGAAGAGCCAGTTAAAGTTCCCGGGAAACGCCTCAAGACATGTGGCTTGGAATATCCCACTGGGAGTTTCAACCTCAAATATTGCACCCACTCTTCAAACATGAAATGTCTACCCATGGCTTGTCCTGTGTCTGAGGGGATCCCTCTCCTAGCCACGTCCGCTGTCATCATCCCCCCTGGCTCCCAGGCCATCCTAGACTCCCAGATATCATATGAACTACCTGAATGAACCTTCTTGGAGTTGTACTCTCCCCCCTCATTAGGGTGCAACAAACCTTACCTCTGTCCTGGAATCCTATATGTCTCCCATCAGGACCCTGTTCAATTGTTGGTAGCCAACCTGACTGCTCTCCCCATGACCGTGTCTAGGGGGAAGGTCATTGGATATGGCAAGTTGTTGAGCGCTCCTGATGTCCTGTCTCTTCATCCATTTGGCACGTCCCAAGATTTTAACCTATCTGAGGATGAACCTCAAGTCCTATCCTTGTTCACTGCGCAAGACTTTCCACAGCTTTCCTGGTTCAGCAGAAAGAGGGGCTAAACTTGCTAGACCAATTTTCCAACATCTTTGCTAAGGACAGTACCAACTATGGGTTATACAAAGGTGTTATCCATCAAATTGACACTGGCAACGCTCCCCCTTCCATGCTAAACCATATTGCCGCAGCCGCGTGGAGGACACCCAGGTATATAAAGAGCTCAAACAACTGTTGAACGCTGGGCTGCTGGCACCTTCCCAAAGTCCTTGGGCATCCCCACTACTCATCTTAAAGAAGAAAGATGGAGGTTATTGTATTGTGATGGACTACCGCTGATTGAACTCCTTGACCAAGAAGGACTCATACCCCTTGCTGTGTATTGATGATGCTCTTTGACGTCTTTGAGGCTCTAAGTTTTTCTCTGCAATGGATCTGGCATCTGGATACTGGCAAGTTGACCTATTTCCTGAGGATTGTCAGAAAGCCGCGCTCATTACATCTGAAGGGCTTTTTGAGCCTACTCACATGCCACAGGGACTCTACAATGCCCCAGCCACCTTCCAAAGGGCCATGGACTCCATCCTCTGCGACTTGGAGCTACCATGTGTCCTAGTATATTTGGACAATATAATAATTTTCAGCGCTACCTTCACCAATCACCTGCCTCATCTCAAAGAGGTGTTTGTAAAGATTTGAGAAGCTGGCCTCAAGCTAAAACCTTCCAAGTGCGCTTTCTTCAAAGAGCATCTTGAATTCTTGGGTCATGAAGTGACCCATACAGGGATTCACCATATGACTAAGAAGGTTGAAGCCATCAACAAAATGCTTCCGCTCACCAACTTACAAGAGGTACAAGTCTTCCTGGGGATGATGGGCTACTACAGACAGTTTATCCCTGACTTTGCTGATACTAGTGAACCTTTAGTCATGCTTTTACGTAATGTTCCTTTTGAATGGACCGCCAAACAGCAGCAAGCCTTTGAGACCCTTAAGCAAAAACTCAAAGAGGCGCCAATCCTAGTGTATCCTGACTATAATAAGGAGTTCATCCTATACACCGACGTTAGTGATCTTGCTATTGGGGCTATTCTGGCCCAACTAGATGACAAGGGTGCAGATCATCCTGTGGCTTACACTTCCTGCGTACTAAAAAAACATGAGAAGAACTATAGTGTCACAGAGAAGGAGTGCCTTGCTGTGTTGCATGCCGTCAAGCAGTTCTGCCATTATATGTATGGTACCCATTTCACAGTTGTCACTGACCATGCTTCATTTAAGTGGTTAAAACAACTTAAGGAGCCAGAAGGGTGCCTAGCTAGATGGGCCCTACGTCTGCAAGGATATGACTTCAATGTGCTCTATTGCCCTGGGATTTAACATCAGAACACTGATGGACTATCCAGAATGCCCATTCTTGCTTTACATCCTGCAGAGGCTGACCAGTTATACAAACTAATTGGATACTCTTCTTCTTGGAAAAGTGAGACAGAAGAGGTCCAACTGGCCTTGTCCAAGCTATCCAACAATACCCTCATACACAACAATCAGCTCTTCAAGAAGGTACAAGACCAGTATATGCCTTATGTATGACCCAGTCTTTGCCTCTTGTTGGTGTTGCAAGCTCATAAAGAAACTGGGCATGGAGGCATTGACAAGACCTTTGACTGTCTTCAGAAGAATTACTTATGGGAGAACCTTTGCCTGCTGATCCCAGATGTCATAACTAGATCCCACAACTGCCAGCTACAGAGGCCTTGAGCTGCTGCCCACAAATTCAAATTAGTTCTCCCTCAACATGCTTTTCATACTGTCAGCATTGACACAGTAGGTCCTCTCCCCCGCTCACGTTCTGGGTGTTGCTTTATTCTGATTGCTGTTGATTACTTCAGAAAGTGGATAGAGGCTCACCCTACAAAGGACATCACAGCTAAGACAACTACTGCTGTCCTGTTACAAGATGTTTTCTACCTCCATGGCTGTCCTCAAGTGTTGCTCTCAGATAATGGGACTAACTTTAATGCTAAGCTGGTAACCTATGTTGTTGAAGCTTTGGGGTCACACCAGTCCTTCTCTGCCCCCTACAATCCTTCTACCAATGGGGCAGTCAAGTGTGCAAATTCAACACTGGTCTCTATCATGAGGAAGCTCACCTACTCTGACGCTGCCAACTGGGACCTATACTTACCCGCTGCTCTCTTTGCCTATTGCCTTAGCAAACATTGTGTCACTGGGTATTCCCCTTTTACTATGCTGTATGGTCATGAAGCCACTACCCTGTTGCTCTTGAGGCCCCCCTACTCTCCTCTGATAAGGCTATAAACCCTGATGAGCATATTGAAAATCTAGTCAACCGCATAATTGATATACAGATCACTGCCTACATTTCTGCATACAAAACTAATATGCTTGAGCTTTCTCCCAATAATAATGGACACTCCCCCTTGCCTGAATTTAATGATTGGGCCATGTTCTTTACTACCAACACAGAGTAGGTGGGAGCGCACATAAGTTGGACTCTATGTAGATTGGCCCTTTAGAAGTGACCTTTAAACAAGGGTCCAAATACACTGCAAAGCTCCTTTCCAGTGGCCGCCCTTTTGCTTGAGTGCATACCAAGTTCCTCCGCAAGTACCACCCCCCTAAGGCCAATCTAGGGGAGGACAATGTAGTGAATCCCACTATTCACCATGTGTCAATTTTGCCTTTGGTGGGCCATTTCAAAGACAAATCTCTCGCTTTTGCTTTTGCCTCTTGAAATGAGTTGATGACTGAATCAGGAAATACAATTGTTTGGTTTCTTGACTCTGCACATTTCACTTGCCCCACTCATGCTTGTGGTGAGTGATCCTACCGTCCTGGTAGTGTTTTGAGGTATCAACAACCACTATATAATCCATTTCCTATTTTCCAATAAATCTAAGTTCTATTCACATTTTTGTCTTTGTGTCTCCACGTACTTTGGCGCCTCTCTAGCCACGTCTAGTAGATATTATTCAATCAGGGCCACAAGGTAATTACATAGCCTTTCCTGCCATTCTAACTCAGACTTAGTACAAATGCAATCCTAAGGTTAGGATTTCCTGTTGTGACTCTGTGCTGTGCCTCAGATCACAACAAAAATGGTGCTCACTACAGGGGCTGTAAGCCCCTTGGTTACCCCTTTTGCAACTAAGTTTTCAGGACCTTTGCCTCCGCCCATACAAGAGCAGACTTTGCCTGAAATTACTAGTCCTCCTATTGAGGAAGATATTGCCAACCCACCTATTATCCCTACTGTACTGAACCTTGGGAATGGTCCCTGCCTAGTTGCTTACCCCATGGGTACCCCTGACTTGGAACAAGTCATGGCAGTAGCCTCTGGGATAGCCCATGAAGGAGCCATCCCTTACATTCAGCTGCAGTTCAGTCAAGTGGAATACTATGAATTGATTGTGGCTCCTCAGATTCCACAGCATTTCCTCTCAGCAGCTGGTTTTGCTGATAATTTATTATCCTCCTTTGTACAACCCGCCTTAGCCCATCATCAAATGTTATTAGGGCTCCATGTTCAGGAGATTTCATTGCTGAAAGCCGCTGTCACTCATCACTGGATCAGTTTGCAGCCTACCAGCAGTGTTTCCATTCCTGTTTTCCTTAGTATCTGATAATCAGCGTGGCTCTGTCACCTTATAATCTTTCTTGGTTACCTCCATTGAAAGAATGCACCAATTCATCCCCAAGTATGTCAGAGAGCGCCTTCATGAGTTTCATCAGTTGGAACAGCCCTGGCGTGCCCAAGTAGACTCTACTTTAAACGCCTATCTCACCAACTTTGAACAACTTGTGCAATAACCCAACGAGTTCAGTGCTTATTCCTTTAACCAATTACAGCAAGTAATGGTCCATGCTGCAAAGGGCCTCTGCAAACTTGGTGAGGTCTTTGATCAAGAAAGGGCTGCTACCGCCGTCACCATCACCAAACTCCAGACTTAAGTAAATGAACTGTCTACCTCCAAATTGGATGCCCCGCCTTCTCCTCTACCTGATGAGTTAGTGGATAGAGAAGAGAGGCTCTGGGATTCCATTTGAGAGTTAAGAGCATCCACCTGCAGTCAAGATTTCCCTACCAAAGCCCCTCAGCCGGATCCTCAAGTGCTTGTTCTGACAGCTCAGGTTGCTGGATTACAACAAGAGGTTGCTACTTTGCGTGAGGCAATGGTGTCTGTTGTTAGTCCATCTGAAGTTGTGGGCAAAGATGGTTGTTGCCCTGTTGACAGGAGCCCCCAAATTCATTGTGCTAGAGAGTTGATAGCTCTAGTCAATGAAGTGGACCTCCTGAAGTGAGACTAATCTGAGCTTGATAAAGACATACAAGAACTAAGTGAGGTGATCAATTCATTAAATGACAGGTTCACCCCTTGCCATTTGGTAGGCCCATCTCTTACTTCCCAACTAGATAAACTGTCCTTGGTAGTAACAGCACAGGGCTAGTGCCTGGATGTTACTGAGCAACAGACCACCCTAGCTAATAATACAGGCACCCGCACTGCTGAAACCTTGACTACCCTTGAAGATAGTGTTTGCCAGCTGTGGGCCAGGCAGCCCCCCCATTGAGTCAGAAGCAGAATTCTCCCCACGCATAAATGTACTCAATAGCAATAATGGTGGCCCAACTCTAGAAGCTCACTTCAAGCCTACTTTTAAGCAAGTCTTTGACCCCAAAACCTTGATCATTGCAGCTTTTCTAACTATCTAAAAAACTGCCATGAGAAGGGCCTCAGATGAGGTTAAGAAGGAACACATTCTGACCTGTCTACACCCAACCTGCCAAGAGGTAGTAGTGCCAGAGCTGCCCACCATTAAACCTGGGAAGATATTAGGCAACTTCTGATTGAAGAATTTGGTGGTAACCTTAGTTTGGAAGTGAAGAAGGTCGCCTTCATGCACATTGCTTTCAAGCCAAAGGAGACCCTAGCTGAATTAACAGATAGGTTCTACATGGAAGGACAACACCTGATCACAAGCCACCAGTTGACCGCACATGAATCATACATGGCTTGCGCTCAAGCCCTCAAGGTTAACCAGCTCCTGTGTCTACACTTCAAGGCCCATAAAGCCATGTTTTCTTCCATGAAGATCATAAAGACACTGTTGCAGGATATTCACCTTACCCATTCTGGGGCAGTTGTGCGGGAGAATTGTGTTATTTCTACATCTGGTTTGTCTTCATGTGGTCCGTGTATCCTTACCATGAACTTGCAGAATCCTCCTCAACAACAGGGTTGCCATAACTGTGGACAAATATGTCACCATTCCTGAGTCTGCACCAATCCTCAAGTTGAAGGAGCTGATCCCAAGAAACAGGCAGGAAAAATAACAGTCAACTTAGAGGTGGAGACGCTCTTGGTTGACAATTCTTCACAGTCTCCTCAAATTCCCCCTCCATTGCTGACTCTGAGCCTGCTGACGCTGAGGCTCATCCCATTCTGATGCTATTCCACCACATATCTGATGACTCTGACATGGATGATTCTGATATAGAAGATCCTGACGCCTATGAGTATTCCGTCTTAGCTGTCCCTGAAACTATTGCAGTCCCTTATAAGCTATGTTCTGGGAAAACTACAACAACTGCCAAGCCTCTGCCTGAAGCCAAAGAAGTTGTCTCTCACACTTACCTCTCCAAAGCCAGTAGATCTCCCGTGCTTTTCAAATCTTCCAAAGAAGCTGCTGAGGTTGCTGACGCTGTGTTCAAGAATGTCTCCATCTTGCTCCCTCTCCAGATGGTCTATAAAGAGTTTCTGGGCCTAAGATGCATGATTAAAAAGTGGGAAAAAGAACTAACAGAAACCCAAGTCATTCTGGCTGTCCTCCCTCCCTTTGGTTGTACCACCACTTGTGTGGAAATATCCACCCAAAATGTGAAAATTAAGGCTGTCTTAGACACAGGGTCTCCTGTTAATGTTGTCTCCTCAAATCTTGTCAAGAAGCTCAACCTTGCCTTAATCTTAACTATCATCAGTTGTATGGCACAGCTGGGCTGTCCATGACTTGTGCTATAGGAGCTTATTCTGCTCTGCCCATGCAATTTGGCAAGCTACTCTTGGCCGCGCCTGCCGTTGTCTTAGAGAATGAGAGCTATGACCTGCTAGTTGGTACTCAATTCCTTAGGGAATATAATGGGATCATTGACTTAAAGGACAGCTATCTCTCTATATTGGGATATGAGGTCCCTTTGATCTTTTAAGAGCCAGTTAAAGTTCCTGGGAAGTGCCTCAAGACATGCAACTTGGAATACCCCACTGGTGTTTTCACTTTAAAAACCCATACCCATTCCTCCAACATGAAGTGCCCTCCCATAGCTTGTCCTGCGTCTGAGGTGATTCCTCTCCTGGCCACTTCTGATGTGACTATTCCTCCCAGGTCTCAGGCTATCCTAGACTCCCAAATATTGTATGTGCTTCCCAAGCGTACATTCTTAGAGTTGTACTCTCCTCCCTTGCTAAGACGCAACAAACCCTATCTCTGCCCAGGAATCTTGGACGTCTCTCATAAAGACCCTGTTCAACTGCTGGTTGCCAACTTGACTGCTCTCCCCATACATGTGTCTAAAGGTCAGGTTGTTGGCTATGGCAGGTTGTTGAATGCTCCTGACGTCCTATAACTACATCCCTTTGGTACATATCAGGACCTTAACTTACCTGAGGATGAGCCACAAGTCCTATCATTGTTCACTGCCCAAGACTTCCACAGCTATCTCTGGTTCAACAGAAAGAGGTACTTGACCTACTGGATCAGTTTTTGGATATCTTTGCTAAGGATAGCACGGATTATGGGTTAGCCAAAGATGTCATTCACCATATTGATACTGGTGATGCTCCCCCCTTTCACGCTAAACCTTACCGCTGCAGTCAAGTAGAGGATGCTCAGGTGTCTAAAGAGCTCAAGCAACTTCTAGACGCTGGACTGCTTGCACCTTCCCAAAGTCCTTGGGCATCCCCACTACTCATCTTAAAGAAGAAAGATGGAGTTCATTGTATTGTGATGGACTACCAACGCTTGAATTCCTTAGCTAAAAAGGATTACTATCCCTTACCATGCATTAACAGTGCTCTCTGCCACCTTGGGGGCTCTAAGTTCTTCTCTATTATGGATCTGGCTTCTAGTTACTGGCAAGTTGACCTCCCTCCCAAAGATAGACAGAAGGCTGCGCTCATCACTTTCAAAGGATTGTTTGAGCCTACACAAATGCTGCAAGGGCTCTGCAATGCTCCAGCTACTTTCCAACAAGCCATGGATTCCATTTTCTGTGATTTGAAGCTCCTGTGTGTTTTAGTGTACTTAGATGATATACATGTCTTCAGCACCACTTTTACTGATCACTTGGACCATCTCAAGGAGGTGTTCATAAAGATTTTTGAGGCCGGACTTAAGTTAAAACCATCTAAGTGTGCTTTCTTTAAAGAACGCCTTGAATTCTTGGGACATGAGGTGACTCAGACAGGAATCTGCCCCATGACTAAGAAAGTCAAAGTCATTGGCAAAATGCTTCACCCCCACCAACCTGCAAGAATTTCAAGTCTTTCTGGGCATGATGGTATACTACATGCAATTCATCCCCAATTAGTAACATTAGCAAACCCTTGGTCCAACTGCTGCATATTGTTCCTTTTAAATAGACTGCCAGCCAGCAACAGGCCTTTGAGACCCTTAAGCAAAAACTCAAAGAGGCCCCTATCCTAATATATCCTGATTACAATAAGGAATTCATCCTATATAAAGATGCTAGTGACCTGGCCATTGGAGTCATCTTGGCTCAATTGGATGTTGAAGGTGTGGAATACCCTGTAGCTTATACCTCTCATGTCCTGAATAAACATGAGAAGAACTATAGTGTAACAGAGAATAAGTGCCTTGAGGTGCTGCATGCTGCCAAGCAGTTCTGTTATTATGTGTATGGCACCCATTTCACTTTGGTTACTGACCATGCTTTGCTCAAGTGGCTACAGCAACTCAAGGAACCCAAAAGGACAACTAGCAAGATGGGCTCTCCAATTGCAAGGGTATGACTTCACTGTGCTGCACCATCCCAGGATTCAACATCAGAATGCTGGTGGACTGTCCAGAATGCCCATCCTCGCTCTACACCCTGCTGAAGCTGACTGGTGGTATGAACTAATTGGATACCCTTCATCATGGGAGAGAAAGACAGAGGAAGTTTGAGTTGCCCTTTATAAGCTATCTGAAGACACCCTCACTTGTGACAATCAACTTTTTAAGAAGGTACAAGACCACTACTTGCCCTATGTAAGGCCTAGTCTTTGCCTTTTGTTAGTGCTTCAAGCTCATAAGGAGATGGGACATGGAGGCATTGCCAAGACCTATGACTGGCTCCTGAAGAATTACTTCTGGGAAAATATTTGCTTGCTGGTCCCAAACGTCATAGCTAGTTGCCACAACTGCCAGCTACAGAGGCCTTGAGCTGCTGCCCATGAATTCAAATTAGTTCTCCCTCAACATGCTTTTCATACTGTCAGCATTGACGCAGTAGGTCCTCTCCCCCGCTCACGTTCTGGGTGTTGCTTTATTCTGATTGCTATTGATTGCTTCAGCAAGTGGATAGAGGCTCACCCTACAAAGGACATCATGGCTAAGACAACTGCTGCCTTTCTTCTGCAAGATGTATTCTTCTGCCATGGTTGCCCTCAAGTGTTGTTGTCTGACAATGGGACTAACTTCAACACCAAGTTAGTGACCTCTGTGGTTGAAGCCTTGTGGTCTCATCAGTCTTTCTCTGCCCCCTATAATCCTTCCATCAATGGGGTGTTTGAGCGCGCAAACTCAACTCTGGTTTCTATCATGAGGAAACTCACTTACTCTGATGCCGCCAACTGGGATCTATAATACCCGCTGCTCTCTTTGCCTATTGTCTTAGCAAACATTGTGTCACTGGGTATTCCCCTTTTGCTATGCTGTATGGTCATGAAGCCACTACCCTGTTGCTCTTGGGCCCCCCTACTCTCCTCTGATAAGGCTATGAACCCTGATGAGCATTAAAAAAATCTAGTCATCCACATTATTGATATACAGGCTACTGCTTACACGTCCGCCTATAAGATCAAGCTGCTTGAGCTCTCACCTAAAAATTCTGGGAGATCCCCCTGCCTGAGTTAAACATTGGGGACCATGTTCTGTATTATAAACACAGAGTAGAAGGACAAGCTCATAAACTAGACTTGTTGTGGATTGGGCCCTTGGAAGTGACCCTCAAGCGAGGGTTGAAGTATACGGTAAAATCCTCTCTAGTGGTTGACCATTTTCTTGCGTGCATGTCAAGTTACTCCGCAAGTATTACCCCCTAAGGCCAATCTAGAGGGGGGCAATGTTGTGAATGCCGCCATTCACCATGTTTTGATTTTATCTTTATGGGGTTATTTTGAGGACAAATCTCTTTCTTTTGCTTTTTCCCTTTGAAATGAGGCTGGCTCCAAATTGGGAAATACAATTGTTCAGTTTCCTGATCCTGCGCAAATCACTTGCCCCACTCATGCTTGTGGTGAGTGATCCTACTGTCATGGTAGTGTTTTGTGGTATTTTCTACCACTATATAATCCATTTCCTATTTTCTAATAAAATTAAGTTCTATTCACATTTTTGTATTTGTGTCTCTACGTACTTTGGTGACTCTCTAGCCATTTCTAGCAGCTATTATTCAATCAGGGCCACAAGGTAATTACATAGCCTTTCCTGCCATTCTAACCAAGACTTAGTATGAATCCAATCATAAGGTTAGGATTTCCTGTTGTGACTCTGTGCTGCGCCTCAGATCACAACACAGCAGAATTTTCTACTTGAAGAACTCCAAACCTAGCTCTTTCAAATGATAATAAAGAAGACATGTAATTGAAAAGTAAATGAGGGGAAAGCATCAAAATTTACAATATGTATATTTTATTAAAATAACGCTATTTTTGCTTATATAATATTTGGGGCATATTTGGCTGAAAACCCATCCAGCTCAGTAATCAACTCTTGATTCATATCACATGGTATATGAAATATTAATGACATCAAATCTGGATTTTATCCTAAAAGATCCCCATATTTATCAACCTATGAGAATGTACCCTCAATGAAAAGGAATCACATGATACCTTTTGTTTCAATGTATTGATTTGGCATGAAATTTGCCAAGCTCCTGGTTCCAAATTCCTGTGGAAACTACATATTCCAAAACTCAGCTATCATTGTTCCAAATGGGAACAAACTGATCAAACCTAAATACCCATGCACCCTGTTGCGCTTTTTGCCTTACAGCGTCAAAATTATTTGAGATTATAGGGCACAGGACATTTGCCAGAATACAGTTATATGTGAGGATATATGTAGTACTGTATCAGAAGAGCCAGGATTGAACAGAACCATGATTATTGCCCAGCAATGGCTTCTGATTGCGCAGAAGCACTTAAGGATTAGGATCAACCAGATTAAGAATAAAATAAAGATGGTTCAAAGACAATTTTATTGTAAATGATTAATTCTTCTTATATCTTCTGCAAGGGTAATCTCTGGGCTGCTAGCAATGTCTTCTAGGACATTCTAACACACCACTAATTTGTGTAATTATTAATCTTGGTTTGGCGCTTATTGCATGTCAACCAATAGAATATTTTCATCTTCACTCAGCACAGGTGATCCTTGCTATCATGGAATAATTTAGTACTTCAGGATCACTTCCTACTTCTCTGGCATACTGCAAGCTTAATGCTTATTAATGTGATAAATATGGGAATTTGAGATTATGGGAAATTGAACCCAGTTCTTTGGCGCTTGACGTAAAAGTAGTTCAGCGCTTTGGCGCCTGATCCAATTGCTAGGTGGCACCACAGCGCTTGTGTATTTTTAAAGTGACTTGATGGCAAATCATGTATCAGTTAATTGCTGTGGTGGCACTTATCATTGGCTAGTTTAAGGCTCAGGTCAGCAGACTACTGCTGATCCAATATGCATATAGTTTATACTACCAATCTATGTAATTTAGTAGCTGCAATTCATATCTACAAGCTCTGTCATAATTATTATCATTGTATTTTGTACTACTAATTTATGGATTTGGTTTTAAAAGTCCCAATCTGTGGGCTCCGTCATAATTGCATCATTGCTTGGTCAAAATTCCCAGCACACCCTTTCATCTATTTGGTTTACATTAGTTAATTGACTCCTTGCCAATTAAATTGATTAAACTATGTGGTTAATCAACTTGATTTAAAGACACCAAGTCTTTACTTGAAACAGCCAAGCCCATTTTGGCCTGATGATTAAATCCTCATAAATCATATTCATGGGTATATTTTAACTAACCTTTGAGGTTAAGTAAACCGTTTGCAAGACACCCAGTCCCCAAGATTAATTCAACCAATCTTGCCTCAATTTTGCCAGTTATTACAGCCTAACTAACAAACTATATTATATTCTTTTATTAAATATAGATACCAAGTTTCCAGGAATCTTTATCTGAAGAACTCCAGTCAAACCTATCTACATTAAATAAACAACAAAACCAGAACAGCTTTTATATATTGGAGTATTTATTTGGCTAAATATTAAAAGTGAGTTTTTTACAGTCACAATCCTCTAATAGGAGGGATGTCATATGGACTGTCACCTGCATTACAATTAAAAAGAGTACACCATAGATTGGACTGTCAGGTCAACCACTCTAAGCTAAAAGGCCCAAGAGCCTATTGTATTAGGTTAGTCTGATTATGTGAAACAATCACCTTCACCAAATACCAGTCAACTACTGGTTAGATAGCCCTGGGGAGTAGCCCAGGTAGATAATTAACTCTGCTTGATTAAGGAAATTGGTTGTATGGTGTATCAAGAAGAACACATATGCTATGAAAGCTTTCAAACAAGCTTCCTTCCAAAATCTTTCCTCTCAAGGTTGGCCACCTGCCACATTGCCCTAATATTACTTTAGTCTATATCTTACTATTATAAACTAACATTGGAAATGATGTGGAGATCTGAGCCATCCTCAATGTCAGTATATAATAAGAAAACTGATGTTTATTATTATGTTCTCCATCATACTTAACAATGAAGAGTAGTCCTTTCTCATAATTGTTTATCTAGAAACAAGGTTCTTATTTTGGGAAAAAGACAATACTTTTGTCATACAGTATCATTTTTCTATAATAGAATATAATATTATATACTGTGAAATAATATAATATAGACACAATTATGAACCTTTATCCAAAAGTAAAAAAAGAATACCCCATTGCATCCAGGCTGTAGGCCCACTCCAAATTATTGCCTCTTATGACAGCAACACATTCTTCCAGGCCACAGGTTAAACCAAAGTCACATATTATCCTGTACTTTCCTAATGTTGGAATACTTAGGATATCATTTTGGTAGATTATAAAATACCTCGGTCTCCAGGTTCTTGACATAATTAAAGAAAAAACAAGTAACAAAATGGTATAAGCATGCTATAAACAACTTTTAATAGCTTCAAAAACTCTCTGGAATTTTTTAGACTAAAATAGCAATTAATAAAAGCAGTTGCTTTTTTACAACCAGTTGTGAAAAGGATATAGACAATAATGCACTTCTGTTATAAACCTTGAAGCTGATTGAAAACAACATATTTCATATTTAAAAAACATATAATGAAATTGAAGATTTTAAGCATAGTTTAAATTTTTTTGAACTAGTAAAAACTCTGGAAAATCTCACCCTAAGAAAAGGTACAATAAAATTATTCAAAGAAAAATCATGGTCAAACATATATAACAAATATTTGCTTGTGGTTTTTAACTATAAGCTTATGCAAATGCATCATGTTTCATTATTAGCAATAAGCTTTTACTTACCTAAAATTTTGACATGAATTTAGAGTATATTATGGTTAGAATATATATACTTAGAGAACCAAACTTTATTAAAACTAACATTATAATATGAAAAAGCGTCTATCAATCTCTAACTTAAAAAGCAAGGATATCCCGACAACTGATCTTCTTTGATCATTTCAACTAGCGTACTTATAGGTCTTTCTAAAAATATTATAAAAGTGAATTCATAATTTTAAATTTTATTTATTGGTTTTTTATTCTTATGATGAATGATTATGTTTGAATTGAAAATGAAGCTTGATTAATATTTCTTTTTATCCTTTTCCCCGTAGCTACCAGATTGACTTTTGCCGGATCCATTGCCTTCAGAATTCTGTCCCTTATTGCCTGTGTACTTCTCAGAGGAGCCTCCAGTGGAACCACTAGTTTTTCTTGCACTTGAAGCAGCACTTTTGCCCTCAGATGAGCCTACAAATGAACCTGAGCTTCCGGCATTCCCATATCCACTGGAAGAACCACCAGCTGAAGCAGTGCTTGTTGATGTCGCTTTTTTGGCGCTCTTGTAGTCCTTGGAAGAATCCTGGACTAAACCAGAACTCTTTGATGCACTTGAAGCATTGGAATAGCCACTGGATGAACCAGCAGATGAGCCATTGCGTTCTACTCCATTTCCTGAAGAGGAGCCTGCGGAAGAAGTACCCTTTTTAGAACCCACTACTTTGGTGTCTTTGTTTCCATCTGAAGCTACTTCAGATGAAACTGCTTTCTTGGAAGCGTCATAATCAGCAGATACACTGTTCTTTGAAGCTCCAGTCGAAGCTTTCTTACCACTTCCGGTACTTGATCCTGATTCACTACCAGCGCCATAGCTTGATTTTGACCCGTAACTACCCGAGCTAGACTTGGGAATGTATGCTGCTGATGTATCTCCATAAGAACGACGAGGAAGGCTGCTGCCGGAAGCAGGAGCAGCGAGGATAGAGTTGAAGCCGATGGCAACCAAAGCAATGGTAGTGAAGAAAGTTTTCATTTTGATGATTTCTCTTTGAAACCACATCCTTGTTTTATACCCCACATCTCGCTTTCACTCATCCCGGTTAAACTTTAAATCCTTGCATTAATTTTAATTTCATTTCAAACCTAAGTACGCTTCCAATTTAAAATCCCATATTTTTTATTTTGAAATGCTTACATGTATTTTTGGGGGCAAACGTGCTTCCAAAAATCAAACATCAGCTTTACTGGGCCAACACTAGGTGCAACTTCAGCACCACATACCGTATAAATTCTAAAAAAATCCGCTTTTTGTGTTGATGCCATTAAACCATGTAGCCCTTACTTAAGGCTGCTTGAAGCACGTCTATTTAACGAGTTCCACCCAATTTACGATGTAAATTATAATACACAGTTTTAGATAAAGGTAAAGGGTTTATTTTAGTTTAATGCAAAAGCAGTTGTACTATGCAGCCCTGTAGGATACTTACCAACTGCTAATTTCTATAACTTCATGCAGTATTTGAAACACTGATGTCATTTTTCATAGATGTACTTCAGGTAGGTCACTCGTCTTTTACCACAGCAGTTAAACCCTAATCGCACTTCACTTTTTGGATGGACACGGTGAAAAAAAACGGAGCCTTAATTTCAAGGCATTGCATTAAAATTGCGTAATTTATGTATTTTTTGTGATTATTTACTTTTACTTACAGGGTAAAGCTATGATAAAAAAAGTTTGACTGATTCTCATTTTGTTTATTGTTTGGATTGGTGGAAGAATTTTTAATTTTAATCACCCTATGCAAAAAGGGATGTTTGATTTATAATTTATATTGAATGTAGTGAAAAAAGGAGCCTTATTTGTTTTTTGATTTATTTTTTATTCGTAAAAATAGGGTTTTATGTGCCTTTTTAAAGTATTAGATATTTTATAGTGTTTTAACTTTGTATTATTACAACTTATTTTCCACACATAGTGAATCTCATAACGTTTGCTATATAAATATAGCGGAGATCACTATGCCTGGAAAATAAAGTGAAATAATGTAAGATTAAACAATGTGATTATCCCAAAAGATCATAAATTACTTGTATTCTTGAGACTAAAATAGTGATGCTGCAGAAAAAAGATTAATATTTATTTAATTGAAACTAGATATGTAATATGGATGTCTTCTCTGGTTTTTTAGGGAAAGCGAAATCATCCTACCAATTGTGGATGTGAGTGTACATAGTAAATAGTTTATACTTTAAACCCAGGAAAAAATCCCATGCCCACTAAAATTTTGGTACTATCATATGAAATTAGAAAAGTGAATTGTTTTAGATCAAAAATCCAAAGATAAATAAATCCTGATATATCTAGTTAACAATAATTAGATGTAATCATGATATAGTGTTAACTAATAGATCTTATAGAGGTATTAAGTAGGAGTCTTATTTACAAAATCACATGTTGGACTAAATAATATAGCTTATTTAACCTGTACTTTACAAATTTACAGTGTATTAAAATACAATTTTAAAAAGCTATTAAACACAACAACCCACATTATACCCTTTAAGATATCCTTAACCATTTAATGCATACTTTATATGTAGCAAGCACTTTGTAGTACTAAAAATGGACCAATGCTCCATGATAATAGTGATTAATTTGAACTAAGATGTTAAAATGCCAAGAAAAATCCACACAATCAACCAATAAAATAAATCAGAGACTAATAATATACACAAAGGCTATTTCTGACTGCCTGTTAAAAGATGATACATATCAACTAAAAAGTTATTTAAGAAATACATCCAATAAAAGTATCAGCTTATTAACTTTTAATATCTCACATCTAATATAGTGGCCAGAAAAATGCCACAAAAATAGTAAAATACAACCTAAAAATAAAACAATGAATGGTTAACTCACGATAAATGTCCTCAAACATCTAAATTGAATTTTATTCCCAGTTTACAACTTTAGTGAGCTTGACTAAATGAGTATAAAAGAGGATTCAACTGTGTCCAATTTATTACTTTTTAATTTTTAAGAGTGGATTATTTTTATTTGATCTTGATATATATTTTATAATTAAAAAGACTTACCTTTATTCCTTCCATTTAAATGTGACAGGTAAACTTTTACTTTATACTAGACAGCCAGTCTAGACTTAAACACCACATCTAGGTCACAAGTGGATTATTGCTGTTAAATTCTTAATTTTTATTATATGTATCCAACTTTACCACAGTTATCTCAATGATATATAAAATCAATGAGAAGATATTATTCATTTGACTTAAAATAAATATTTAAAATCAAAATCCAAAAAATTGTCCTCTCATAATCATTATAAAAGGTAAAATAAAATTAAAGGGATTAAACTCAAAATTTTTAAAAAAATATTGGAAAAAAGTTAACCATAGATAATTGAATTAAAATAAAACATTTAAAATCCAATTATAAATTTTTTAAAAAGAACCATAGTAAGGGTAGTACACCTTAATAGAAAAAGACAAGGATCATTTATAGGGGTAAAAACTCTATCCTATTTACACTTCACTAAAACACATGACTATTAGGTTTTAAAAGATAACATTAATAAAATTTATTATCAAAAATGCCTCATTATTAAAAAACATATATATAAATAGCTTTATTTTCCATAAAGAAACAACAGGAAAACCTCAAGAAGTTTCACATATAGCTGTCCAATATAATATACCCTAAAGAAGAAATCTCTTTCAGAAAGAGATGTGTTATTTTTCATATACCCAAAGAGCAAAGCATACATATTTTTTATTAAGGATCTACTACCTTATAATAAGACAAGATATAATTCTAAATAAACAAGATAAAATCCTAAATATATTTTAACCTATATTTTGCTCCATTTTTATATCATATAGCTCCTCCTAGTATAAAACTATTCTGGTAATTTATTGAAAGAATTATTTTTTCTTAAAAATCTTGCTTTGCCAAGCCTCTTCTGGATAGTATAATTAAGTTATTTATTATTAATAACACAGATTATTTTTTGTTTTAAGACTTTTTTATCATAACAAAATTTTATATTTTACTAGATAAAAATATACTTTTTGGGGCTTCAAACTCACTTTTTCAAAGAAATTTTACTAATCACTTATTTAAAAAACCTTTAACATAACCAATTTTTATTAATTCGATTTAATGAAAATTTAATCCACAAAAATTCTTTTGGAAACGAGAAGTTCAAATTTTTTTTAAAAATAAAACATGTCAGCTAATAAGGTCAAACAAAAGAACACAACGTTTGTGAGGGAATTTTTAGTTTGGTGAAGCTCGGACAAATTGTATGGAAGAAAGATACTTTAGTAAAAACACAGTGAATGATTCCACCCCTTTAATGGACTAGCATTATTTCTTTTTATTGATAGCTTGTTTCATTTCTTTTTTTCAATCCTCTTGTAATTCGTGAAAAAATTATAGAAAACCTGCTTAGATGAAAGTAAGGGAATATTATAATTTACGTTCGGTTTTTTGGTAGGAAGGAGTTTAGTAGTAAATATAAATCATTTATTAATTTGAATAAAATTCAAAGGAATTAAACTTATTTAATGTACTTCATGTAATTAAAAGTAGCTTTCTTTTTTTCCGATAAATGTGTTTGTGAACCAATGCTTAAACATTGTAGTTGATCAACTGTGAAAATTCATTTAGATTTATAACTCTGGATTTTACCTTCTGGCTTTAACACATCTCTTATCAAAATAGTTTTTTGGGTTTATGTTGTGGTGAAAAGGCAGGTGCCCTCCTGAAATAGCTCCATAAAAATGAAATCAGTATTGTGAAAAACGCATGAATTAATAAAAAATAGGTGTTGGTCCAAACCCTAGAGGGCTGCATAGGACAAGTGCTTTTGCATTAAACTAATAAAAAACTTTTTAGCTTTAATTAAAACTATATATTGCAGTTTACATCGTAAATTGGGTGGAACTCGTTAAATAGACGTGCTTCAAGCAGCCTTAAGTAAGGGCTACATGGTTTAATGACATCAGTTCAAAAAGCGGATTTTAATTTAGAATTTATACTGTATGTGGTGCAAAAGTTGCACCCAGTGTTGGCCCAGCAAAGCTGATGTTTGATGTTTGGAAGCACGTTTGCCCCCAAAAATACATGTAAGCATTTCAAAATAAAAAATATGGGATTTTAAATTGGAAGCGTACTTAGGTTTGAAATGAAATTAAAATTAATGCAAGGATTTAAAGTTTAACCGGGATGAGTGAAAGCGAGATGTGGGGTATAAAACAAGGATGTGGTTTCTAAGAGAAATCATCAAAATGAAAACTTTCTTCACTACCATTGCTTTGGCTGCCATCGGCTTCAACTCTCTCCTCGCTGCTCCTGCTTCCGGCAGCAGCCTTCCTCGTCGTTCTTATGGAGATACATCAGCAGCATACACTCCCAAGTCTAGCTCGGGTGGTTACGGGTCAAAATCAAGCACTGGCGCTGGTAGTGAATCAGGCTCAATTACAGGAAGTGGTAACAAAGCTTCGACTGGAGCTTCAAAGAACAGTGTATCTGTTGATTATGGTGCCGCCAAGAAAGCAGGTTCATCTGAAGTAGCTTCAGATGGAAACAAAGACACCAAAGTAGCGGATTCTAAAAAAAGTACTTCTTCCGCAGGCTTATCTACAGGAAATATTGTAGCAAACAAAGGTTCATCTGATGGTTCATCCAGTGGTTATTCCAATGCTTCAAGTGCATCAAAGAGTTCTGGTTCAGCCCAAGATTCTTCCAAGGACTACAAGAGCGCCAAAAAAGCGACATCAACAAGCACTGCTTCAGCTAGTGGTTCTTCCAGTGGATATGGGAATGCCGGAAACCCAGGTTCATCTGTAGGCTCATCTGAGGGCAAAGTTGCTGCTTCAAGTGGAAGCAAAGCCAGTGGTTCAAAAGGAGGCTCTTCTGATAAGTACGCGGGCGATAAAGGACAGAATTCTGTAGGCAATGGATCCGGCAAGAGTCAATCTGGCAGCTACGGGAAAAAGGATGAAAAGAAATATTAATCAAGCTTAATTTTCAATTCCAACATCATCATTCATCATAAGAATAAAAAACCAATAAATAAAATTTTGTAGGATTTTTTTACATTTTAGAACATTTAATTAGTACACTTCTAAACTATTTAAAGAAGTTTTATTAATTTTTATTTTCTTTATAAGTTAAAAGCCAATAGCTAGCATAATCTGTGATGAAGTTGAATTTCTGAATTTTGACTTTCTGAGATTCAATTTTATAATCCAAAGAAATTATAAATTTAAGAAATTTGAGCTTATTTTCCCAATAATCCAGGAGTGCTAAGTGAAAATATAGATATACCAAAAGAGACCTTTTTAATAATTCCATTAACTGAAAGAAAATTTAAGAGGTCTGTTATATTTTTCTCTCCCAATTAACACCAAACCCCTTAAAAGCAGGTTTTTAAAGAAAATATGGAAAACTGGAATACTAAGCCAAACCCTAAATTAACTAAAAAGGTAGCATATGTCACAACATCTTTGATAACTCCCTCTCAGGCAACTAATTCCCAGAGTAACTCGCCAAATGATTCCCTGACTAATCATTATGTTGATTACACTGTTATCATTTGGCCATTTATTACGGGGATCAAAAATTTTGATTCCTAAACAAAACACAACTTAAATAAGCCTCATGAATTAAGAGGAACATTACTCAGATAAGCCCCATGACTTTCCATGACGTACTTGGACAGTTTAGGGCTTTCCATGATACTATATATTATCATATATTCATATCTAATAAAATAACATTTTCTTATTAGTTTTTCCCTTTAGATAATTTATTATACTTCCCAGAAGTATATATTTGACACATATAATTTATCTTTAAACTTGGTTTTGCTCTAAAAAGTCTGGGCTTGATACATGCCACTATTATACTTCTGAGAATTTAAGTTACACAATAAATGGGTAATTAAAGAAGTTAATGCTATGTTTTTGGGCATAGAAAAAGAATGGTATAAAGTAAGGTGATAAGCTACATAGTGTCCATGTGGATCATAGAATTCATAGAACTTTTGAAGATCCTGATCTCATCAAACTTGAATGCTATAATCTAATGTAATATCTGGATTAAATTTTAGTTCCACCTTTTATCTGATTATCAAGTTATTTTATGGGAAAATGATTCCCCAAAAGGAATTCATCAAAGATGTTATGACATCTCCACATGGGGTCTTGGAAAGCAGAGCTTTTTTAATTTTCTTATGCGTTTGTGGGAACCATGCTTGGTAATAATCCTGTTTTCCTTGAATACTTCTAAGAGGAAATTTTATTTCAGATTTTCTTGCTTTTCCTAATCTAAGTCTGATGTGGTGCATTAACCTAAAGCTATTTGCGCACAAAGATCTTGATAAGGTGGTTGGTGTTAGATTTGACTTTCTTGAAAATATCTTGTCCTCTTAGTCCAGGTTAAATAATGTGTTTGTGGAACTTTAGATGGTTTACTATCAATGATACTGAGCTATATCAACATCAGCTTAGAAGATATCCCAGGATGATTTTTCACTTACCATGCACTTACATAAAATAAATTTATATGTCTATCATGAGAATTTATCACGGGAAAATCCTTCTGATCATTAACTTTCCCCAAAAAATCTATTAGTTTTTTTACTTACTGCTGGTAAAATTCTATAAAACATATTTTCTGCCAGTGAATCTCTGGTGAGACTCCAATATCCAGCCACTGTCAGATCATTGCTTAAGAAGACAAGGTATTTATAATATATTACTTATAGTATATAGTGTCAAGCTTCTGGAATAATGTAATAAACTTGACCATTATTCCCCTTTGTTGATTGGTTAGACAGTCAATTGCCTTTTACTGGCTTGATTGTAAAAGTATCAACTTATCCTATCCCTTGGATTTGGCCAATTGATACACCAATGATAACCCAAAGATTGATCCTGATCCAAAAATGGTCACTAATTGAACTTGACCTGAGTAAACAATCTTGATCCCTAGGCCATGATCACAGAACAATTAATAGTCAATAAGATGAAGCTTTCAAGAATATTAATGCAAGTTGTTTTACGCCAAACATTTGCACCTCCAGATACTTCAAAAACCATGACTGATATAGAAGGTTGTCCAGAAGAATAATGCATGATGCAAAAACCCAATAGATAGGGTAACTAAACTCGCACATGCATAAACTGGAAACAAGATGCTGTCAACACGCTGGTGAAGTAAGCTGAGGCCCAGTAATCTATTGAAGTCCCATGCCAGACCGGCATGGCTGCCTAGCTCTGGGGGCTGAAACTAGCAGTCTGGGGAACAGATAGACTGACTAGTAAGAGTTAGATGCATCAGATAACTATCTGGTAAGAGGGCCTATCCACCCTATATAAAGTGCTCTCCTAACTAGACATTGAGCAGAAAAAATATCACCCTGGGCTTAGAGATTGAAGATCTCTAAGTATAGTATCACTACTAGCCAACGCCTAGTAGTCAGTTGTATCCAGATAGAGTGTGCTGCCGTCTATCTGCAGAACTGTGTTTCTTCTCCTACAGCCTTAGGACTCTGCCAAGCTGTAGCCATATCCACAGACCCAATTGGTAGCTACTGACTGTTGCCATACAGTCCTCTATCAACACATATAATACAATGTCCTCTAATAAAAACAATACCTCAAGCCCCCAAAATCTTGACAGTGGTGCTCACTACAAATATGAGCTGCCATCAGAGTCAAGTCAAGGCGCTGCCTTGCCTCTTTCCCACCCCAGCTTTGTTGATAAGTATGGGGGGTTGTATGGATACTAGTGACACCAAAAAGGAAACTAGTCTCCACTTGGCAATCATGCCACATAGAGCTGCTGAGCTCCAGGATGACTGCCTTCACCTGGACCCCACCTATACACCTGTACTGTATCATCCTCGCCAGTATTCTTTAGAAGAGGTTTGCACTATGCTAGGCGCACTCCTGCACAATTGTTGACACAAGGGGGCCCAACAGGAAGCAGAGTTCACTCTGTTTAGTTATAATCTGAATGCCGCCAACCTCTGGACTGCCTATTGACAGTACCAGGAGGCTAACAGCATGCAGATCAGCCAGATACTGAACAAAGAAAAGGGGCAAGTTGAAGACCTCCTCTCTTACTTTGTTCACCCAAGCATTAAACACTTACAGCAACTTGTTGCAAGACAAAGCTTGGAGCTCACGGAGCTAGGGGCCAGCTGCAATGAATTGCAGGAAGACCACTTAGCCACCATTAATAAGATGAATACCAGCTTTGACTCATTAAGGGTATTCTTAGAAACCTGTTTGAAACCACCAACCATGCCCACTTCATATTGGTGAGATAGTACAGCAATTCAACTCTCAAGTCGGGCAAATTGTTGCCAACTGCTTTGAAAGCACTGGCATCACTCCACAGTGGATCACTGACGTGACAGACCACTGTATCAGCCTAAGTCAAAGGGTTGACAAGTTGGCCAAACATGCAACACACAAAATGGAGAGACACCTGATAAGATATCTCTACATCATATAATGGACGACACTGACAAGAGAAGTACCAACCGGTATAATGAGTTGGTGGCATACGTCAACAAACTGGTAAGCAAGCTTGACAGCCTGAGAAATGGGAAGTTTCCTCCCCAGTTGGGCAATTCTTCCCAGGAGCTTGCCTCAGACCCTCAAAATTATTGCCTGTACCACGACGCCTACGTGGACAACAAGAATGATCTTTGGGAGACCATTGAAAGTGTATTGGAACTGGCCAGCTCACTTTATGAGGATCTTGAGTCCGCACGTGAACGTATCACTCACTTAGAGGAAGGACACATGAAGGACAAGCAACAATTAGATACGCTTACTTCCACAGTTCTCATGCTGGAGGAAAATCACAGAAACCTTCTGGAACAACTGGTACAAGAACAATCTGCCAGAAAGGAGATGGAGCTCAAATTTGCTACAAGATTAAGCAAACTTGAGACACAGGCTTGTGGAGCAGGCAGTAGCAGCTCTGGACAAGCCCTGTCCCCCTTCCCACCTCTTCCTTGGAAAGGCAGAAGACTTCCTCTCCTGACTACTTCCATTAAGTAGGATCTAATTGTGAAAGTAATGGCTCTCAGTACACGCGCAATGTACCCATGGGCGTAGCGGCACTGCCTCCCCTCACACCCATGACTTCCACCAGACTTCCTTCTATTCTCACTAGAAGACCAGTGGCCACCCCAATAGAAGAGACTCTGGTACCCAACCACAAGTTCAAGCCATTGAACTGACCCAAATTTGACCATAATGGAAACATCAGAACAATTGTATGGCTATTTGAGATGTCCATGAGAGGGTCATTGGACCACATGAAGGCCACTACCCTCACCAATGCCCTGGATCCCACTAGTGTAGATGTTATCATGCCACGTCTACCACAAGAAGAGTGGAAGTACACAGACGCCAAGCAGGCAGTTATTGCCAAATTTGGCAGTGAGACAAAACTCCAGGCCAGAAAGGCGGAGTTTAGCAATATCTCCTTTAAAAAATAAAAGTCTGTCTCCGACTTTGCCAACCATTTCTACCACAAGCCGCAGATCCTCCTTGGAGCCAGGGTACTTTCTGACTTGGATTGCCGCATCACTATGAGCAGAGCCTTACAACCCTATCATGAGCTTGCCAACATGATGTTCCCAGTACTTGACCAGTCAAATGACATGTAGAGAATCACTAGTTATCTTAACAGACTTGGGTCACAGTTCAAAGCACCTAAAAAGGGTCAGTCAGGTAAAAGTTTTAACAACTTCAAGGAACGCTCCTGAACCCCCAAGCC
Source organism: Entomophthora muscae (assembly GCA_014839935.2). NCBI lineage: Eukaryota > Fungi > Entomophthoromycota > Entomophthoromycetes > Entomophthorales > Entomophthoraceae > Entomophthora > Entomophthora muscae. The sequence goes on along the minus strand of QTSX02005737.1, from coordinate 148,103 downwards.
GACCGAGTCCACTTCAGACGCAGATAAGCCCAAAGGAGAAAACAAATCCTATTGCAATTCAGGCAACTGCAATAATTGTGGAAAGAGAGATCACTTTGCAGAAGACTGTTGAGGAGGAAAGCCTAGTCCCGCCTCTGTCAATGTGATCATGGTAGCCAAACCTACTGAACAGGGAAAAGAGAAGGCGGACCAGTAACAAAATATACTGGTCCCGCCAATCCCCTCCCTATTCCAAAAGATCTCAATTGAGGAACAGCCAGTCAGCAACCAGAGGTTAGCCCTGCAGTCTCTATGCCTGTCGGCAAGGAGACAACACCCATCCTGGCAAAGTCCACGGACACACCCATGGCCATCAACTAGCCCTTCCCTGATCTTTTCATACTGGAAAAGGACTTTGAGAAGGACTCTATCCATAAGCTAGTAGCAGACGGCCTGTATGCAATCCCCACCTGAGGGAGAGGCTGCCCCAAGAAGATTGACACCAACACAATAGAGACTGTCTGCAAGCCCTACACTGCTCAAGTTCAGGAGGTATGACTGGTTCTAACCCAAACGTGTCCAGCAACCTGCCGCCACTGAAAGGTGTACAGTTCTCCATGCCACTGGAGACTATAGAAGCCAACTTCCCTGAGATTAGCCAGAGCCTCCGCCAGTATTTTGATACCCCAGGATCACTGGGTATCCACCTATCAAATCTCCAATCCAAATCTTATACCAAATGTACTTATGCTGATATTTCTGTGAACAAGGTAAAAGTATGGGCCATTATAGATAGTGGGGCTCCCATCAATATAGTCTCTACTTGCCTGGTGAAAAGACTGGGTCTGGCTCCAGACGTGGCCCACTCCAAAGTCTATGGTACTGCTGACATCCATACCACTACATCAGTTGGGGCATACAGCTCACTGCCAATGAGATTCAGGTTGATTGCGGTTTCTTTGCCTGCTGTGGTCTTGCCCAGCCAGAACTATGATATACTGATTGGGACAGCATTTCTTTGCAAATATGGGGTTAAGCTAGACATGGAAGTGGACACTTTGACGCTTCTAAGTCAGACAATCCCACTATACTACTCCAAGGAGAAGATGCCACCAAAAGAAACCAAGAGCATCCACCAGGCATACAAGGACAAAGTGGTAGCAGTACCCTATCATATCAAGGGGGAAAAGGGCAAGTGGCTGCCTACGCAAATAAAGGAACACAAATGCATTCCCCTTTGGTCAAGGTCAACCTTCATGCTAAGAAGCGGCACCCAGATGGTCATCAACTCTGGGTTAACCCTAGTCATACCTGAAGGACTCTACAGGGAGATCCATCAGCCTTGGAGCTGCTCCCATTTCAAACCATAGGTTGCCCCTGGAATCATCATTCCAGGGCAACAGGAAATTCATGTTTTTTTGGCTAACTTACAGGAATTTGACCTAAAGATTAAGAAGCACCAAGTAGTTGCCTTTGTACACCTCCTCCCAGTCGTCAAGATAGATGAATTCCATTACATAGGTGACTTCTCCAACATGGGGCTCCCAGACCAGGTCAAAGCCTCCACCTATGCAATAACTCCCTTGGCTGACCTATCATCCTTGCAAGAGGAAGAACGCAAAAGGGCCAGCAAGCTTTTCAAAAAATATTGCTTCATTTTTTCAGAAGATGATTTTGATCTAGGATGTGCCACAGATGTCACCCACCACATTGACACTGGCAATCAGAAGCCCATTTGCCTACGTCTCATCAGAAGGTCCAAAGCCAGCAAGGAGATCAAAGAGCTTTTGGATAGGGGCATGCTTGTGCCATCTAAGATCCCTTGGGCTCCTCCTATGCCCATAGTCAAGAACAAAGATGGTAGCAACAGGGTTGTGACTGACTACCACTGGCTCAACTTGATAACAAAGAAGAATTTGTACCCACTCCCACAGATTGATGATGCCCTAGATTGGTTAGGTGGAGCCAAGTACTTCTCTGCCATGGATCTAATTTCTGGATATTGTCAAATTGAGTTACCACCTGAAGAACAGGAGAAGTGCGCAATAATAACCTCTTAAGGGTTATTTCAGCCAACATACATGCCCCAGGGTCTGTGTAACGCCCCCGCCACATTCCAAAAAGCTATGGATTTGATTCTCAGAGACCTTAAGTTGCCCTGCGTCCTGGTATATTTGGATGATATTAATGTATTTTCCAGGAATTTCAATGAACATTTGAATCATCTAGAGGCTGTATTCAAAAGACTGGCCAACACCAATCTGAAGATAAAGCCTCAAAAATGCCATTTCTTCAAAGACCAACTTGAATACCTTGGCTTTGTTGTAGACACAACTGGACTTCGCCCTCAACCTGCTAAGGTTGAGGCCATCACAAATATGAAGCAACCAGAAAGCAAACGGGATATACAGGTCTTTCTAGGGATGGTTGGCTACTACCAACAATTTATCCCCAACTTCTCCTGCACTGGCAAGCCACTGTTCAACTTCCTCAAAAACAGGACTACCTTCAAGTGGACAATGGCGTGTCAGACTGCATTCAATTCTCTTAGAACCAGTCTTTTGTCAAGCCCTGTCCTGATGTATCTGGACTTCAACAAACCCTTCATTGTCCACACTGACGCATTGTTGTCAGCACTGGAAGCAGTGCTATCCCAACACAATGACCAAGGAGCCAAGCATCATGTGGCCTATGCCAGCAGGTCCCTTAATGTCCATGAGCAAAACTACACCGTCACAGAAAGGGAATGTCTTGCTGTGATATATGCCTATAAGCAGTTTAGGGTATACCTGCATGGTGTACATTTCACTGTGGTAACAGACCATGTTAGCCTCAGTTGGCTCCAGGATCTCAGAGAGCCCAAAGGAAGCCTTGCCAGATGGGCACTGAAACTCCAAGCCTTTGACTACAAGATAGTTCACCGCCCTGGAGCCAGCCACCAAAATGCTGACTGCCTATCTTGCCTGCCAACCGTAGCACTGGTATCCTCCCAAGCAGACAACATGTACAACAAGATGGTACAAGCCTCCTTTGATGACAAGCCAGAGGAAGTCCAGGCCATTCTAAGGGAGCTTAGAAAAGACTGTTGGGTAGAGAACAATAAACTCTACAAATATCACAAAGGTAAAAAGTACTTATTCCCTTGTCCGTCAGATAGGCCTGAAATCATACTTGCTGCCCACAAGGCAGTAGGCCATGGGGGATTCAGGAAAACAGTTTCTCAGCTACAGCTCCACTATTATTGGGAGTCTCTTCTGTTTGACGTCAAAGAGACCCTCACCTGCTGCTCTGAATGCCAGAATGAGAAGCCATTTGTGGGCCGCCACCAGTACAAGAAAGTGGAACCAAAATTTGCTTGGCACACTGTAAGCATAGAGGTCGTAGGTCTGCTCCCAATGTGTGTAGGACGCCTCCAATACATCATAGTGGCCATTGACCACTTAACCAAATGGGTCAAAGCCAAGCCGCTAGAGCAAGTAAGCGCCAAGTTGACCGCCACCTTCATCTTAGAGCGTATCATCCATTGACATGGATGTCCTCAATTCATCCTCACTGAAAACGGCACCAATTTCACCGCCAATGTCATTCCCAAGCTGAACGAGCTCATGGGCGTGAGGGGAGTCCTCTCCACTCCATACCACCCTGAGTCAAATGGTATGGTGGAGAGAGTGAATGGAACATTAGTGTCCATTCTGAGAAAATTGGCAGATACCCGTACCTCAGAATGGTACCTGTTCCTGCCTGCTGTGGTCTTTGCCTACAACATCTCCATCCACAGCACCACTAGGTTTTTACCCTTCCAGCTAGTATATGGACGCCACCCTGCTATTCCGCCAATCCTGTACTCTGCCATGGGCAATCCCAAAGATATGACTTATCAGCAGTACCTAACTAAGTTAGCCAAGACGCTGATCAAGCTTCAAGCTGAAGCTTTCTCAGAAACCTCCCTGTCCAGAACAAGGGCCAGATAGCTGATAATTCAAAGCGCCGTCCTTTGATGGAATTCAAAGTGGGAAGCCAGGTTTCATACCACAACAAGGTCATGGGTTAATCCCATAAGTTGGATAGCTTATGGAAGGGTCCTTTTGAGGTTATAGAAAAAACCTCACAGGACGCATACACTATTAAGAATCTGGCAGATGGACAGCTCATAAATTAAGTGCATGCCAGATTCCTTAAACCTTTCTTTACTATGCCTAGTATTGGCAGCAATTAAACCTTACAATTTTTATATAATGACTAAAAATATAATTGTAGAAAAAGGTGTTTATTAAAAAAGGGGGCTAAGGATTGCCCTCTTGGTATTCAGTGTCCTCTTCATCTTTGTCTTCCTCATCCTGGCCCTCTTCAGACTCTTCTTTGTTGCTAGGGTCCTGACTCAATGGAGTTTTACACTCCACCACCTTCTCCTGGGTCTGGGAAGTCTTGCACCGTCTTCCTGATTGGGTCACGCTACGGATGGGAACAAAAGGGAAAGTACGCCCTCTAATAAAGAAGGTGGTAGCCACCTGCAACCACACTCTGCGCACCGCAAGTGGCTGCTGTGAGTATTGAACTAGCGGAAGAGGAATAGAGACTTGCTGGGCATCCAGTTGCCAAAGCCCAGCGTCTAAAGGGAAGCAACAAGAGAGAACCATGCAATCAAGCATGAAATCAGAAATGTACCAGTAGATATGCAGCAAGGGAGCTTGAATCCCGCCTATCTTATTACGGTACTTTTCCCAGTGGGCCGCCATATTGTCAAAAGTCCCCATAGGCAAACGTAGGTCGGGGGTTAAAAGCAGATCCCCACAAAAGGCCATTCCACAAAGAGCCAATTTCTTGTCACTGCAATGCAGCGCCTCCCTGGCCCTTCTGGTGGCCTGGAAAATTTGGCTATCCCGTGCATCAGAGTTCTCAACTCCCAAGGATCTATACACTTCAGGGAAAGGGGTCCAAGGGAAGGATCCAACTTTTCAGGGCCTCAAGGCCAAAGTTGAGGATAAACCCCAAGATTGGCATATCTACTGCTTGGACAGTTGCTGGTTCCACTAAAAGGCCCGTCAATTCCTGCAAGAGATCTTGCCTGCAAGAGGACAAGTCGTCTACTGCGTAGAACCCACCAGCAGTATTTGTGATCCTCTTCTTCAAGTCTACCCGGGGACGCTTCTGGGTCACCACAAAAAGGAATAGAGGGATGATATCCTCACCCTGGAATAGCTCTCTGATGGAGAAGCCCTCCTCTCCCAGACAGAACTGGTTAAACACAGATTCTTGAGTTCCCCCAAAGGCATTGTATTGGTCCCAGACCAGAGTTGCGTCCACCTCCCGCCCTTCAGTTGGCTAGTTAGAATCCTAAGTAGCCTGTTTGGGTGACCGCTCCTTGACTGGGTCTTCTATGGGACGCTTCCCAGATGTTGTTACAGTAGTCTCCCCTGACTGACTGCCGTCTTCTTGCACGTCTGATTGGAAAGGGTCCTCCAACCCAGTGAATGCTGATTCCGAGCCACCTTCCCAAAGCCCTTGGATCAAGGCACATTGAGCCTTGAGCAAAAGGCTGTAGAAAACTTTGTGCTCTTCTTCAGACATCTTGGCAATGTATTGCCTAGTGTCTGTCTTGCTAGTGTAATTGTTATTTGAAGTATTATCCATATGCATAAAGGCCTCTGGTCTAGAGAAGAATATATGGCCAAGTCTAGCCGGGGGAAATGTCAAGCCTCCAGAATAATGTAGTAGACTTGAACATTATTCCCCTTTGTTGATTGGCTATACAGTCAATTGCCATTTAGCTGGCTTGATTGTAAAAGCATCAACTCATCCTGTCCCTTGGGTTTGGCCAATTGATGCACCGATGATTAACCCAAAGATTGATCCTGATCTGAAAATGGTCCGCTAATTGAACTCAACCTGAATAAACAAACTTGATCCCTAGGCCATGATCACAGAACAATTAATAGCCAATAAGATGAAGCTTACTCAAGAATATTAATGCAAGTTGGTTTACGCCAAACATTTGCACCTCCAGATACCTCAAATTCTATGACTGATATAGAAGGTTGTCCAGAAGAATAATGCATGATGCAAAAACCCAATAGATAGGGTAACTAAACTCGCACATGCATAAACTGGAAACAAGATGCCGCCAACATGCTGGTGAAGTAAGATGAGGCCCGGAGATCTATTGAAGTCCCATGCCAGACCGGCATGGCTGCCTAGCTCTGGGGGCTGAAACTAGCAGTCTGGGGAACAGATAGACTGACTAGTAAGAGTTAGATGCGTCAGATAACTATCTGGCAAGAGGGCCTATCCACCCTATATAAAGTGCTCTCTTAATTAGAGATCAAGCAGAAAAAATATCACCCTTGGCTTAGAGATTGAAGATCTCTAAGCATAGTATCACTACTAGTTGACGCCTAGTAGTCAGTTGTATCCAGATAGAGTGTGCTGTCGTCTATCTGCAGAACTGTGTTTCTTCTCCTACAGCCTTAGGACTCTGCTAAGCCGTAGCCATATACACAGACCCAATTGGTAGCTACTGACTGTTGCCATACAGTCCTCTATCAACACATATAATATAATGTCCTCTAATAAAAACATTACCTCAAAACCCCAAAATCTTGACATTTAGTGAAGTGAATTTTCTACCATTAAATCCCTACATCCAATTCCAATCCAAAATCATCTGTAACCAAATTTTGGATTATCTACCAGAAAACCTGACCTGTTATCCACCTGCAAATCCCTATCAAATTCTGCTGGTAAACTGCACCTTATATTATCTTAATTATTAAGGTGTCTTAGGCAAGACATCTATCACTACTTAATACAGCAGAAAACTCTACACTAATGGAAATATTCTCTCTGTAAGAGAGAAATGGCCTTAAAAGGTGTTACAATGCTTATTGGTCAATAAAATGACCTATGGCACAACAAACCAAAGTACATCAAGCCATCAGCTGTACACGAGTGGACTGTTCTTGCCTATTGCAAAAACCACATTTTTGTTGCAGTCAGTTGGTATCTTGTAGGCCAGTTGATTAAGATTATAGCAAGAACTAGAGGCCCATGGTTATACAGAGGGAATCAAATATACCCAGAGGGAATTTATAGTACCACTTGAAGGCATCACATGCACCTAAATTATATTTCTACAATAATTCTTTCAAATCATCCTAGCCAGAGGATTGTTTTAAAAGAAAGTCCATTATCTATGTACTTTTATATTTTGAATCAGCCCCCATGAAAGGTTAGGTATTACACACACATTAATACAGACTAATATCTCAGCACAGCTGTGTGACCAAAGATGATAATCCAGATAACTTCACAGCCTTATTTTACTTTTATTAGCTGGTATCATTTCACTTCTTAAAGATTTTTTGAAACTTCCTGATTTTATGCCTTCGAAAATAATATTCTATTTATCTTTCTTATGTTAGTTAGTATCTTTTCAAATATCTTTGCTTTTGTTTAAGAGACAAATATAGTTAATAAAACTATCAGATTATAGCATCCTCCATGCCAGCAATCTAAAAAAGAGTAAGGAATTTTTGACACAAATAATGTTACATTCTAATGTTTTTATTGTGATGTTTGCTGTTTGAGAAGTATTAGTAAGCATAAAATTACACTTCTGGGGATTTTATTGGTCTAAATCTTTTTGTAAAAAAACTTTAAAATTAAGAAGCACCCCTTTTCACAGGTATGGGTCTCAAAAAATATATTGTAGCTGTAGTTCTTTAATTTTGAAAACTCTTACAAAGGGGCTTAATTACTTTGAAAATTAGTTGATATACACTGTAAAAATTTCTATCATTTCTTTGATTTTATAAATTACCAAAAAAAGTAACTCACACTATAAAAACATGTAAAATTTTAACCTCTTCTGTTGTATTATTTTATGTTTTTAAATAGATTTGAAATGAATTTAAATCTCAGGACTTTGGGATTTTGAGTAATTAATAAGCTCCACCAACAATTTTGGGCACATAGATATGCGCCCTATATATATAGATTTAACATAAATTACAGGCAAATTGGCCTGTCAAGATTTTGTGTTCTTGAAGAAGAAGAGTTATTGTTTTTATTAAAGGTATTATGCATGTTGAGATTGGGATATCTGTATGGGGACAGATGTGCTTCCAATTGGTGTGTGATTGCAGCAACTGACAGAGTTTCATTGTTACTGGAGCCAAGTAAAGGGATAGTCCTGTGGTCTTTGGGACGCAACACCGGCTGAGATGGTTTGGCAGGATTCTTGAAGTATCAATAATACTCTCTTATTGTACTTGACACTAATACTATTTGGTTTAGTAGTGATGTTGATGGTTATTATTTTTCTGCCTTCCAAGTGATCTTGAAAGGGATTTTTGTAGTGTAAAGGCGGCAGCCAGACTGGCGTCTAGCTGCAGATAACTCTTACTAGCTAGCCTATCATCTCCAAGCTACTAGTTTCACCCCCAGAGTTGGATTATAAACCTGAATAAGGTTTTGGAATGAGGTAATATTATAGGCTACTAATTTCTCCTCTTCAGTCTAGATATCCCTTGACTTTGTTGATTCAAACTAAGTTAATATCCATAGGGCAGAGTCTTGTCTTGTGCTTGGTATAATCCACAAATTGCATGGGCGTCTCCTGTCCCATTTCTTGGTGAAACAGGATGTTGTAATTTCCCGTATTTATTCTGTTTGGCAGAATTATGTCTAATTTTGGGATCCGGAAAGTCTCAGGTGTCTTCTGGATTGCAAACTTAATAGTCTTGATATCTTTTCTCCGTATTCCGGAATAGACGTCTTGCATCTGGCTGTGGTCCGTCTATTGTTGACCCATAGCTTTAGTGATGGGAATATGGATCAGTCAACTCTGATAGATTAGGATTTACTGAAATGGCCCCAAGATAGATAAATCAATGGTCAAATTACATCCTGGTATTAACAAAATACTTGTCCCTAATCAATGAAAGAAAAAGCAATAAAGTTGCAAATAATTATTTCACTTCAAAAGGCTCTCACATAGGCATCTATTAATAATTACTATTATAAAGTTTAATTATATCCTATAATAGTAGGGCTGACATTTGAACTGTCACCTGCATTAAAATCAAAAGAATCTACCATGGATCAGGCTGCTGGGCCAACAATTCTAAGATAAAAACCCAGGAACCTATTATATTATGGTAGTCTGATCAAGTGAAAATATCACCTTCACCACCTAGAAGTTAACTACTGGTTAGCTAGCCCTGAGGAGTAGCCCAGGTATATAACTGACTCTGCTTGATTAAGGGGCTTTTGTTGCACAGTGTGTTAAGAAGAACAGATATGCTGTGGAAGCTTTCAAAAAAGTTTCCTTATAAAATCTTTCCTCTCAAGGTTGGCTACCTACTACATTGCCCCAATGCTAATTTAGTCCCTATCTTACTATTATAAACTGATCTTGTAAATAATGTGGGCATCTGGGCCAGCCTTAATGTCAGTCTTTATGAAAAAGACTGATGTTTACCTCATGTTCCCCTTTAGACTTAACAATGAAGTGAAACCATTCTCATAATTCTTTCCCCATAAACAAGCTTATTATTTTGAGCAAATACAAATATAGTCACAAAGTATAATTTCCTATAATATTTTATAGACACAACTATGAACCTTCATCCAGAAGTGAGAATAATGCCCACATTGCCTGGAGGCTGTAGGCCCAGTCAAAAGGTATCACCTCTGATGACAGCAACACATTCTTGTTGGCTGCAGGTTAAACCAAAGTCACATATTATCCTGTACTTTCCTAATGTTAGAATATTTAAGATATCTTTGTGGTAGATGATAAAATACCTCAGTCTCCAGGTTCTTGACATAATTAAAGAAAATTAGGCAACAAAATGGTATATATGTGCTATAAGTAGCCTCGCATAGCTTCAAAAACTCTTTGGAATTTTTTAGACTAAAAAGCAGATAATAAAATTGTTGCTTTTTTTCAATCAGTTGTAAAAAGGTATAACAATAATGCACTTCTGTTATAAACCTTGAAGCTGATTGAAAACAACATATTTCATATTTAAAAAACATATAATGAAATTGAAGATTTTAAGCATAGTTTAAATTTTTTGTTTTGAACTAGTAAAAACTCTGGAAAATCTCACTCTAAGAAAAAGTACAATAAAATTATTCAAAGAAAAATCATGGTCAAACATATATAACAAATTTTTTTTGTGGTTTTTAACTTTAAGCTTATGCAAATGCATCATGTTTCATTATTAGCAATAAGCTTTTACTTACCCAAAATTTTGACATGAATTTAGAGTATATTATGGTTAGAATATATATACTTAGAGAACCACACTTTGTTATAACTAACAATAGAATATATAAAGGCGAACTATCAATCTCCAACTTAAAAAGCAAGGATATCCCAACAACTGATCTTCTTTGATCATTTCAACTAGCGTACTTATAGGTCTTTCTAAAAATAATATTAAAAGGAAGTCTTAAATTTAAATTTGATTGGTTGATGTTTTATTCTTATGATGAATGATTATGTTGGAATTGAAAATGAAGCTTGATTAATATTTCTTTTCATCCTTTTTCCCATAGCTGCCAGAATTACTTTTGCCGGATCCATTGCCTACAGAATTCTGTCCTTTATCGCCCGCGTACTTATCAGAAGAGCCTCCTTTTGAACCACTGGCTTTGCTTCCACTTGAAGCAGGAACTTTGCCCTCAGATGAGCCTACAGATGAACCTGGGTTTCCGGCATTCCCATATCCACTGGAAGAACCACTAGCTGAAGCAGTGCTTGTTGATGTCGCTTTTTTGGCGCTCTTGTAGTCCTTGGAAGAATCTTGGGCTGAACCAGAACTCTTTGATGCACTTGAAGCATTGGAATAACCACTGGATGAACCATCAGATGAACCTTTGTTTGCTACAATATTTCCTGTAGATAAGCCTGCGGAAGAAGTACTTTTTTTAGAATCCGCTACTTTGGTGTCTTTGTTTCCATCTGAAGCTACTTCAGATGAACCTGCTTTCTTGGCGGCACCATAATCAACAGATACACTGTTCTTTGAAGCTCCAGTCGAAGCTTTGTTACCACTTCCTGTAATTGAGCCTGATTCACTACCAGCGCCAGTGCTTGATTTTGACCCGTAACCACCCGAGCTAGACTTGGGAGTGTATGCTGCTGATGTATCTCCATAAGAACGACGAGGAAGGCTGCTGCCGGAAGCAGGAGCAGCGAGGAGAGAGTTGAAGCCGATGGCAGCCAAAGCAATGGTAGTGAAGAAAGTTTTCATTTTGATGATTTCTCTTAGAAACCACATCCTTGTTTTATACCCCACATCTCGCTTTCACTCATCCCGGTTAAACTTTAAATCCTTGCATTAATTTTAATTTCATTTCAAACCTAAGTACGCTTCCAATTTAAAATCCCATATTTTTTATTTTGAAATGCTTACATGTATTTTTGGGGGCAAACGTGCTTCCAAACATCAAACATCAGCTTTGCTGGGCCAACACTGGGTTCAACTTCAGCACTACATACAGTATAAATTCTAAATTAAAATCCGCTTTTTGGATTATGTCATTAAATCATGTAGCCCTTGCCTACGACTGCTTTTAAGCACGTCTATCTAACGAGTTCCACCCAATTTACGATGTAAACTAAAATATACAGTTTTAACTAAAGTAAAGGGTTTATTTTTAGTTTAATGCAAAAGCATCTGTCCTTGCAGCCCTCTAGGGGTTGGACCAACACCTATTATTTATTAATTCATGCGTTTTTCAAAATACTGATTTCATTTTTATGGAGCTATTTCAGGTAGGTCACTCGTCTTTTACCACAGCAGTTAAACCCTAAACACAATTCACTTTTTGGATGGACATGGTCAAAAAAAACGGAGCCTTAATTTCAAGGCATTGTATTAAAATTGAGTAATTTACGTATCCATTTTGATTATTTACTGATACTTACAGGATAAAGCTACGATAAAAATAGTTTGACTGATTTACATTTTGTTTATTGTTTTGATTGGACAAGAATTTTTAATTTTAATCCGTTATAGAAAAGGGGGCTTAATATTTAATTTATCTTGGATGTAGTGGAAAAAGGAGGCTTTTATTCTGTCGCTGTGACTTATTTTTTAATAGAAAAAAATGTAATTTATGTGCCTTTTAAATTACTAGACTTTTATAGTGTTTTAACTTTGTATTATTACAACTTATTTTCCTCACATAGCGAATCCCATAATTTTTACTATATAAATATAACGGAATTCTTTATGCCTGAAAAAAAGTGAAATGATGTGAGATTAAACAATGTGATTATCCTAAAAGATCATAAATTACTTGTGTTCTTGAGACTAAAATACTGAGGCTGCAGAAAATAATAATATATATTTAATTAAAAACTAGAAATGTAATGTGGATGTCCACTCTGGTTTTTTAGGAGGAAGCGAAACCATCCTACCAATTGTGGATGTGAGTGTACATGTCAAATAAATTATACTTTAAACCCAGGAAAGGATCACATCCCCACTAAATTTTTTTAATATCATATTAAATTAGAAAACAAATTGTTAGTAGATCAAAAAGCCAAAGATAAACAAATCCCGTATATCTCTCCTTAAAAATAATTTGGTACAATTATGATATAGTGTCAATTAATAGATCTTATAGAGGTATTAAGTGAGAGTCTCATTTTAAAAATCCTAAGTTGGACTAACCAATGTAGCTTATCAAGTCTTTACTGTAAAAATTTACATTGTATTAAAAATTACAAAAGTAAAAAAGCCATCAAACACCACAGCCCACATTATATCCTTTAAGATATCCTTAACCATTCAATGTATACTTTATGTGTAGCAAGCCCTTTGTAGCACTAAAAATGGACCAATGCTCCATGATAATAGTAATTATTTTGAACTAAGATGCTATAATGCCAAGAAAAATCCACACAACCAAATGATAAAATAAATTGGAGATTAGTAAAATACATAAAGGCTATTTCTGACTGTCTGTTAAAAGATTATGTACATCAACTAATAAGATGTTTAAAAATACATCCAATAAAAGTGATGAGGAGCAACTTTTGGGAAAGCTTTGAATGTAGAATTAAGAAGAAGAGAAGTATATTTTTTGGATAATAATTTAGATTTATATAGCTTGCACTGTGGCGGGGACTTAAGTTGGATCAAAGATAGGGGAGGTCATGTATGAGTTTGATTCAAGTTTATGGATACCTGGTTGAGTCATGTTATATTGGTTTGTTGCCATTTCTGGTATATTGAACTGAATATTGGATTGGCACTAAACTGGCTGATGACTTGATGTTAAGTGTGTTGGTGACAGCCAGAATACCAGTACATCCAGCTTCTCAACACACCCCTACCTTAAGGGGTTACTCTAGTACATCAGGAGGGGGCTTTGTCTTGACAGTTGTTGCCTGATGTTACTGGAGTTGTTTGCTAGTAGGTATTAGCCAAGTTGGGTGTTCCTCTTTGCTGAGGCAAAGGCAAGATATGTGTTACTTTTTTATGATAGGGTCCTTGGCCCCTGGAACTTGACTAGGTAGGTGTTTCTGTCTGGTCTGTATTTGACAACCCTTTCCCAGTCCTATATGTACTGAGTCCAGTTTTTTTTCTGTTCCTAGCAAGGATCCAGAGAGGGGAGTTGACTGGGAGTGGTCCCTCCACAGAGGTCACATTTTGTTCTTTGAGTCTTTTGTTTTCTGCTATCTTAGCTTTGAGGTGTATGTGTTGTAGTGCTGGGTCCTGTTCCACTGTGAAGGAGTTTCCCCAGGGGATCTTCACATATGGTTGGTTATTGCAGGTGGCTATCTCTGGTTTGTATCCATATGGGTCATTATTTTAGGGATTAGGCTATTTTTAAGGTACATGCTGCTCAAGTCAAAGCATAACACAGTTCAATTTTGAAAAATTAACTAAAAACACACTTTATATTTAAAACATTAATAACTCAATGAAAAATCAATTTTTTTCACACTGTAAACTATAGAAATGAAGCTAAGAATCCTATCTTTTTATTGGTTTAAAAATGGTAATATGTATTCTATACTCAATAGTAAAGCAAAAGTAATTTAAAAGAGCACATTCAAGATTTTATTATATTATTTTGATAATAAAATAAAATAGATGGCTTTAAGCTAAAAAGTTGCTTTTTAATATAAAGCTGATTTTTTTATTTAGTGAAATTAAGTATAAGATTGAGAGTTTTATTTTAAAATTTTATTTCATTTAAAAAGTTCAATTCTTTAGGATTTTACAGTAATTTGAAGTTAGGATTTTTATCACTGTTCAGATTAATTTTAGGTTCAAGTTAGCTTCAACCCTCAAATTAAGCATTCTTTAAATGGGATTGTTGTGTTTGGCTCCAGGGAACAACATCCTGGAGGACACAGCAGGAAATCTTTATAAAAAAAGATTTGAGGTTCAAAGCTAGCCTCGGGTTAGCCTTCAGGGCAAAAATAAGGGCACATACCTTAATTTCCTGGAAAATGATATGTGAAAGTCCTTTTGACAGAAAGGACAGGGAAAAATCTTGAAGATTATTAAAGTCAACACAAATGTGGATTGTTGTGAATACTGCTATTTGCCATGTTTTGATTTCACCTTTGGTGGGCCATTTTGAAGACAAATCTCTTGCTTTTTCTTTTGCCTCTCAAAATGAGTTGATGGCTAAATCAGGAAGTACAATTGTTGGTTTCTTGATCCTGTGCAACTCACTTGCCCCACTCATGCTGGTGGTGGTGTCCTACTGTCCTGGTAGTGTTTTGTGGTATTCCTAACCACTATATATATTTATTTCATATTCTCTAATAAAAATTAAGTTCTATTCACATTTTTTCTTTGTGTCTTCCAGTACTTTGGCGCCTCTCTCTAGCCACAACTAGTAGAGAATATTTCTCTAGGGCTGCAAGGTAATTGCATAGCCTTCCCTGTCATCTAACCAAGACTTAGTACAAATCCAATCCTAAGGTTAGAATTTCCTGTTGTGTGTCTGTGCTGCGCCTCAGAAAACAATATGGATAAACTTGTCTTTATTAGGAGAAATGATTCTACTTAAATAGTAGACAAGGAACAGAGATCACTCATTAGAAAGAGAGAGTGGCTGAGGGGGCAAGTTGGGATGAGGTCATACCAGGATCATTCACAGGCAGGTATGATAATCTGGAATGGGTGGATATTGGACCAGGCCCATTTTTGGAAGGCAAAGGATTTCCAAACTCAAAAGCAAAACCAGCCAAATCTTTGCAGCTATCAATATTTGAAGGCCATATTGAAATAGTATTAATGACGCAATTTCCGACATCTCCATCCTCAAGGTTGGACATATAAAGTTGATATTTGCAGAGAAATTTAGAGTTAACACTGGCAAAAGGACGTCCAGAAGACAGCAATTTCATGGTATACTTGACACCCTTTTTAAAGGTGACTTCACAGGGCCCAACCCAAGAGTAATCCAGCTTATGAGCTCTACCACCTGTACAATTCTGGTAGTAAAGAACCAGGTCGCCTATTTGATACTCAGGGAGGGGGCTCTAGCAGCATTAGACGGGGAGAGCTCCAGAGCCTTAACCTTGTAAGCAGTGGAATAAGCTGGCGCTTGGATCTCAATGATACAATTAGTTAAGTCTTTAACATGGGCCTCAGGATTTTTAGACGCATCAAATTTGATCAGGGGGGGTCCCAAGATTGAGGGGGTGGCAACTTCACGTCCATACAGCATGGCAAAAGGGGACTGACCAGTTACTCAGTGTCTACTGAGCCAGTAAGCAAAGATGGCAGCAGAGAGGAACATATCCCAATTGGCAGCATCAGAGAGTTTGAGCTTCCTCATTATGGACACCAGGGTGGAATTGGCTCATTTGACAGTTCCATTAGTTGAAGGGTTATATGGTGCGGAGAAAGATTGGTGGGTTCCTGAAGCTTCAACAATAGACGTGATGAGGTGAGCATTAAAATTGGTGCCATTGTCAGAAAGCAGGACTTGAGGGCAGCCATCTCAATAGAAGATGTCTTGCAGCAAAAAATTAGCCGTGGTCTTGGCAGTTATATCTTTTGTTGCTCTGGCTTCAACCCATTTGCTAAAATGGTCTATGTCAACTAAGATGAATTGACATCCTGACCTAGACCAAGGGAAAGGCCCAAAAGCATCAATACTCACAGTGTGGAAAGCATGCTTAGGGGGGATGAGTTTGAATTGGTGTTGGGACAGACGAGGGCGCTAGATTTGGCAAAAATGACAGGAGGCGAGAACATCAGGGATCAGAAGACGCATGTTCTCCCAGTAGAAGTTCTTGCATAACCAGTCATAAGTTTTGGCTATACCCCCATGCCCAGTGTCAATGTGAGCTTGGAGGATAATGGCTATCCTCATGCTAGGGCAAACATAGGGTAGGTAAGCATTGTTGACCTTTTTGAAGAGCTGCCTATCTCAAATTACAGTGTCCTTGGATAGGGTTTGTAGCACCAAGTGAATGTCTTCTGGGTCAGTGGTCCAAGAGTCAGGGTACCCTATTGATTTTTATAGGCAATCAGCATCAGCAGGATAGATAGCTAGTATAGGCATCCTTGACAAGCCATCAGTGTTCTGGTGTTGGGCCCCAGGACAATGTATCACAGTGAAATTGTACCCTTGTAGACGCAGATCCCAACACGCTAGGCGACCTTCAGGTTCCTTGAGTTGTTGCAGCCATTTGAGGGAGGAGTGATCTGTGACCACTGTGAAGTGGGTCCCATAGATGTAATGCCTGAACTTTTTTACAGAATGCAGAACCACCAGGCATTCCTTTTCAGTGACACTGTAGTTCTTCTTATACTTATTGAGGGCACATGAAGAGTAGGCTACAGGTCAATCCACGCTTTCATTGTCAAGCTGGGCTAAGATGGCACCCACAGCTACTTCACTAGCGTCAGTATACAAGATGAACTCCTTATCATAATCAGGATAGAACAAGATAGGAGCCTCTTTGAGATTGGCCTTCAACACTTCAAATGCTTGTTGTTGGCTGTCAGTCCACTCAAAGGGGACATTGCAAAGCAGTTGGACAAGGGGTTCACTCAGTTCAGCGAAATTGGGCATGAACTTTCAGTAGTAGTCCATCATACCAAGGAATACTTGAACCTTGCAAAGATTTTTGGGAGGTAGCATCTTGTTGTTGGCTTCCACCTTATTATTCATGGGGTGGATTCCAGTTTGAGTGACTTTATGCCCCCAAGAACTCAAGGTGTTCTTTAAAGAAGGAGCACTTGGAGGGTTTGAGTTTCAAGCCAGCTTTTCAGATCTTGACAAAGACAGCCTTGAGGTGTTCTAAGTGGTTGGTAAAGGTAGCACTGAGTATGGTAATGTCATCAAGGTACACAAGGACACAAGAGAGCTTTAGGTCTCATAGGATGGAGTCCAATGCCCGTTGAAATGTAGCAGGATCATTGCAGAGTCCTTGGGGCATATTAGTGGGTTCAAAAAAGCCTTATGAGGTAATAAGCACATCTTTTTCTCTATCTTCAGGAGATAGGTCAACTTTCCAGTATCTAGAGGCTAGATCCATGGCTGAGAAAAACTTGGGATCACTCAACCGTCTGAGAGCATTGTCAATTCTGGGCAAGGGGTACAAGTCTTTCTTAGTGAGGGAGTTCAGGCGGCAATAATCCATTACAATGCAATGTCCTCCATTTTTCTTCTTGAGGATCAGTAACAGGGAAGCCCAAGGTCTTTGAGAGGGAGCTAGTAGCCCAGCGTCTAGTAGTTGTTTTAGCTCTTCAGACACTTGAGCATCCTCCACCCTACTATGGTGGTATGGTTTGGCACAAAAAGGGGGTGCATCACCAGTATTGATCTGATGGATGACCCCTTTAGCTAGTCCATAGTCCGTAGGTCCAGAGGCAAAGATGTCACTAAACTGATTGAGCAGGTCCAATATGTCTTTTTGTTGGATGGAAGACAATTGGGGGTAGTCAGCAGCAGTGAATAAGGAGAGAACTTGGGGATTGTCTTCAGGTAGATTGAAATCACTAAAAGTTCCAAAGGGTTAGAGGGAGGCCACTTGTTCAGCTCCCAATATATGAACATGCCCTACAACCTGGCCTTGGGTCACCTACATGGGCAGGGCTGTCAGGTTGGCAAGCAGTAATTGTACAGGCTCTTTGTGGGTTCAATCTAAAGTCCCAGGACACAGACAGGGTTCCTTACAGCTTAGGGATTCATGTGAGTAGAGTTCCATGAAAACTTTTTGGGTAGTTTGTAAGAAATCTGAGAATCAATCACCACTTGAGAGCCCTGGGGAATGGTGATGGCTGCTGGGGAAAGAAGAGGCACCCCTTCTTCTGTAGGGCAGGAAGGAGGAGGGGTGCACATGTTGGAGGAGTGAGTCCTATACTTGAGAGAGAAGATACCTGTAGGGTACTCAAGCACTCAAGTTTTAAGACGTTTCCCTGAGAGGCACAGAGGTTCCTTAAAATCAAAGGGACCTCATATCCTAAGAGTGAAATATATCAAACTTGTAAGTTACCAATCCCGCTATACTTTTAGAGGTCTTGTGTACCAACCAAGAGGTCATAGCTTTTGTTCTCAAGGACTACAGCGGGGGAAGCAATGAGGAGTTTCCCAAACCTCATGGGTAAAGCGGAGTAGGCAACAATGGCCCGCGTTTGTGCCATTCCAGCTGTGCCATACAACTGAGTGTAGTTGAGGTCAGGGGCCAGCTTAAGTTTCTTTATTAGTTTTGAAGATACTACGTTGACTGGAGCCCCTGTGTCCAGGATGGCTTTGATTTTAACCTTTTGGATTGATACTTTCACTGTGGGTTGTATCTTTTCCAAAGGGGGGCAAGACTGCCAACACATCTTGTGCAGCCTCTAGCTCCTTTTCCCATTTAGCTAGCATGCACTGTAACGCAGGAATCTCCTTATATACAGCCTGTAGCGGGAGAGATACAGTTATATTTTGGAAGAGAGCTTTGGCTAGCTTGGCTTCTTCCTCAGAGGTATCTAACAAGATGGGAGGTCAATGGGCCTGGGCTAGGTAAGGGCGAGCCACCATGGCTTTAGCTTCACTTGCAGGTGCTTGGGAAGTGGTGGTGGTCTTCCCAGAGCAAAGTTTGTACAGGACAGAGATAGTTTCTGGAACAGTCAGAAGTAATAGCCATAATTATCAGAATTTACAGGGTCTTAATTACTGGAAAGATTGTGGAATAGGTGAAGAATAGTTGGGCCAGAGGAAGACAGAGCTTCCTCATCAGAAGGAGGATCAGGAGGAGACGGGGGAGATAGGTCAGCAGAGAGTGTCTCTGTCTCTAAGCTGACCTCTCTTTTCCCACCTGTTCCTTGGGGTCACAACCTTCTACCCAGGGATTAGTGCAAGTGCGCAAGTGGTGTTCAATCTGGCCAAAGTTATGGCAGCCTTGCCTCTTAGTCTGTCCACCTGAACCCAGCATCATAATGCACGGCGTACAAGAAGTAGTCCCAGCACTACTGGCTTTATTTTCACGTACCACTGTACCTCCATGGGTCAAATGCATGTCTTGCAAGAGCGTCTTAATACTATTCATGGAAGTGAGTGAAGCCTTGTGTGCCTTAAAGTGTAGGCATAGAAGCTGGTTCACTTTCAAAGCATTTTAATAAGCTGTATAAGCTTCCTGGGAAGTTAACTGTCAACTAGTGGTTAACTGCTGGCCTTCAATGTAGAAAAAATCCACAAACTCAGCCAGGGTTTCCTTGGGCTTAAAGGCAAGTGCATAAATACACCCTTCTTGACCTCCAAGCTGAGATCTCCTCTGAACTCCTCAATAAGAAGGCGCTTCATGTCCTCCCAAGTGACAATGGAGGGGAGCTTGGGGACCACAACTTCCTGGCAAGTGGGATGGAGGCAGGTAAGGATGTGTTCCTTCTTGAGTTTTTCAGTAGCCCTACACATTGCGGTTTTGTAAATGGTCAGAAAAGCAGCAATGGTAGAGGTCTTGGTATCAAATATCTACTTGAAGGTTGGCTTATAATTTGGGTCAATGGACAAAGACGAGGACTGACTGTTTTCACCTGGGTTGAGGACATTAATGTGAGGATTGCCTTCAAACTTGGATTCAGCAGCAGGTTGTCTAGCCCAGAGGAGTCAAAGGCTTTCCTCCAGGGTATCCAAGGTAGAGCTGTTCTGTTCACTAATATCCCTACCGGCTGCAGCAGCAGCTCCAAATTTGACAATCTTAATTTGTTGCACCACCAAGGTGCCAGCAATCTCATTGAGGCGGGTGGTCAGGGAAGTGGTCTGAGCAACCAAGGGGACAACTTGTCCATTCATAGTATTGGCAAAACAGGAGAGGTTTTTTACCTCTCTTTCCAATGTGTCTTGCCTATCAGCTACATCATTTGTTACTTCTGCAAGCTGATCCAGTGCACGTGTGCCTTTGACCCAGGGTTGGCCTTCCAAACCAGGGCAGCAATCATGATTGCCATGAGCGGGAGTATTAGCAACTTCACCTTCTTCTTCATCTTGAGAATCAGATGATGAGTCCTCAGAATTAGAGAGGTGTTGCCTCAAATACTCAATTTTGCCTCGCAAAGTAGCCACTTGATCAGTGAGTGAAGCAATGCAAGAGTCAGGCATAGGTTTGACTGGAGGGGGTTCTGAACAGAAGATTGACGCCAAGTGGTAGCCTTGAGTTTGGCTATTGCTTCCCATACCTTGGCCTCAAAGTCAGAGGGGGCCTCAACAGGCGGAGCAGGAGGAGTCACTTCAATAGAGGCTACTCTATCATCCACATAATTTTGTACTTGATATAGAGTGTTGCCTAATGCAGCCTTATCCAGACCATATTGATGCTGCAGATGGCGGCCCCAAGTATAAACATGAACTCCAATCAATTCAAGTTGTGAATTAATATGTTCTCAGAATTGGTTAATTTCACTAACCAGAGTCTCAAAATCTTGGTGATGATTTAGCAGAGAGGCCTCAATCTGTCCACACCACGCTGCCTGATGCTCATCCAATTTGCATAGTTGGTCCTTGATATATCCAGGGAGCAAGGAGCAAAGGGAATTCCACAAGGAGGTTGAGTACTTCTGAGAGGACAGCAAGTTGTGCTGGTTATTGGAAATACACACAAAGAGACTATGGGACCATTCTTGATATGCCATATTCTGAGCATGATTGTTTGAGACAGCGGTGACTACAGCATTTAATAGTTGATTCTGGGATCCTAATGCAAGTTGATAGTGTACCAGGGCGGGTTGGATGAACTGGTTGACCAAGATGACAATTGTATCCATAGACTCCATCAGCGCAGGGGGAGACCAAAGTCCAAAAGGAAGGAGTACAGGTCTTTGGAAGCGTACCCAGGACAGAGACCAGGGATAGTGTGCATTGCCACTATGCCAGAGTGGAGAAGGGAGCAGGTGGCAGAACAAGATTGCTTGTAATTGATAGAGAAAGCTGAAAGAGGGGCCCACATGGGCCCAGGGGACAGAACCAGTACCATGGGAGTTGAGGGGGCATTGGTGATGTCTTCTTCTAGAGGGGGACTAGAAACTTTAGGTTGCTCGGGTACTTCAGAAACAAAGGGAGAAGGACCAGAGAATGAGTATGGGAACAGGGTAACCAAGGGGCTTGCAGCCCCTGTAGTGAGCACCATTTTATTGTGTTTGGCTCCTGGGGACAACATCCAGGAGGACACAGCAGGAAATCTTTATAACAAAAGATTTGAGGTTTGAAGCTAGCCTTGGGTTAGACTTCAGGGCAAAATTAAGGGCACATACCTTAATTTCCTGGAAAACAAGATGTGAAAGTCCTTTTGGCAGAAAGGACAGGAAAAAGCTTGAAGATTATTAAAGCCAACACAAATGTGAATAAACTTGTCTTTATTAGGAGAAATGATTCTACTTAAATAGTAGACAAGGGACAGTGATCACTCATTAGAAAGACAGAGTGGCTGAGGGGGTCATGTTGGGATGAGGTCATACCAGGATCATTCAAAGACAGGTATGATAATCTGGAATGGGTGGATATTAGACCAGACCAATTTGTGGAAGGCAAGGAATTTCCAAACTCAAAAGCAAAACCAGTCAAATCTTTGCAGCTATCAATATTTGAAGGCCATATCAAAATAGCATTAATGGCGTGATTTCTGACAGGGATTCTTTGATATTTTATTATTTTAGAAATGTGTGGAAGAGTCTCAATTAAGTGAATACATCATTTTAACTAATTTTTATTAGTTACAAAACAAATATGTTGCTATAATGATGCTTAGCTGCTTCACATATATCACTTGTGCTTGAAAACTGGATATTTAATTTATTCTGCAAACATAAAATCAAGTTCAAACTATAGTTAAAGCTATCACACCATTTCCTTCATAATGGTGTCATTTAGCTTGGCCTATAAGAGCTAAAGCACCACAAAGCTTCTAATCTGAAAGACCCCATTCAAAGGCCAAATTCTGATCAGAACTACTCCATTATTTAGGCGCATTTCAGAGATCTAACCTAGTTACAGATTCATAATACTAACATATCTTCAATTGAAATTTAATTCTTCCATACTACCCTTTTTTCCTTGGGAGCTTCAATAAAAAGAGAAATGATTACAATGTTAAAAAGGGAATTCCTCTTTATTGCTGATGATGATCTTGAAATTTCATCAAGCACTTCCTTAATCAAACTGAATTTGGTAGAGCTCAGTTCCTGTCAACAATTCAAAATCAAAAAAGTAATGATTTCATTGAAAACTTACAGGATCTCCTGAAATCTTCTCCCCAAAAGCATCTCCCAGCCTTGTGATCTCTGGTTACTTCCAGCTACTCTTTAAAAGAGCTTAATGATATGGGGTTTAATATAACCAAAAGTGAGTTTGAATACTCAAAAATAAATAGTAGGCTTAAACAAAAAAGACAAAAAAACAACTATTCATTAAAAAAGGAAATAAAGAAACATTAAAAAAATTCTGGAAAATTTGACTTTGAAACAAGCCAGTTTACAAGAAAAGTACCAGTAATATTTTATAAAGATATAGAAAAAGAGATGAGTAATTACTCAACTGAAATTAAATACTCTCTAAAAAACAAAAAAAGAAATATATGAAAATATGAAAATAAAAAATGAAATTTCAGTTCAATTTCTACTTACTATAAATTACTCCCTAAAAATATAATGTTGCAACATATTTGATTACTCCCTCTTGGGGAATTAACACCCTGAGTAAATCACCAAGCGGCTCACCAAGTGGTTCACTGCCCAGTCAATAACTGGTGGCACCTTTATCAGTTAACCATCTATGACAGGGATCCCTCAATCCAGGTCCTAAATGGAACACAACTTGATTAAGCCTTGTAATTCAAGAGGAACATTACTCAGATAAGCCCCATGACCTCCATGATGTATATGGACAACATGTGGCTTGTCATGATACTATATATTAAGCTATATTCATATTCAATAAAGTATCATTCTCTTCTTAATATTCCACTTTATTTTGTTTATTATAATTCCCAGAAGTATATACATGACAATAATAAAAAGTAAAAAGCAAACAAATATGTGCAGATTTTGTAATGTAAAAAATTCACTAGAAAAAAGAGGGAACAATATGAAAGTAAAAACTTACATTACCAGAATCTATAGACAATGGCTTAAAGTCTGTTAATCAGCACCAAGACTTTTATTTTCATCAAAATAGGGAATATAAAAAAGATATTGATGAATTAGATGCCAAGTCTTGTGGTGTATTTATAGATTATAAATAAAACTCAAAAGAGGGAAGTGGTCCAATTGCAACCAATAATTGTTTTCAATCAAAAGATCAATCTCATAATTAGGGTTTGCATTAGTTTTCAAAGAAAACAATAAAATTAAATATGAATATCATGATTTTTTGTCTCAAATATTATCACATGATTCTTTATTTTCAGGTGAATATCTAATAAATCTTCTTAAATTAGATAGATTTTTAAAAAATAAGAAATATAAAAGTGTGGACTGATAATATAAATCATTTTAGATCATATTAATTTTTATATTACTTATTTAAAGAGGCACATAAATATATTAAGGGTTATATAAAATATAATTGATTTGTTGAATGTCATGGAAAAAGCATTGTTGATGGTCACTTTGGTATAATATCAAAAATTTAAAGGAAAAATGAAATGAGCTTTATATTAACAATATTTTTATGATCTAAAAAATATTTGTGAGCAAGAAGAAAAAAGAAAAGAATTATAAAATTTAGCTTTAACTGGTTTAATTGTTTCCAAAAAAGTATCTTTATATTTATCAAAGGAAATTTAGGCCTATAAAAAGAGAGCTTGAAGTTAAAAATCTGTGCTTTAATCTTTCATATTTGATGAAAGATGGGAAGTTATATACTAAACCTTTAACATTTGAAAGCTTCTTGGAATATTCTGAGATAAATTATCATTTGAAATCACGTGATGATACCAGAGAAACAAAAATTACAGATTATGCTAGTGGTGTATTGGGGCAAGTTAATGAAGTAGGGCAGTGTACTTGTAGGAACTTTTGGTTCTACTCTCAGACCTGGCAGTCTGATTAAAATTTTCTTTATTAGGTATAGATGATATTTTGGACATTATGATTTATTGAAGTGCTTGTATGAGGACAAGCGTTCCTGCGACGTCTGGTATTTCCTTGGCAGAGCAACGGCTGTGATGTAAAGGGAGGCAACTAACAAGCTGGCTTTCTACGCTGGCAGCTTGCTACGTTCTTTAAGTACTGATAATGGGCTTTGAACTCAGTTTCATTCTTCTACTGTGAAAACATTCTGCAGTAGGATCTTGAAAATTGTCTGCCTTCCATTACTCCAATGTAAGGGCTTTTATAGAGCTAGTGCTCTCTTGTCAGGATAAGATCATCTGACTCATCTAACTCTTGCTTGGTAGTATTTTTACCCCCAGACCACCAGCATCAAACCTCAGAGTCAGGCATCCATGCAATGGCATGGGTTTAAATGTAGTAGTACCTTGTGAAGGTTACTTGTTGTAATAGAGTCATGCATGATCTGTAAGCGTGCCAGTGAGTGACGGCACTAATACTTGGCTCTATTTTTAGTGTATAGTAGGTAATTCCTCAGTGACCTTTCTAGCAGGAATTTGCAGTGGCACTGGCAGGTTGCCAGTGCAAATTGATCACTTTCTTTTAGATCCTCAGAGAAATCCATATTCTTCAATCCTGGCAGTTTGCCAGAGTATTCTGGAATAACTCTGGCCAATTGGGAACCAGTCATAATTGGGAGGCCGTTTTATTCCTGGTTGTTCTAGAAATGAATGATCTGAATCTATAATACTAAGGCTTCTCAGATCAATTAAGTCTTCTGGTAATATATTGGAGGCTTCTCAAATCAATAGCTTGAAAGGCTGCCAAGATTGACAGGGTAGAACAATGTCAGTATAAATTCCTGATATTAATAGAGGGTATATTTTAAAATAGAGTTATCAGTCTTTCAAAAATAACAACACTTCTTTCTGAAACAAACTAAAAAATATTTATGATGAGCCAAAGATAGGGTGACAGCAAATATAGCTTTGGGGCTGCTATTACTCTCCCATACAACTCATCATAAATATTTTTGGTTTGTAATTTGTAGATGCACTTAAGATATTTTCAATAATACTATAAGTTGCAATTTCAATTCTAAAATTGATGACATTATTTTTATAAAAAATCTTACAAGCCCAAGATCAATTAAATATTTGGTATTGATTGTATTTTAAGCTTTCTGAATAATTAGAATATTAATAATGTGATTAGTTATAAAAAAATCAATCTGGCACCTAGTCAATAAAAGAAAATTAATGACCCATGTGTTTGAAAATTGGATTTTATTGTAACAAAATCCCTTTAAATTTTTAGCCCTGTATCTTAGCTTCTGACATTATCACATTTCCTATTAAAATTGTTTTTTTAGGTTTATGCTGTGGTGAAAAGGCAGGATCCCTCACTGAAATAGCTCCATAAAAATAATCTCAGTATTTTGAAAAACGCACGAATAAATAAATAATAGGCGTTGGTCCAACCCCTAGAGGGCTGCATAGTACAGATGCTTTTGCATTAAACCAAAAATAAACCCTTAAGTTTTAGTTAAAGCTTTGTATTATAGTTTACATCGTAAATTGGGTGGAACTCGTTAAATAGACGTGCTTCAAGCAGCCTAAAGTAAGGGCTATATGGTTTAATGGCATCAATCCTAATAGCAGATTTCAATTTGTAATTTCTATTGATGTGGTGCTAAAATAGCACCCAGTGTTGGCCCAGCAAAGCTGATGTTTGATGTTTGGAAGCACGCTATCCCTAAAAATACAAGCAAAAATTTTAAAATTAAAAATATGTGATTTTAAATGGAAGCCAAAGCTAGGTTTGAAATGAAATTAAAATTTAATGCAATGATTTAAAGTTTAACCGGGATGAGTGAAAGCGAGATGTGGGGTATAAAAGGAGGATGCAGGTTGTTAAGAGAAAGCATCATAATGAAAACTTTCTTTACTACCATTGCTTTAGCTGCCATTGGCTTCAACTCTCTCCTTGCTGCTCCTGCTTCTGGCAGCAGCCTTACTCGTTGTTCTTATGGAGATACATCATCCGCAGCATACACTCCCAAGTCTAGCTCGGGTAGTTATGGGTCAAAATCAAGCACTGGAGCTGGTAGTGAATCAGGCTCAAATACCGGACGTAGTAACAAAGCTTTGACTGGAGTTTCAAAGAACAGTGTATCTGCTGATTATGGCGCCGCCAAGAAAGCAGGTTCATCTGAAGTAGCTTCCGCTGGAAACAAAGACACCAAAGTAGTGGATTCCAAAAAGGGTACTTCTTCCGCAGGCTCCTCTTCAGGAACTGGAGCAGCAAGCAAAGGCTCATCTGATGGTTCATCCAGTGGTTATTCCAATACTTCAAGTGCATCAAAGAGTTCTGGTTCAGCCCAAGATTCTCCCAAAGACTACAAGAGCGCCAAAAAAGCGACATCAACAAGCACTGCTTCAGCTGGTGGTTCTTCCAGTGGATATGGGAATGCTGGGAACTCGGGTTCATCTGTAGGCTCATCTGAGGGCAAAGTTGCTGCTTCAAGTGGAAGCAACACCAGTGGTTCAAAAGGAGGCTTTTCTGATAAGTATGCAGGCAATAAAGGACAGAATTCTGTAGGCAATGGATCCAGCAAAAGTCAATCTGGCAGCTACGGGAAAAAGGATGAAAAGAATTATTAATCAAGCTTCATTTTCAATTCCAACATAAACAATTCATAATAAGAATAAACAAACTAGCCAATCAATTTTTGTGTGATTTTTCACATTTTTAGATCATTTAATTGGTACACTACTGTGACCTCACAACAGTCACTGTTAAGTATTTAGCCAAATAAATACTCTGGGTTATAAAGTTGCTCTGTTTTTGCTGTTTGTTTTATGTAGATAGGTTTGGTTGGAATTCATCAGATAAAGATTCCCGAGAACTTAGTATCTATATTCAATAAAATAACAGAAGGCAAGATTGGCTGAATCAATCTTGGAGACTGGGTATCTCAAAA
This sequence comes from Entomophthora muscae, assembly GCA_014839935.2. NCBI lineage: Eukaryota > Fungi > Entomophthoromycota > Entomophthoromycetes > Entomophthorales > Entomophthoraceae > Entomophthora > Entomophthora muscae. The sequence goes on along the minus strand of QTSX02005737.1, from coordinate 120,620 downwards.
ACAATTTAATTAATCGGGAAGATCAATTAATAAATACATGGGAATATAATTAATGAGGTTTTAATTTTATTGGTTAATTGCCTTGACTGTGTCAAGAAGTTTGGTTAAGGTTAATCAAAAGTAAACCCCCAAATTCTGGGTTAAAAGCACCACTTCTAGCAAATTCATTGGGTTAGAAACGCCGTGGTGGCGCCTGTTTCTGGTTTCAAAGCATTTTAATGGGTTTTAAGGTAAAAAACCATTAAATGTGAAGATAACTAAATAAAGGCAAGGATGCCTAGGGATTCAGGTTTGATCAGCTGGTTCCCAGTTGGAACATTGATAGCTGAGTTTTGGGATGTGTAATCCACAGGGTTTTGGCGCTGGGTGCTGGGAAAGCTCCATGTTGAATTGGTACATTGGGATGAATGGAGTCAGGTGACTTCTTCCCATTGTAGGTTAGTTCTCATAGATTGATAAATATTGGTGATCTTTTAAGTAAAGATCTAGGTTTGGATGACTCAAATGTCATAGACCACGTGATATAAATCATAGGTTGATTCAGGAACAGGAGGGGTTTTCAGCCAAATATGCCCCAAATGGTATATAAGCAAAAACAGCTGATTTTAAATAAAGATATATTGTCCATTTTGACACTTTCCCCTCAACTTCTTTTTAATTATCATGTCTTTTTTATTACTATTTGAAAGAGAAAAATTTGGAGTACTTTGTGTTGAGGCTGCTTCTGCAAGAAAAGAAGTTACTACCAGCTTGCTTGAGGAGGCTTGGGCAAGTCTGGAGGTCTCAAAGATTGCACCTGATGAATCTTTGGTAGAAGTAAAAGTGGCTTTTGAAGAACTATACTCTGAATATTTTGCCAGAGAAGGAACCCTGGCACAAGGAAATTGAGTTTATTCATGGGACTCCTGGAACTTGGTGTTAGGGTTCAATGAAATTTTGTAACAAGTAAAGGACAGAGCCAATTGTGAAGTTGAGGCATTGAGAAACAGAGAGGAAAAGGGTGTCAAAATTATGGCTCGTTGGAGAGATGACAATAAAGTGTTGTCTCACAAAATTGCCTCCTTGGAGGCAAAGCTCCTCAAAGTTTTGTCACAGGAAGGTATCATTAACAAGAGTCAAGGGCAATATAACCGTAAGTTTGACTGGTTAGACCTGGATCTGTCACAACTACATAAACTATTTAAAAAAGTCTTATTATTTTTTTCTTTCTTTATAAGTTAAAAGACAATAGCTAGCAGAAATTTGATAGGGTTGAATCCCTGAAATTTGACTTTCTAAGATTCATATTTTTTAATCCAAAGAAATTACAAATTTAAAAATTTGAGGTTTTTCCCAATAATCCAGGGGTGCTAAGTGAAAATATAAATACACTGAAAAAGACCTTTTTAATAATTCCATTGACAGAAAGAAAATTTAAGAGGTCATTTATATTTGTGTCTCCCAATTAAAACTAAACCCCTTAAAAGCAGGTTTTTAAAGAAAAGTTGAAAACTGAAATACTAAGCCAAATCCTAAATTAACTAAAAATATTAGCATATTGTTTATCTTTAAACCTGGTTTTGATCTAAAAAATAGGACTTGATAGACATCACAATTAAACTTCTGAGAATTTAAGTTACACAATAAATGGGTAATTAAAGAAATTGATGCTATCTTTTTTGGGCATAGTAAAAGAATGATATATAGTAAGGTGATAAGCTACATAGTATACATGTAGATCATGGAAGCCATAGAACTTTTGAAGATTTTGATCTCATCAAACTTCAATTTTCAACCCTAGTGTAACATCTGGATTAAATACTGGTCCACTTTTTATCTGATAGACAATTCATTTAATAGAAACTGATTCCCCAAAAGGAATTAATCAAAAAAATATGTCATCTCCCTTGGGGTCTTGGAAAGCAGAGCTTTGTTAATTTTCTTGTGGGTATATGGGAGTCATGTATGTATTTATCCAGGTTTTCCTTGAATACCTCTAAGAGAGAATTTATTTCAGATTTTCTTGCTTTTCATAATCTAAGTCTGCTGTGGTGCATTAACTTTAAAGCTATTTGTGCACAAAGATCTTGATAAGGTGGTTGGTGTTAGATTTGACTTTCTTGAAAATATCTTGTCCTCTTAGTCCAGGTTAAATAATGTGTTTGTGGAACTTTAGATGGTTTATTATCAATGATAGTGAGCTATATCAATATAATCTTAGAAGATATACAAGGATGATTTTTCACTTACCATGCACTTACATAAAATAAATTTATATGTCTATCATGAGAATTTACCATAGGCAAATCCTTCTGATCATTAGCTTTTCCCAAAAAATCTATTAATTTTTTTACTTACTGCTGGTAAAATTCTATAAACCATATTTTCTGCCCTTGGATCTCTGGTGAGCCTCTAATACCCAGCCACTGACAGATCATTGCTTAAGAAGACAAGGAAACTATAATATATTGCTTATAGATAAAGTGGAGGGAATTTTCTACTGCTAAATCACTGCATCCAAAACCAATCTGAAATCATCTGTAACAAAATTTAGAATTGTTTTTCAGAAATCCTGACCTGGTATCCACCTGCAAGTCCCTATCAAATTCTGCTGGTAAACCACATCTTATATTATTCAATTAATAAGGTGTCTTAGGCAAGACATCTATCTACTTCATGATGCAGAAAAAATCTTCCCTCATGGAAAAATATTATACACAATAAGAAAAGTAGTCTCTACAGGTGTTATAATGCTTAGTGATCAATCACATGGCCCTTTGGCATAAACAACAAAAGTGGATCAAGAGACCAGCAGTACACAAGAAGAGTGGTCCTACCTCTTGCAAAAAACCAAACCTTATGTTGCAGCTAATTGGATTCTTGTAGGTCAGTTGATTAAGATCACAGCAAGAACTAGAGGCCCATGGTTATGTTGTAACTGTGCTGTTTTAGCAGAGTTACATGGGGAAAAATATTTAGAAGATTGATAATAATTTTTATTGTGAGATAGTGATTATAAAGCTCATGTGAATCAGGGATAACAGGAACATGATTGGTGATCACACAACTGGATTGAAGAAGGGGGTGGCTTAATCCTGGTAATGAGTCAAGTGCCAAAACAAGGTATCCACCATAAAGGATCATCATCTGTTCATGTTGGATTTGGTAAGTTGAGTTGACTTCCTAGTCTGGCTTTGAGTGACAGGATAATTGGATTGCAGGTCACAAACCTGCTTGGTTGGAACCTTGCTGGCGGGTCAAGCCTGCAGTTTCAACACCTCCAACTGAAGGTTGGCCCCCTCTGGGGGCAGGTTGTCAGGGAGGTTGTCAGGAGCCCAGGCGCCATATTGAACTAGTTGCTGTTCTGTGGTAGGCAGGGCGGTTTCTTGTTGTTTCTGTCTTGCTTTATAGGGCTGTAGGCAATCATGGTGTAGGGTCTTGTCTTGCTTATGTTTGCCAAGCCCTTGCACAAGGTAGGTGTTATTGTCATTTACCTTCAGAATGATTGCTGGCCCCACTTTTTCAGGCTGTAACTTGCTCTTGTCAACATTAATGACCCATACTTTGTCCCCAACTTCATGTCTATTGCTGTGGGGACAAATGTCTTTAGAAGACGTTCATTCTCTTTGGCTGTTTGCTTGCTGTTAGCCTCTATTACTTGAGGATCTGAGCGTGGAGGGACTTCACTTGGAATTTCAAGTTTAGGTCCTGTCAATGCTTGAATGATATTTGGCTGTGTGCCGTATACCAGTTCTAACAGGTTTTTTCTGGTGGATCTGTTCACTTGGGTTTGACACACAAGTAGTGCAGTTGGTAGCTGCTTATACTAGTCTTCAGGTCTCCTGGCGGTGAGTTTGGCTAAGGCTTGCACAAGGCTACTGTTAAGCTGCTCCACACGTCCATTGGCCTGTGGGTGGTATGGTGTTGTCACAGTGTGCTTGATCCTGTTTTTGGTAAGGTATACATTGGTGTCTTAGAGGTCAATTCTTTGCCTCCATTGGTTACCAGGAGTTATGGCGTTCCAAACTTGCTGATTATCTCTTTGCCAATAAATTGTCAAATGTCATTACCGGTGTATGCCTTCACTGCTTGAACTACTGGCCATCTTGTTGCAAAGTCAATGGTGGTGATGATGTATTTATTGTCATTGTGTATTCCTAGCATGGGATCAACAATGTTGAGAGCCCATACTTTGAAAGGTAGTTGTGTGCAAATTAGAAGTACTGACTTTGGCAGGAATTTGCTTTTGGCAAACTTTTTGCACACCTCACATTGGTCTAGAACTTCCTGTACATTATGGTATAAGGTTGGCCACCAGACTTTATTTTTAGTTCTCATATAGGTTTTGGCTCTTGGTATGTCCAAGGTATCTGTGATAGCGTAGGATGGTGTCAACTCACTGATGCGTGGGAATGTAGGGAATGGTCGTGCTGTCAGACATTTTTCTGTGTAGTGTCCCATATACCTCAGCAAATAGGTGCCCATGTGATGAATGTTTCCTTTGTTATGTTGGTGCCAGGGGGTAAACCTTCATATTTTGTTTGTAGTACTAAGAGAGGCCAGTCTGGGTCAAGCCCATTCTCTTCTCTTGAAGAACAGACATACAGGCAGGGCATCTGCCATGGCGAGCTTGGCCCCAGGTTTGTACTGGATGAGCATGTTAAATCTCTCCAATATCTATCCACTAGGCTTGGCAGCGCAACAGATTTGCTTGAGTCTTAAAATAGATGAGCAACTTGCAACCAGTTAATGCTGTGAATTCTTCCTGCCGTTCTAGGTAACAGCATCATTTGAATAGGCAGTGAACAATAGCCAGTAGTTCTTTGTCATGGATAGGGTATCAACACTCACTATCTGTCAATTTTCAAAATTCATAGGCTACAGGCAGGAAGTCACCCTCACTATTTTTGATTTGTAGGACTCCCTCAATGGATGCATCTGAGGCAACAGTTTTCATTTGGTACTCTCCATCAAGTTTGGGGTATTGTAGGATGTGAGCTGTTGTGAGTTTCTCCTTGAGGCGTCTAAAACAGAGGTCAAGTTAAGGGGTCCACACAAACTTGGACTTGGCGCCTGTTATGGCAGATAAGGGGGGAAGTCAAGACGCCACATTCAGGTATGAAACGCCGTACATAGGCCACCATTTCTAAGAAGGTGCAGAGTTCCGACTTATCCTTGGATGGTGGCATCTTGCAGATGGGCTGTATCTTTTGACTGTTGGGTTTGATGCCATCCTTTGAGACTATGTGTCCCAAGAAGGGTAGTTTCTCACAGAGGAACTGGAACTTGGAGGTTTTGGCCAACAGTTTGTGTTGTGCTAAGGTAGCAAAGACTGCCTCTAGGTCTTTCTGGTGTTGTTCCACCAAGAGGCTGTAGACAATAATGTTGTCTAAGTACACCAGGGTGTGCTTGCCTATGTGGGGCGCAAACACTTTGTTCATGAAGGTTACAAAGGTGGACGGGGCATTGGTCATGCCAAAGTTGAGTACCACACATTTGTAGGAACTGTATTTAATGAGGAAGCCCGTTTTGGGAATGTCTTCCTCCTTGATATGAATCTGATTGTAGCCTGCAGTTAGATCAATCTTGGAGAAGACTGTGGCTCCTCCCAAGGCATTGAAGAGGTCGTCAATCAGTGGCAGTGGGTAAAAATTCTTAATGGTAACTTTGTTCAGGGCGCAGTAGTCTGTGATCAGACGTAAGGTGCTGTCCTTCTTAGCCACAAAGAATACAGCGGCCCCAAAGAGTGACTGTGAGGGGTGGATAAGTCCTTTTTCTAATGCCCCCTTGAGGTAGGCGCGTAAGGTGTTGTCTTCATTTGGGGTCAGCCTGTAGATGGGGCAAAACTTGGGTACAGCCCCCTTGAGTTGGATGGAGTGCTGAATATGCTTCTCAGGGGGAAGCCCAGGTAGTGCTTCCTTAAAGATTTCTGGATGGCAGGCCACAATGTTACGGTCCTGAGGCGTGGAGGTGTCCTGGTGGTCTTTGAAGTGTATGATCTTGAACTGGCAAGAAATCCCAGTCAATTGACTTCAGGTCTTTCTTTTTGTCCTGGGTCTCTGTTATATGTACAAAGACATTGTTGCGGTGCAGTTGGTCCACTGAGTCAGGGTAGATCTGGTGATTGATACCTTCACACTTAATGGTCAACACTGAGGTTGCCTAGTTTACAATAGGGTTGTATTTTTGTAACCAGTCTAGTCCCAGTAAAATGTCAAACTTGGGAAAGTTGATGACGGGACCTTGAATGATGGAGTGGAGATTCTCAAGCATGACAGAGAAGGGGGCAGTTTCTTTTGTCACGGCAATGTGGTATTTGTCAGCCAGGACCACATTTTTAATCTGCAAAGGATTAGTGGCCAGCTTGAACTTATCCACAAAGCTACATTTGACTAAGGTTTGGTCTGCGCCCAAGTCCAGGAGTGCTGAGCCTGTGTAACTTCAAAAAAAGAAAGGATATAACATCATTTTATTGGGATGTCTGGAAATGGTGTACAGTACCAGGTCCTCCAAGGGCACTTGGATCATTGGACATTGGTCTACGTCCTCAGGTTGGTATTCATCATTGGGCAAGTCAGGAGTTGCGTGGGAAGAGCTTGGCTTGCTTAGTGCTCTCCCTGGGCTTTTCTCTCATCTTGGTTGCCTTGCGTGGTGGTGACACAGAAATGGGTACAGTTTGACTGTCCATTGTTTCTATTTCCATGCCCATTTGAACCTGTGGGTTTGTGATTGGTGTTGTTCCCATTGCCTCCAGGGGGTGGTCAAGAGGAGCGCCTGCCTGGATAGGAATCCTTGGGTCTTTCTTGTTTCCCATTTTGTGCCTTGTGCAGTGCGTTGAATGTCTGCTTGGCTTATTCCGCTTCCCAGTACAGGCTTTTCAGGTTGGTCACCTGATCCAGGTTCACATGTCTCATCATGTGCAACTTAAGAGCGTCATAGTACATGAGATGTGTGGCTGGGGTGTCAAAGGCCATGTTGGATGGTGCACAAAGATGGAGTTCCTTGTAGGCGCGGGTGAGTTCTTTTACAGTGCCTGTCTGGGTCAGGTTCTTCACTTGGCAAATGATCATGAGCGCTGGATCTTTAAGCACAAATCTTGCCAGGAAGTCTTGCTTAAAGGTATCCCAGCTCTTGTTGGTGTGCTCTTCATGCCACTTGTTGCACCAGGTGCCAGCGTCATGGGTCAGGAAAATGGAAATTTCTGCAATCCAAAAAAGCTGTGGACATTCCATCTGAGCCAGCTTGCTCTGGGCGGACTGAATCCATGCAGAAGTGTTGCCGTTGGCCCCAGCAAAAGGTTCCAAGGTGGTGCTTTGTAGTCTCTGAGCTACATAGGCGGGCATGGTGGGTTTGTTGGTTGGTTGCAGCATTGAGGAGGGTGCCTGGAAGAAACCTTGTGCAGATATGGCATTGAAGGCAGGTAGCAGGATTACTGTATTTTGGTATAGGATAAAACCATTGGGTATCTTGGCACCAGGAGTGTACAGAGTCCAGTCAGGCAGGAGGCCAGACATAATTCTATCAAGGATTTGTTGGCTGCAGCGTGTGTGGGCAACAGGCGGAATTTTTCAAGATAAGGTAGGATGGAGAACCTACCTGTGTTACCGATGTTGTAACTGTGCTGTTTTGGCAGAGTTACAAGGGGCAAAATGCTTAGAAACTAGATAATAATCTTTATTGAGATATAGTGATTATATAGTCATTGTGAATCAAGGATAACAGAAACATGATTGTGTTGATCACACAGCTTGATGGAAGAAGGGGGTGGCTTGATCCTGGTAATGAGTCAAGCGCCAAAACAAGGTATCCACCATAAAGGATCATCATCTGTTCATGAGTTGGATTTGGTAATTCAAGTTGACTTCCTAGTCTGGCTTTGAGTGACTGGATAATTGGATTGCAGGTCACAAACCTCTTGGTTGGAACTTGCTGGCGGGTCAAGCCTGCGGTTTCAACAGTTAGACAGAGGGAATCATATATGCCCAGAGGGTATTTATAGTACCACTTGAGAGCATCACATACACCTACATATAATTTCTACAATAATTCTTTTAAATCATCCTGGCCAGAGGATTATTTTAATAAAAGAACATTATTTCTGTACTTTTATGTTTTTTATCAGCCTCCATCAAATGACAGGTATTACACACACATCAATACAGACTAATATCTCAGCACAGCTGTGTAACCAAAGATAAAAATCCAGATAACTTCACAGCCTTATTTTACATTTTATTAGCTGGTATCATTTAAATTTTTAAAGATTTTGTTAAAACTTCCTGATTTTATGCCTTCAAAAATAATATTCTAATTAGCCTTCTGATGTTTGTATTATAATCTTTTCAAATATCTTTGCTTTTGTTTGAGAGACAAACATAGTTATTAAACCTGTCAGATTATAGCATCCTCCATGCTAGCAATCTAAAAAAGGGTTAGGAATTTTGACACAAAGACTGTTACATTCTAACATTTTTATTGTGATGTTTGCTGTTTGAGAAGTATTAGTAAGCATAAAATTACACTTTTGAGGATTTTATTGGTCTAAATCTTTTTGTAGAATAAATTTAAAATTAATAATCACCCCTTCACATAGGATTATGTCTCAAAAAATTATTGCAACTTTAGTTCTTTAATTTTGAAAACTCTTACAATGGGGCTTAATTACTTTGAAAATTAGTTGATATACACTGTAAACATTTCTATCATTTACTTGATTTTATAAAATACCAAAAAATAAAGTAACTCATATACAAAAATGTGTAACATTTTAATCCCTTTTAGTATTATTATATATTTTTCATCTTTTTAAATTAATTTTTGACTTGAAATTAAGTGTCAGAATTTTGGGATATTTAGTAAATAATAAGCTTAATCAACAATTTTGTGTGCACAGATATGCGTCTTATAGATAGATTTAAGATATATTAAAGGCAACTTGGACCCAAGATAGATAAAGCAATGATCAAATCACATCCTGGTCTTAACAAATTCCATGTCCCTAATTAATGAAAGTAAAATGCAGATATGGTGCAATTAATTAGTGCACTTCCAAAGGCTCCCACATATGCATCTCATAATTATTAATATTATAAGTTTAATTATATCCTCTAATAGGAGGGCTGTCATATGGACTGTCACCTGCATTATTATTAAAAGAGTCTGCCATGGTTGGACTGCCAGTTCAACCACTCTAAGATAAAAGCCCAAGAGCCTATTGTATTAGGGTAGTTAGATTATATGAACAATCACCTTCATCACCAAGTAAACAACCTCTTGATAGATAGCCCTGGGGAGTGGCCCAGGTAGACAACTGACTCTGCTTGATTAAGGGAATTGGTTGTATGGCATGTTAAGAAGATCACATATGCTGTGGAAGCTTTTAAACAAGCTTCCTTCCAAAATCTTTCCTCTCAAAGTTGGCTGCCTGCCACATTGCCCTAATGTTACTTTAGTCCAATATTTTCATTATAAACTAACCTTGGAAATGATGTGGGCATCTGGGACAGCCTCAATGACAGTCAGTATGAAGAAAGACTAATATTTATTATTATAAACCCCTTTAGACTCAACAGTGAAGTGCAGTCATTTCTAATCATTCTTTCCCTAGAACAAGCTTAATATTTTGAGCAAAAGACAGTAATATTGTCATACAGTATTTTTTTCCTATAATATAATATAATATAATATAGACACAACTATGAACCTTTATCCAGAAGTGAGAAGAATGCCCCCATTGTCTCCTGACTGTAGGCCCAGTCAAAATTCTTGCCTCTGATGAGGGCAACACTTCTTTTGGGCCGCAGGTTAAACCAAAGTCACATATTATCCTGTACTTTCCTAATGTTAGAATATTAATAAATCATTTTATAAGATGAAAAATACCTCATTCCCCAGGCCTTGACATAATTAAATAAAAAATATGCAACAAAATGGTATACACGTTCTACAAGCATCTTTGCATAGCTCCAAAAACTCTCTGGAATTTTTTAGACTAAAATAGCAGATAATAAAATTGTTGCTTTTTTCAACCAGTTGTAAAAAGGTATATATAATAATGCACTTCTGTGTATAAACCTTGAAGCTGATTGAAAACAACATAATTCATATTTAAAAAACATATAATGAAATTGAAGATTTTAAGCATAGTTTAATTTTTTTGTTTTGAACTAGTAAAAACTCTAGAAAATTTCACCCTAAGAAAAGGTACAATAAAATTATTCAACAAAAAATCACGGTCAAACATATGGATTATTATTTTAGGGATTGTGCCATTTTCTAATGCACATGCTGCTCAAGTTGCAGCATAACACAGTTCAATTTTGAAAAAGTAACTAATTACACATTTTATATTTAAAACATTAATAACTCAATGAAAAATTAATATTTTTTTACATTGTAAACTATCAAAATGAAGCTAAGGATGCCATCTTTATATTGGTGTAAAAAACTTAATATGTATACTACACTCAATATTAAAGCGAAAGTAATTTAAAAGATTATAATCCAGATTTTATTACATGATTCTATCTAATGATATAAAGTAGATCCCTTCAAAGCTAATAAAAACTCTTTGTTTAATATAAAAAGTATCTTTTTTATTTAACAAAATTAAAGATAAGATTGAGAGTTTTTTTGCATTTTATTTTATTTAAAAAGCTCAATTATTTAGGATTTTATGGCAGTTTGAAGTTAGGATGTTTTTATCACTGTTTAGATTAATTTTAAGGTTCAAGTGAGCTTCAAACCTCAAATTAAGCATTCTTTAAATAGAAATCTTTAATATTTTATTATTATAAAAATATGAGGAAGAGTCACAATTAAGTGAATGCATCATTTTGACTAATTTGTATTAGTTACAAAACGGATATGATGCTATAATGATGCTTAGCTGCTTCAAATATATCACTTGTGCATGAAAACTAGATATTTAATTTATTCTGCAAACATAAAATCAAGTTCAAACTATAGTTAAAGCTATCACATCATTTCTTTCAGAATGGTGGCATTTAGCTTGGTCTATAAGAACTAAAGCACCACAAAGATTCTAATCCAAAAGACCCCATTCAAAGGCCACATTCTGATCAGAACTACTCCATTATTTAGGCACATTTCAGAGATCCAACCTAGTTACAGATTCAAAATACTACCATGTCCTCAGTTAAATTTACTTCTGCCATGCTACCCTTTTTTTCCTTGGGAGCTTCAACAAAAAGAGAAATAATTGCAATGTTAAAAAAGGCATTCCTCTTTATTGCTGGTGATGATCTTGAAAATTCATCAAGCACTTCCTTACTCAAACTGAATTTGGGAGATCTCAGTTCCTGCCAAATATTCAAAATCAAAAAAGTAATGAGTTTATTGAAAACTTAAAGGATCTCATGAAATCTTCTCCCCAAAAGCATCTTCCAGCCTTGTGACCTCTGGTTACTTCCAGTTACTCTTTAAAAGAGCTTAATGATATGGGGTTTAATATAACCAAAAGTGAGTTTAGATACTCAAGAAAAACATATAAAAATAAAAATTGTAAGCTTAAACAAAAAAAGCCAAAAAAACAATAACTATTCATTAAAAAAAGAAATGACTAAAAAAATAATTAAAAAATTGCTGGAAAATTCTTTTTAAACAAGCCAGTTTACAAAAAAAGTGCCTGAAAATTTTTATAAAGATATAGAAAAAGAGATGATTAATTACTCAGTTGAAATTAAATACTCTCTACTTAAAACAAAAAAAGAAATATATGAAAATATGAAAATAAAAAATGATATTTCAGTTTCAATTTCTACTTACTATAAATTAATTCCTAAAAATATAATAAAAAGTAAAAAACATCTGATATGTGCAATATTTGTAATTTAAAAAATTCACTGGAAAAAAAGAAGGAAGAATGTGAAAGTAAAAACTTACCATTACCAGAATCTATAGGCAATGACTTAAAGACTATTAATTAGCACCAAGACTTTTATGTTCATCAAAATAGGGAATATAAAAAAGATATTTATGAATTAGATGATGAGTCTTGTGTTGTAGTTATAGATTATAAGGAAAACTTAAAGGTTGGAAGTGGTCCAATTGAGACCAATAATTTTTTTTATTCAAAAAAACCTATCTCATTATTAGGGTTTGTATTAGTTTTTAAAGAAAACAATAAAACCAAATATGAATATCATGATTTTTTGTCTCAAATATTATCACATAATTCTTTATTTTCAGGTGAATATCTAATTAGTCTTCTTAAATTAGATATATTTAAAAAAATAAAAAAATAAAAAATAAAAGTGTGGACTGATAATGGAAATCATTTTAGATCATATGAGTTTTTATATTACTTATTTAAAGAGGCACCTAAATATATTAAGGGTTTTATAAAATATAATTGTTTTGTTAAATGTCATGGAAAAAGCATTGTTGATGGTCACTTTGGTGTAATATCAAAAATATTAAAGAAAAAAGAAAATGAGCTTTATATTAAAAATAATAATGATCTTAAAAATATTTTTGAGCAAGAAGAAAAAAGAAAATAATTATATAAATTAGTACTATTAGGCTCAAATATTTCTCAAAAGTCATTTTTTTATATTTATGAAAGAAAAGTTAGGCCTATAAAAAGAGAGCTTGAAGTTAAAACTCTGTGCATCAATCTTTCATATTTGATGATAGATGAGAAGTTATACACTTCACCTCTAACATTTGAAAGTTTATCAGAATATTCTGAGATAACTTATCATTTGAAATCACGTGATGATACCAGAGAAACAAAAATATCAGAAGATGCTAGTGATGTATTGGGGCAAGTTCATGAAGTAGGGCAACTTACTAGAGGGTGTATTTTAAATAGAGTTATCAGTCTTTCAAAAACAACAACCTTTTTTTCTGAAACAAACTAAGAATATTTATGATGAGCCAAAGATAGGGTAATAGCACTTATGGCTTTGGGGCTGCTATTACTCTCCCATGCAACTCATCATAAATATTTTTGGTTTGTAGTTTGTAGTAGCACTTAAGATATTTTCAATAATACTATAAGTTGCACTTTTTGATTCTAAAATTGATGAGTTATTTTTAAAAAAAATCATCTAAGCCCAAGATCAATTAAAGTTTTGGGATTGGTTGTATTTTAAGCTTTCTGAATAATTAGAATATGAATAATGTGATTAAGTTATAAAATAATCAATCTGGCGCCTAGGCATAACAAGAAAAATAATGACCCATATATAACAAATATTTGCTTGTGGTTTTTAACTATAAGCTTATGCAAATACATCATGCTTCATTATTAGCAATAAGCTTTTACTTACTCGAAATTTTGACATGAATTTAGAGTATATTATGGTTAGAAAAATATATACTTAGAGAACCACACTTTATTATAGCTAACAATAGAATATATAAAGGCGAACTATCAATCTCCAACTTAAAAAGCAAGGATATCCCGACAACTGATCTTTTTTGACTATTTCAACTAGAGTACTTATAGGTCTTTCTAAAAATATTATAAAAGTAAATTCATAATTTTAAATTTGATTGACTAGTTATTTATTCTTATGATGAATGAGGATGTTGGAATTGAAAATGAAGCTTGATTAATAATTCTTTCCAGCCTTTTCCTCGTAGCTGCCAGATTGACTTTTGCCAGATCCATTGCCTACCGAATTATGTCCTTTATCGCCTGAGTACTTCTCAGAGGAGCCTCCTTTTGAACCACTAGTTTTTCTTCCACTTGAAGCAGCACTTTTGCCCTTCGATGAGCCTACAAATGAACCTGAGCTTCCGACATTCCCATATCCACTGGAAGAACCACCAGCTGAAGCAGTGCTTGTTGATGTCGCTTTTTGGCGCTCTTGTAGTCCTTGGAAGAATCTTGGGCTGAACCAGAACTCTTTGAAGCACTTGAAGCATTGGAATAGCCACTGGATGAACCAGCAGATGAGCCATTGCTTTCTACTCCATTTCCTGTAGAGGAGCCTGCGGAAGAAGTACCCTTTTTAGAATCCACTACTTTGGTGTCTTTGTTTCCAGCGGAAGCTACTTCAGATGAACCTGCTTTCTTGGCGGCGCCATAATCAGCAGATACGCTGTTCTTTGAAGCTCCAGTCGAAGCTTTGTTACTACTTTCTGTACTTGAGCCTGATTCACTACCAGCTCCAGTGCTTGATTTTGACCCATAACTACCTGAGCTAGCCTTGGGAGTGTATGCTGCTGATGTATCTCCATAAGAACGACAAGTATGGCTGCTGCCGGAAGCAGGAGCAGCGAGGAGAGAGTTGAAGCCGATGCAGCCAAAGCAATGGTAGTGAAGAACGTTTTCATTTTGATGCTTTCTCTTAACAGCTGCATCCTTCTTTTATACCCCACATCTCGCTTTCACTCATCCCGGTTAAACTTTAAATCTTTGCATTAAATTTTAATTTATTAGCAAACCTGGCTAGGGCTCCAATTAAAATCGAACATTTTTAATTTTAAAATTTTCGCTTGCATTTTTAGGGATAGCGTGCTTCCAAACATCAAATTTCAGCTTTGCTAGTCCACAACACTAGGTGCAATTTCAACACCGCATCAATAAGAATTACAAATTAAACTCCGCTTTTTGATTGATGCCATTAAACCATGTAGCCCCTACTTTTGGTTGCTTGAAGCACGTCTATTTAACGAGTTTCACCCATTTTACGATGTAAACTATAATACAAAGCTTTATTAAAACTAAAAGGTTTATTTTTAGTTTGATGCAAAAGCATTTGTACTATGCAGCCCGCTAGGGTTTGGACCAACACTTACTACTTATTAATTCCTGGGCTTTTCAAAATACTAAGATCATTTTCTATGGAGCTGCTTCAGCTGGGCTCCTGCCTTTTCACCACAGCAGCATGAACCTGGAAAAATAATTTTTATAATAATGTGATAAAGCCAAAAGCTAAGACACAGGGATAAATATTTAAAGGGTTTTTTACTTGTAAAAAGCTACAATTTTTGAGCATTGGTTTACAATAATTTTTATCATTAAAAAGAAAGCTAATTTTATTAACATGATGCCCATTAAATAACTTCTTTACCTTTTAATTTTTATTCGAAATAATAGAATATGTTTACTACTAAAATAATCTCAACCACAAAAACAAAATTTAAGCTATATTTCCCCCTTAATTTTTTAAATATAGTCATTTTTATTTTGTAGTGAAATACAAGATGATTGAAAAAGATAAATGATTTAAGACTAACAATAAAAGGCGATAGTGTACAGTCAATACAAAAACTAACCAGGCCTGCATTTGTTTAAAATGAAGGAAAATCAAAATAAATTAAAATCCCAAAATTGGCTGTATAG
Source organism: Entomophthora muscae (assembly GCA_014839935.2). Lineage (NCBI taxonomy): Eukaryota > Fungi > Entomophthoromycota > Entomophthoromycetes > Entomophthorales > Entomophthoraceae > Entomophthora > Entomophthora muscae. Next base: position 105,322 of record QTSX02005737.1, on the reverse strand, counting down.
ATGCACCACAAAAGTTTTATCAAGTACAGAAAAAATAGAAAAATTAAAAGCTACAACTAAATTAGTGTATTCTGAAAATTTCAATATTTATTATAAATATCCAATGACTTACAAGACTAAATATCTTGTCAAATTTTACTTGGTTGCTGTAACAAATCCAACTGCCAAAGTTGGATTCTGAAAACCCTCTATTGGATAACAGATTTTCCCTTTTCTGTTCTGTATCCAATCATCTCCCTTATTCCTCATTAATTATGGACTTTTTAAATTTTTCCCTGAATACCTACCATGATAGCTCCCTGAGAGTTATCTTGGTTTTCTAAAATCTATAATAAAAGAGTAAAAAACAACAAAAAACCCCAGTTTAGCATAAAAATCAACATTTTTGAATTAGGTTTTAAATTTTGAAAAAAATAAATTTTTATGCAGAATCATTTTCTCTTGTTGTTTGAGAAAATTCTTCAGTTAAACATCTTCCAGATTATTTTACTCTCATTTGCAATTCTTCTGACCTTATGCAATTGTTACCAGAGTCTGTGGTCACCTCCTGCCCGTAACTGGTTCCTGTCAGCTATGGTCTCTGTGGTTTGGGGCCTGACCTGGTCCACCTTGCCAAATGCCTTTGTGGCAAGGTGGAGAACAGGCCCCATTTGTCACAGTTGGCCCACCTCTGGTCTGACAGCAGCAGGAAGTCTTCTGGGCATAGAATAGGTACATGCTTGAGAGTATTCATTAAATTGCTTTCCATGTTTTTGTCACCCCAGATTTGAGATCCACTATAGATTATTAGAGCCTGCTGGCAAATTGGATTTGATGATATCCCAAAATGTTCAATAGGATTCAGAAATAGGCCTTGATGAGGCCATTTCAAACAAACAATCTGTTTTGAATCCAAGTATTCCATAAATTCTTGAGCTTTGTTGGTGAAAGTGTTGTCTTGCATGAAGATGTAATTGGTTGTATTTTCAAAAATTCTCATAAAAAGATAGAAATTCTGTGAGGGATCCAGATTAATCCAGTTGAACTTACCATTCTCCTTTCCAGGCTGACTATTTTTCCTATATCTTCCTGGGATAAAGCTTTGGCAAGCTTTACCTCCAAGGAGGCAATTTCCTGTGATAACACCTTATTGTTGTCACGCCATCAGGCCATTATTTTGACACTTTTCTCTTCTCTCAGTTTGAGGGCCTCTATCTCCTGGTTGATGGCGTCCTTCACTTGCTGGAAGATCTCATCAAACCCTACTAGCAAGTTTCACAAATCCCAGGCGTAGATCCAATTCCCTTGTGCAGGGGTTCCCTCTTTAGTGAAATAGTCCAAATATAACTCCTCAAAAGCTGCTTTGACTTCTACTAACAATTCCTTAAGCAAAGTCTTTGCAACCTTGAGACTCTCCCAGGCCTTCTGCATGAAGTCTTAAAGGATCTCCTTACTGGCAGCAGAAGTTTCAACTCTAAGGACTCCAAACTTTGCTCTTTCAAATAATAATGGTGACTACATGAGAATTAAAAAAATGAGGAGAAAGCGTTGAACTTGACATAATATATTTTATTAGAATGTTGCTTTTTTGTTTATATACTGTCTGGGGCGTATCTGGCTGAAAACCCCTCCAGTTCAAGAATCAACCCTTGATTCCTATCATGCAATTTATGACATAACAATATCATCCAACCCAGATCTTTACCTAAAAGACCCCCACATTTCTCAACCTATGAGAATAAAACTACAATACAAAATAATCATATGATACATTTTGTTTCAAATTATTGATTTGGAATAAAGATTTCCAGCTCTAGGCACCAAAACCCAGTGGAATATGCATATTTAAAATACTAATATTGTTGTTCAAGCTGGGAACCAGCTGATAAAACTTAAATGCCCAGACACCATTATCTACATTTGATTATCATCAGTTAATTGATCCCCTGTCAATTATATTGATTAACCTACATGGTTAAATAACTTGATTCAAAGACACTAAGTCTTTACTTGACACAGTGAAGTTCATTTTTGCCCAACAATTAAATCCTCATTAATCATATATGTGGATAAATTTTTAATCAACCTTTGGGGTTAATTAAACCGTTTGCAGGACACCTATTCCCCAAGATTGTTTTGGCCAATCTTGCCTAAATTTTGCCAGTTAGTATGACCTAGCTAGCAAACCATATTATATTTCCTTATTGAATATAGATACTAGTTTCTTTTTTGGAATCTTTTGGCTTAAAGAATTCCAGAAAAACTTATTCATATTAAATAAACAACAAAAACAGATCAACATTATTTATCTTGGAGTATTTATTTGGCTAAATACTAAAAGGGACTGTTGTACAGTCACAGATTCAATCAAGGACTTTTTTGTAGACTGCTCCAGTTATAGATCCACTGATTAGATTAATCTCCCCCTATGCACTAGCTATGAAGAAGCCCTAAAACATTGCACCCTGATGATCATTTCCAAAAGTAGATATTACAAAGTCGGAATCAAAGGCTATATCAGGTTGCCAACAGACATTTTTTGTCTCTGAGATCCACTGAGAAGACTTTTATGTCATCAGATCAAATTACTTTCTCCCAAAATAATATATGGTAACTTTCATATTGACAAGCAAATATTAGTCTCTTAATTGTTTTTATTGTTTTGTGAGGGGTTCTTTTCTTTTAATAGACCCATAATTACCCTGTTCATGTAATATATTCCAAACAAAGATATTAGAAATGTCAATACTCAAATTAATCATTGATACTTTCTCTAATATGGCTAGCTGTTGTAAACTAAATTTGCTTAACTAATCTGATTATGGATCAATCATCTTGAGCTTTAGTCTTTTTAGGGGGTGTCACAGATTGAATGGATTAGACATTAAGCTGTCTATCTAGGAATTGAGCAACAGAACAGTCGCGCAATCACACTATTGCACCCTTATTTTACTAGGGATAAAGACATTTAAAACGCCTCTAAAACGGTGTTTGATTTGCCTTTAAAATGCGCACAAGGCACAGGCTTTACTTCTGCAATTATAAATAGAACAACAAAGTTATTTATATCTACCTTCTTAAAGAAAGCCACATGGAAGTGATTGTTCTCTTGCGGTGGACTTTTAGCTGTGCCAATCCACTCTCCTCCATTTGGGAAGTCCTTCTGCCTGTGCTTCCCTGCCCCTGGTGGCAATTCCCCCGCCTCACACTATATAAGTGTGATACTATATAAATAAACACCAGTTTTGTCTTATTGTCTTCTTATATTATTCTGTCCTTACCCAGGCTGTCACTATACCACAACAGGTATAGTATTAAGATAAAGAAGTAGTAGACTAACTATCCGTAGAAATCAGCACCCAGGCTGCATATTTTACAACATTGGCGCTCATGGCTTCTACAAACCACAGCTTCCTCTCTTCCTACCCCCGCAGCCCTGTTTTTGTGGAGGGAGAGGTGTCCTTGCCTATACCTGCGGCCCCTTCTGCCCAATTCACTCCAGGATCAACCTTCACTACTTCTGGCTCTCTATCTGGTAGACTCCAAGGCTCTTCTTATGGTCAACCAGGACTAAGCCAGTGGTTGCCTAACTGCTAACAACTTTTGGAAATTTCCAGCTCCCATTCAAGTATGATCTCTGGATGAACTCCATTGAAAAGGCCCTTACCTCCTTGATACCAATCCAGCCTGACCCCATGGCTGAAGCAGCTGGCATGAACCGCGTCTCCTGCTCCTTGGAGCCTGCCTTGGTGAAGGAAGTATGCTATCAATATTCTCCTTCTTCTTCTTCTGGTTGTTTTCCTGATAGAATCTCCCTTAATTCTGGTACCCTCCAAACTGTTAGTTGCTCTGGCCCCCCAAATCTTGCTCAAAATATATCAGAAACTGTTCACTCCCACTCTGGAATGGCTCTATGGATGAGCAAGATAGAACATGTACTTTCTTCCTTGGTACCCACCCAGATGAATCAGCATGTTTCCCTGATGTTCTATGATAATCAACAGAAAACTCCTAATCCAGAAGACAGCCATAACAGCTGCACCATGGGATTCTCTGCTCTTCAGGATACTATAAAGGCTCAAGAGAGACGGATGGAATTTCATGAAGAGGAATTACTTCTGGCCTTTCAGGAAAAGAAAGAGTGGCTAGATGAGTTGGATGCTCAACATGCTCTCCTTGACTCCCTTCAGGTCTGACTAAGCAAGCACCTTGAAGATGCCTCAGCAATTAGTACCCCTGATACTCTAATGGGATTAAATGGTAATGCTAAAGCTGATAGTTCCCCCTCTCAGAAGATCCATACTATATTGCCCCTTCCTGACTACCACCACTGTCACAGAAGCAATGAAGAGAATGTCTCCTTCATTGAACTTTCAGCAGGCACCCTGGAGTCTCCCTGGGAACCTGATAGCAATCCCTTTACCACTCCTGATGGTTATAAAGCAACTAAACCTCAGGCTAGTCAGAGCAAGGAATAATTTACTGATGATTCTGGCATTGAGGAGTACAATGAGGATCACTCAAAAAACTACTAAGCAGCCAGGACAAGGAAAAATCCTTGGCTGCATTTGTGGTTTCACCTCCCTCCTCTTCCCCCATTCCTCTACCCCCTGACAAGCCTGTGTCTGACCCTGGCACTTGTTGTTCCTTTACAACAGAGCCTTCTGATGCCCCTCTGCTGGTTGACTTTGCCTCTCAATCAGAAACTTTGGATTCTTTCACTGTGAGAATGCAGGATGATCTTGCCTACTGGGTCCCCACATCCAAGTTCTTCTTGGCCATGGACCTGATACCTGGCTACTGGAAAGTTTGATCTCCCTCCAGATGACCCAGAGAAGTGTGCCATCCTTGCCAACCAAAGGCTGTTCCAACCTACCAGGATATCACAGGGTCTCTCTAATGTCCCAGCCACCTTCCAACAAGCTATGGACACTGTGATGGGGAACCTCAAGCCCTAATGTGCCCTGATCTATCTGGATGACATTAACGTCTTCTCTTGCATCTATAACAAACACCTGGAACCCCTGGAAAAGGTGTTCAAACGTCTGCAGTACATCAATCTGGAGTATACTGATGGAGAGCTTCCAGTTGCTTATACGCTGTGTAGTAAGAAGGTCAAGGTGCTACCTCTCTCAATTGGGGAAGTCAAGGGTATCCCAGTCTACGCCTCCTGTAATGTGACTATCCCACCTGGCTCTCAGGTGATCCACAATACAGGCCTCTTGCTGACTCTACTAGCTGGCACTCATGGAGAAATCTTTGGCACCCCTAATGCGTCCAGACTAGAGCCATGGGTTGCACCAGGCATCCTCATGCCAAGTGAGAAGGAGATACTCATACTCTTGGCCAACATGAGTTATGAAGCTATGGTTGTCTCCAAACACCAACTTCTGGCTTATATACAACTAGAAGAGCATGACAACCTGCAGGAGACTTCCCCCTTTGCTGACTTCTCTGAGTTGGGTCTACCCTGTGAGCAACCACTGATGCTATTGGTCATAAGCCGCAACTCCCTATCTGGCCTCTCCAAAGAGCAGAAGGATCAAGCTATGGATCTCTTTGCCAAGGATGATTATGACCCAGGCAAGGCTGCAGATGTTGCTCATCATATTGACACACAAGGCAGTTCACCTATCTGCTCCAGACCTATACGGCGCAGTCAAGCCAATCATGCTGTGGCTAATGAGGGACTTCAGAAGCTATTGGGATCTGGTCTACTGGTCCCCAGTAAAAGCCCTTGGGCTTCCCCTCTCCTGATTGTCAAAAAGAAGGATGGCAGCAACTGTGTGGTGATTGACTACTGTTGACTGAATGCTTTTACCAAGAAGGATTCATATCCCTCCCTTGTATTGACGGTACCTTGGACCAACTAGGTGCACCAAGTTATTCAGCGCCATGGACCTTATCAGTGGGTACTGGCAGATTGATACACCCCCTGCTGATCAAGGAAAAATGTGCAATCATCACTGACCAAGGGCTATTCCAACTCACAAGGATGCCTCAAGGTCTGTTCAATGCCCTGGCTACCTTCCAGCAGGCCATGGATGCAGTGATGGGCAACCTAAAACTCACCAGTGTCTTGGTCTACCTGGATGACATTAATGTGTACTCCCAAACTTTTAATGATCACCTACAACACTTGGAGGAAGTCTTCCAGATGTTACTTGCAGCCAAGCTCAAGCCACACAAGTGCAACTTCTTCAAGGAGCACCTTGAGTTCTTGGGGTTCACCATTAGCCAAGATGGACTCTACCCTGTACCTCTGAAGGTTGAAGCCATTTTTGAAAACACAGATCCTGGCCAATAAGCGGAACGTGCAGGTCTTCCTATGGATGATTGGGTACTACTGCTGCTTCATCTTCAACTTTACATCCCTGGACAACCCCCTTTTTCAACTTTGCCAAGCTGATAAGGAATTCTTCTGGAGCCCAGCGTGCAATCTGCCTTCAATACTCTCAAGGGAACACTGACTACAGCCGCTGTACTGACCTACCTGACTTTGCCAAGCCGTTGTGGTTCATACAGATGCTAGTCTGACTGCAATTGGGGGTGTTCTCTCCCAACTGGACTCCAAAGGACTTGAACACCCTGTTGGATACTGCTCACGTACACTTAAAGTTCACAAGAGGAACTACACTATCAGCAAGCGAGAGTGTCTGGATGTGATATACTCCTACCAACAATTCAGAGTCTATCTCCATGAGGTACATTTCACAGTTATAACAGACCATGCCTTCTTGCAATGGCTGAAGACCCTCAAGGACCCTGAAGGACGTCTGGCGCGTTGGACAATCAAACTTCAGGCTTATAACTACGAGATCATTTATCAAGCCAGGGCAGCCCACCAGAATGCTGACTGTCTCTCCTGCCATCCCACTGTTGCCTTAGTATCCCACATGGCTGACATTCTCTATGACAAGCTTATGGAGGATCCTTGTTTGTGGGGGGAGGAGCCAGTAGAGATATATAGGGCTCTCAAGAAGTTAGCTGTTGATACCAAGGTCTCTAAGGGACAACTCCTGAAGCTTTGTGGAAACTCTTGGATACCCTACATACGCCTATCCCTACGCATGAACTCAGTGGTGGCCGCTCACAAGACTACTAGCCATGGTGGCATACAGAAGACGTTAGCTCTACTACAGCAGCACTGCTTCTGGGAAGGAATGCACACTGATGTAGTGGATACACTAGCCAACTGTCATGACTGCAACATTGAGAGGCCTAAGGTTTCCAAGTTTCAACACAGACTGGTACGCCCTGGGTTTGCCTTCCACACTGTAGCCATTGATCTAGTGGCCCCCCTGACAGCTACCAATAGTTGCAACAAGTTCATCATTGTGGCTGTTGACCATCTGACTAAATGGGTAGAGGTCAAGGCAATTCCCAACCAATCTGCACTAGTGACAGCCACGTTCATCCTGGAGAATATCATATACAAACATGGTTGCCCCCAGATTCTGCTGACAGACAATGGTACCAACTTCACCAGTTATATTGTCCCCCGCCTCAACCAACTGATGAGAATTTGTGGGACACTATCCACTCCTTATCACCCACAGACAAATGGCATGGTAGAGCGCACTAATGGGAGCGTGGTCCAGATACTCTGGAAGCTCAGTCATCAACATGAGACTGAATGGGATACCTTCCTGCCTGCGGCCACCTTTGCATATAACATTGAGTACCATTGGGCCACTGGCAAGCTGCCCTTCCAACTGCTCTATGGCCGGCAACCAGGACTTCCCCCTTTACTATATTTCTTGGTAAAGCCCAGTCTGGCTGTGTCCCCAGAGGCGTACCTAAAAAAGCTGGTTCAAACTCTTATTTGCTTGCAATCAGAGGCCTACACCATAAGCTTAAACCATAAGTTGCTGGACCTAGAACAAGCTGCATCCAAATGCCCTGCCTTACCCATTTACCTGTTAGGAGACTCAGTCAACTTCTTCAGCAATAGAGGGTACAGCCGCAAATCCAAACTTGCCTCTCTTTGGCAAGGCCCAGTTCAAGTTATCTAGAAGACTGGCCCTGACTCCTACATCCTTAAGTGCCCCATTCTGGGCAATTGATCACTAGAGTACACACTCAGTATATGCGTGCTGCTCCTAGTGACCAAGAGTAATCCCCAATGAGGACAACAACCCAAAAAAACAAAAGCCTAATTAAAAAATTCCATGGGTTGTTGTCCTGTTTGCAATAGTGTTGCACCAAAGTATGAGGAATAAGAATAAAAGAGCAAGGTGTTTATTGGAGACAGACAAGACTCTTCCTGTACCACACCAACTGTTTTACCACCTGAATGACAGCCAGGAAACACAGCTTGTTACCTACAGATCCACAAAGCCAATGACCAAGGATGAGGCAAAAAACCCACCTAACAAGACATATGATTGACCACAACACCATATCTGCTACCTAGTGACGCCAAGCCATTCTTGACCCTGTTGTATAATCCAGTGGAGGGAATGTTGCAGATTGAATGGATTAGACATTAAGTTGTCTATCTAGGAATTGAGCAACAGAACAGTTGTGTGATTGCGCTATTGCATCCTGATTTTACTAGGGATTAGGACGTTTAAAACGCCTCTAAAACAGGTGATTGATTTGCCTTTGAAATGCGCACAAGACACGGGCTTTACTTCCACAATTATAAATAGAACAACAAAGTTATTTATATCTATCTTCTTAAGGAAAGCCGCATGGAAGCGGTCATTCTATTGCGCGGGACTTTTAGCTGTGCCAATCCACTCTCCTACATTTGGGAAGTCCTTCTGTCTGTGCCTCCCTGCCCCTGGTGGCAATTCCCCTGCCTCACACTATATAAGTGCAATACTATCTAAATAAACACCAGTTTTCTCTTATTATCTTCTTATATTCTTCTGTCCTTACCCAGGCTGTCACTATACCACAACAGATATGGTATTAAGATAAAGAAGTATTAGACTAACTATCCATAGAAATCAGCACCCAGGCTGCATATTTTACAACAGGGGGTAATGTCTTGATCACTATATTAATAAATTATCAATTTTGCCTTAGACTGAGTCACATTTCAATTGCAAAATCCCTTCAGTATTCATTTACAACTCAAATAGGATTTGAACCAAATTGGGTGAAGGACTCATTTACCTTATGACTGATGACATTAGTGATCCTTGAACCACTACTGAAAGTAGCCAGTGATCTATATGTCCTTATAATATTTTTTGGCAAATAATTTCAATATAATCATCATTTTATTGTCAAAACAGCAGGCTCAACCCACCAGCAAGGTTCCAAGCAAGCAGGTTTGTGACCTGAAATCCAATTACCTAGCCACTCAAAGCCAGACAGGAAGTCAACTCAAATTACCAAATCCAACAACATGAACAAATGATGATCCCTTATGGTGGATACCTTGTTTTGGCACTTGTCTCATTACCAGGATCAAGCCACCCCCTTCACCATCCAACCGTGTGATCAACACAATCATGTTCCTGTTATCCTTGATTCACAATGACTATATAATCACTATATCTCAATAAAGATTATTATCTAGTTTCTAAACATTTCCCCCTTGTAACTCTGCTAAAGCAGCACAGTTACGACATTGGTAGCACAGGTAGTTTTCCATCCTACCTCATCTTTTGAAATTCCGCCTGTTGCCTGTACTTGCCGCAGTCAACAAATCCTTGAAAGAATCATGTCTGGCCTCCCACTGGACTGGACTCTGTAAACCCCTGGTACCAAGATATCTGATGGGTTTGTCCTATGCCAGAACACAGTGATCCCACTACCTTCCTTCAACAACATGTCTGCACAAGGGTTCTTCCAGACAGCCGCCACCGTCCTGCAACCAACTAACAAAAACACCATGCCTGCCTATGTAGCTCAGAGACTACAAAGCACCAACTTGGAACCTTTTGCGGGGCCAACAACAACACTGCTGCATGGATCCAGTCCGCCCAGAGCAAGCTGGCCCAGATGGAATGTCCATAGCAATTTTGGATTGTGGAAATCTCCATCCAACTGACCCATGACGCTGGCACCTTGTGTGACAAATGTCACAAAGAACACACCAAGAAGCGTTGGGATAACTTCAAACAAGACTTATTGGCAAGGTTCTTGCTTAAGGACATGGCGCTTATGATCATATGCCAAGTAAAGAACCTAACCCAGACGGGCACCGTGAAGGAATTCACCCGCACCTACAAGGAGCTCTGACTTTGCGCACCCTCTGACATGGTTTTTGAACCCCAGCCACACACCTCATTTACTATGACACCCTTAAGTTGCATGTAATGAGGCACGTGAACCTGGACCAGGTAACCACCTACAAAGCCAGTACTGTGAGGCAGAGAAAGCAGAACAAACATCCAACGTCCTCCGTAAGTCACAAACTGGAAAACAAAAGAGACCCAAGGATTCTCACACAGGCAGGCGCTCCACTCAACCACCCCCTGCAAGCAACAAGAATAACACCAGCCATAAACCCACAAGCTCAAATGAACATGGAAGTGGGAACAATGGCCAGTCAAATTTTACCCATTTCTGTATCACTGCCATGCAAGGCAATCAAGACAAGGGAAAAGCCCAGGGAGATCATTAAGCAAGCCAAGCTCTCCCCACACAACTCCTGACTTGCCCAATAATGAGTACCAACCCAAGGACGTGGACCAATGCCCAATGATCCAAGTACCCTCAGAGGACCTGGTACTGTACACCATTGCCAGACATTATAATAAATTTATTCCTATCCTTTCTGTTTTTGCAGTTACACAGGCTCAGCCCTCCTGGACTCAGGCGCAGATTGAACCCTAGTCAACAGAAGCTTTATAGACAAGTTCAAGCTAGCCACCAATCCTTTGCAGATTAAAAACATGGTCCTGGCTGATGAATATCACATTGCCGTGACAAGGGAAACTGCCCCCTTTTCTGTCATGCTCAAGAACCTACACTCCACTATCCAAGGCCCCATCATCAACTTCCCAAAGTTTGACATTTTACTGGGATTGGATTAGTTACAAAAGAACAATCCTAACGTAGACTGGGCAGCCTCAGTGTTGACCATTAAGCGTGACATTGTCAATCACCAGATCTACCCTGACTCAGTGGACCAACTCCTATGCAACCACGTCTTTGTGCGCATCACAGAGACCCTGGACAAAAATAAAAACATGAAGGCAATTGACTGGGACTCCTTCCAGTACAAGATCATACACTTCAAGGACCACTAGGATACCTCCACATCTCAGGATTTCAAAATTGTGGCCTGCCATCCAGAAATCTTCAAGGAAGCTCTACCTGGGCTGTCCCCAGAAAAACACATTCAACAATTCATCTAGATCAAAGGAGCTTTACCAAAAGCACGTCCTATCTACAGGCTGACCCCAAACAAAGACAACGCCCTACATGCCTACCTCAAGGAAGCGTTGGAGAAAGGACTTATCTGCTCCTCACAGTCTCCCTTTGGGGCCGCCGTATTCTTTGTGGCCAAGAAGGACAGTACCTTGTGTCTGCTCACAGACTACCGAGCCCTAAACAAAGTAACCATCAAGAATTGTTACCCACTACCAATTATGAACAGCCTCTTCAATGCCCTGGGTGGTGCCACAGTCTTCTCAAAGATTTAACTAACTGCAGGCTACAATCAGATCCGTATTAAGGAGGAAGATATCCCCAAGACAGCCTTCCATACTAAAGACAGCTCATAAAAATGTGTGGTACTCATTTTTGGTATGACAAACGCTCCATCAACCTTTGTGACCTTTATGAACAAGGTGTTTGCCCCCTCACATAGGCAATTATGCCCTAGTCTGCCTAGACAACATCATTGTCTACAGCCCCTTGGTGGAACAACACCACAAAGACATAGAGGCAGTCTTTGCTACCCTGGCACAACACAAACTGTTGGTCAAGCCCTCCAAGCGCTATTTCTTCTGTGAGCAATTGCCTTTCCTAGGACATTTAGTCTCAAAAGATGGCATCAAACCCAACAGTCAAAAGATACAGGCCATCTGCAAGATGCCACCATCCAAGGATAAGTTGGAACTCTGTACCTTCTTGGGGATGGTGGCCTATGTACGCCGCTTTATACCTGACTGTGGCGTTTTGACTGCCCCCCTTATCCGTCATAACAGGCGCCAAATCCAAGTTTGTGTGGACCTCCCAATATGACCTCTGTTTTAGACGCCTCAAGGAGAAGCTCATGGCAGCTCCTATTCTGCAATACCCCAAACAGGACGGGGAATACCAAATGGAAACCAACGCCTCAGACGCATCCATTGGGGGAGTACTTCAAATCAAAAATAATGATGGTGATTTCCTGCCTGTTGCTTATGATTCCAAAAGTTAACAGATGGCAAGTTTTGATACACTATCCACAACAAGGAACTGCTGGCCATTGTACACTGCCTAGTCAAATGGCGTTGTTATCTAGAACAGCAGGAAGAAATTATGGCATTGACCAACCACAAGTTGCTCATATATTTCAAAACTCAAGCAAATCTATCTTGCCGCTAAGCCCGCTATATGGAGCTCTTGGAGAGATTCAATATGCTTGTAAAGTGCAAACCTGGTCCCAAGCTTGCCATGGCAGACACCCTGCCCCGCCTGTATATCTGTTCTTCAAGAAGAGAGAATGGGCTTGACCCAGACTGGCCTCTCTTAGTACTACAAACAAAATATGAGGGTTTCCCTCCTGGTACAACCAGCATAACAAAGAAAACAGTCATCAAAAACAAATACCTATTTGCTGACGTGTATGAGACCTTGCACAGAAAAATGTCTGACAGTACTAAAATCCCTTATATCCCCACGCACCAGCAAGTGGACACCATCCTACAATATCACAGAGACCTCAGACACATCAAGAGCTGCAACCTATATGAGTTCCTTAAACACAAGGCCTAGTGGCCAACCCTGTATTGTGACGTTCAAGAAGTCCTAGACCAATGTGAAGTATACAAGAAATTTGCCAAAAGCAAAGCCCCTCCAAAATTGGTACTACCCATCCGCACACAACTACCTCTCAAGGTGTAGCCCTCAACGTTGTTGGCCCCATTCCAGGGAAACAGAATGATAAGAAATACATCACCACCACCATAGACTTTGCTACAAGATGGCCAGCAGCCTAAGCAGTAAAGGTGTACACTGGCAATGATGTACAACAATTCATAGGGAAAGATATAATCAGCAAGTTTGGAAAGCCAGAACTCCTGATAACCAATGGAGGGAAAGATTTGACCTCCAAAAACACCAATGTAAACCTTGCTAAAAATGGGGTCAAACATGCTGTGACAACATCATACCACCCACAGGCCAATGGACGTGTAGAGCATCTTAATGGCACCCTTGTGCAAGCCTTAGCCAAACTCACTGCAGGGAGACCTGAAGACTGTTATAAGCATCTATTGATTTCAATACTTGTGTGCCAAACCCAAGTGAACAGATCCACCTGAAAAGGCCCTTTTGAGTTGGTATACGGCACAGCCAAATATCATTCAAGCATTAACAGGACCCAAACTGGAACTTCCAAGTAAAGTCCCCGCGTTCAGACCCTCAAGTTATAGAGGCCAACAGTGAGCAAACAGAAAAGGAATATGAACGTCTGAAAAAAAACCTTTGTCCCCATCCAAGATAGACATGAAGTTGGGGTCAAAGTTTGGGTCATGAACGTTGATAAAAGCAAACTACAACCCAAGAAAGTAGGCCCAGTAATCATTCTAAAGGTAAACAAAAATAACACTTACCTTGTGCAAGGACTCAGGAAGAGCAAACAAGACAAAACCCTACACCATGATTGCCTGAGACCCTGCAAGGCAAGACAGAAACAACACAAGACCATCCTACCCACCACAGAACAACAGTTAGTCCAGTATTGCACCCGGGCTCCCAATAACCTCCCTGATAACCTGCCCCCAGAGGAGGCCAACCTTCAGTTGGGGGGTGTCAAAACAGCAGGCTCAACCTGCCAGCAAGGTTCCAAGAAAGCGGGTTTGTGACCTGCAATCCAATTACCTGGCCACTCAAAGCCAGACAGGAAGTCAACTCAAATTACCAAATCCAACACCATGAACAAATGATGATCTCCTATGGTGAATAGCTCATTTTGGCGCTTGACTCATTACCAGGATCAAGCCACCCCCCTCACCATCTAGCCATGTGGTCAACACAATCATGTTCCGGTTATCCTTGATTCACAATGACTATATAATCACTATCTCTCAATAAAGATTATTATCTAGTTTCTAAATATTTTTCCACTTGTAACTCTGCTAAAGCAGCACAGTTTGACATTATCTATAAAATAAGATTAAGTTATATTCACATTTTCTCTTTGTGGCTTTTATTGTACTTTGGTGTCATATCCCTATTCATATCTAAAGGAGATTTCTGATAATTATCATTCCTAGGGCCTTAAGGTAACTCCCTTATTCATCCCTGAAAACTAACCTTTGGCTTAGTACAGACCCAATCCTACAGTTAGGATTTTCTATTGTGTGCTTTAGCCATACCCTAGAACACAGCTTGCTTCAACTTGGGCAATTTCTCACAGATTTAGTTTTGAAACTTCAGGTAAAGTAGTGAGCATTCAGCACCAGCCTTAAGCTACTTTACCTTTTTTGTATAGGATACCCATTTTCCTATCTTGGATAATTGGACCACAGATATACTCAGGTATTTTTTCAATTATATTTATTTCAAACAATTAAATAATCTCAATTTTATTATCTAGGTAAGTTTGAATGAGAGTTTCTGTATCATATGCATTTTATGAGCATAAATACTCTTTTGAGTTAAAGCCTTACTATTCCCCTATTTGAAAAATACTTATTTTTGTAGCCTTTATCTTTTTACTTATTTTTTCTCAGAACACAATACAAATTTTGTGATACATCTATTCTTGCAATTGTGGTGATTATCATTCATTAGGATTTCCCTTCATGTTAAACTAATGATATATGGTTAGTTTTTGTATTGACCGTACACTATCGCCTTTTATTGATAGCCTTGTATCATTTCTCTTTTTCAATCCCTTGTAATTCACTACAAAATAAAAAGGACTATATTTAAAAAAGTAAGGGGGATTATAGCTTACCTTTTGCTTTTGTGGTTGAAATTGTTTTAGTAGTAAATAGTTCTTCTATTATTTTGAATAAAATTAAAAGGTAAACAAGTTATTTAATGGGCCTCATGTTAATAAAATTAGCTTTATTTTAAATGATAAAACTGATTTTTAAACCAATGCTTAAAAATTTTAGTTGACTAACTGTAAAATCCCTTTAGATAGTTAGTCCAGTGTCTTAGCCTTTGGCTTTATCACATCTCTTATAAAAATTTGTTTTTTGTTTATGCTACTGTGGTGAAAAGGAAGGAGCCCAGCTGAAGTAGCTCCATATAACTGGTCTCAGGATTTTGAAAAATGCATGAATTAAGAAATAGTAGGTGTAAGTCCAAACCTTGGAGGGCTGCATAGTACAAATGCTTTTGCATCAAACTAAAAATAAACCTTTTAGTTTTAATTAAAGCTTTGTATTATAGTTTACATCGTAAAATGGGTGAAACTCGTTAAATAGACGTGCTTCAAGCAGCCTAAAGTAAGGACTACATGGTTTAATGGCATCAATCCAAAAAACGGACTTTTAATTTAGAATTTATATTGTATGTAGTGCTAAAATTGCACCCAGTGTTGGCCCAGCAAAGCTGATGTTTGATGTTTGGAAGCACATTTGCCCCTAAAAATGCACGTGACTATTTTAAAATAAAAAATATGTGATTTTAAATGGAAGCCGAAGCTAGGTTTGAAATGAAATTAAAATTAATGCAATGATTTAAAGTTTAACCGGGATGGGTGAAAGCGAGATGTGGGGTATAAAAGAAGGATGTGGTTGTTAAGAGAAAGCATCAAAATGAAAACTTTCTTTACTACCATTGCTTTGGGCGCCATCGGCTTCAACTCTCTCCTCGCTGCTCCTGCTTCCGGCAGCAGCCTTTCTTGTTGTTCTTATGGAGATACATCATCCGCAGCATACACTCCCAAGTCTAGCTCGGGTAGTTACGGGTCAAAATCAAGCACTGGCGCTGGTAGTGAATCAGGCTCAAGTACCGGAAGTAGTAACAAAGCTTTGACTGGAGCTTCAAAGAACAGCGTATCTGCTGATTATGGCGCCGCCAAGAAAGCAGGTTCATCTGAAGTAGCTTCCGCTGGAAACAAAGACACCAAAGTAGTGGATTCTAAAAAGGGTACTTCTTCCGCAGGCTCCTCTACAGGAAATGGAGTAGAAAGCAATGGCTCATCTGCTAGTTCATCCAGTGGCTATTCCAATGCTTCAAGTGCTTCAAAGAGTTCTGGTTCAGCCCAAGATTCTTCCAAGGACTACAAGAGTGCTAAAAAAGCGGCATCAACAAGCACTGCTTCAGCTGGTGGTTCTTCCAGTGGATATGGGAATGCCGGAAACTCAGGTTCATCTGTAGGCTCATCTGAGGGCAAAGTTGCTGCTTCAAGTGGAAGAAAAACTAGTGGTTCAAAAGGAGGCTCTTCAGATAAGTACGCAGGCAATAAAGGACAGAATTCTGTAGGCAATGGATCTGGCAAAAGTCAATCTGGCAGCTACGAGGAAAAGGCTGGAAAGAATTATTAATCAAGCTTCATTTTCAATTCCAACATAACCATTCATCATAAGAATAAAAAACCAATAAATAAAAAACATTTTAAGGGTTTTAAATAAATCAATTATTACACTAGTCAAAATATTCAAGAATTTAGAATAAAAACTATTTTATTTTTAATGCTAAAGTCTGGTGGCTAGCAGCAACTGTGATAAAGTTGACTCGTTGAAATTTGACCTCCAAGGATTCAATAGTTTTTTATCCTAAGGAACTCTATATTTAAGAAGGGCGAGCTTTTTCTGATAATCCAGGGGTGTTAAAGTGTAAAATTAAAAACCCCTGAAAGAACTTTTTTAATCATTTCACCAATTAAAAGAAATTTTGAGAGGGCATTTATATGTATGTCCCCCAATGATAACTAAAAAACATCAAAAGCACTTTTTAAAGGCAAAGTTGAAAAAGTGAAATGTTTAAGCCTATCCCTAAAGCAATTAATAAATATATTGGCATATATATATCCTTTTAGTTTTTTCAATTAAAAATATGAGCTCTATTTCCTAACATATTTTGCTTTTTTATTATTTATTATTATTGAAACATCTTTGATTACTCCCTCTCAGGAGAGCAATTCACTGAGTGACTCTCCAAATGATTCCCTAACTAATGATTGAGTTGGTGGCACTCTTATCATTCACCCATCTATTATAGGGATCAAATATTTCAAGTCCTAAAAGGAACACTACCTGGACAAGCCCCATGACCGCCATGAAAACATGGTCAACCATGTGGCTTCTCATGATACTATATAATACTCTAAACTCATATCCAATAAAATATCATTATTGTCAAAATAGCAGGGTTGACCTACCAACAAGGTTCCAACTAAGCGGGTTGAGACCCACAATCTGACTTCCTGGTGACCTGTGACAAACCAAGAAAGTTGACTTGAATTCCCAAAACCAACAACATTAACAAACAATGATTCTATATGGTGGATGACTCAATTTGGCATCTGACCCTTTACCAGGAACAAGCCACCCCCTTCACTATCCAACCAAATTATCTACATAATCATGTTCCTCTTAAGATAATTCAGCACAACAATATAAGCCCTATCTCTAAATAAAGATAATTATCTAGTTTCTAAATACTTTCCCCCTGTAGCTCTGCTAAAACAGCACAGTTATAACATTTTTAGCATAGGTAGGTTCTCCATCCTACATTTCCCTTCAAAATTCCACCTATTGCCGGTACTTGCCACAGTAAACAAATTTAAAAAAGAATCATGTCTGGCCTCCCTGTGGACTGGACACTCTACACACCAGGTACCAAGATACCAGAAGGTTTTGTACTGTACCAAAACATGGTAATGCTGGTTGTTGTGCTTTTTGCTTTACAGCGCCACAATTATTTGAGATTATAGGGCACAGGACATTTGC
Organism: Entomophthora muscae; assembly: GCA_014839935.2. Taxonomy (NCBI): domain Eukaryota; kingdom Fungi; phylum Entomophthoromycota; class Entomophthoromycetes; order Entomophthorales; family Entomophthoraceae; genus Entomophthora; species Entomophthora muscae. The sequence continues at coordinate 87,317 of QTSX02005737.1, read as the reverse complement.
CAGAATTCAGTCATATGTGAGGATATAAGTAGTACTGTATCAGAAGAGCCAGGATTGAACAGAACCATGATTATTGCCCAGCAATGGCTTCTGATTGAGCAGAAGCACTTAAGGATTAGGAAAAGGTCAACCAGATTAAGGACAAAATAAAGATGGTTCAAAGATGCTTTTATTGTAAATGACTAATTATTCTTATACCTTCTACAAGGGTAATCTCTGGGCTGCTAGCAATGTCTTCTAGGACATTCTAACACGCCCCAAATTTGGGTAATTATCAATCTAGGTTTGGCGCTTATCACACATCAACTAATAGAATATTTTCATCTTCACCCAGCACAGGTGATCCTTGCTGGCATAAAAATAATTTAGTACTTCAGGATCACTTCCTACTTCTCTGGCATACTACAAGCTTAATGCTTATTAATGTGATAAATATGGTAATTTGAGATTATGGGGAATTGGACCCAGCGCCTTGGCGCTTGATGTAAAAGTAAAGCAGTGCCTTGGCGCCTGCAATATTTGCCAGGCAGCATTGCAATAATTTTCAGTTGGCACTTAACGTAAAAGTAGTTTGGCGCTTTGGTGCCTAATCCAATTGCTAGGGGGCGTGCAGTGCTTGTGTATTTTTAAAGTGCCACAGTGGCAAATCATGTCTCATTCAATTGCTGCGGCGGCACTTATCATTGGCTTGTTTAAGGCTCAGGTCAGCAGACTAATGCTGATCCAATATGCATATAGTTTATATTACCAATTTATATAGTTTGGTAGCTGAAATTCATATCTGCAAGCTCCGCCATAGCTAGTATCATTGTATTTTGTACTACTAATTTATGGATTTTGGTTGTAACAGTGTCATAAAATATGAAGCCTGGGTGCTATTTCTACAAATAGTTAGTCTACTATTTCTTTATCTTAACACTATACCTGTTGTGGTATAGTGACAGCCTGGGTAAGGACAGAAGAATATAAGAAGATAATAAGAGAAAACTGGTGTTTATTTAGATAGTATTGCACTTATATAGTGTGAGGCAGGGGAATTGCCACCAGGGGCAGGGAGGCACAGACAGAAGGACTTCCCAAATGTAGGAGAGTGGATTGGCACAGCTAAAAGTCCCGCGCAATAGAATGACCGCTTCCATGCGGCTTTCCTTAAGAAGATAGATATAAATAACTTTGTTGTTCTATTTATAATTGTGGAAGTAAAGCCCGTGTCTTGTGCGCATTTCAAAGGCAAATCAATCACCTGTTTTAGAGGCGTTTTAAACGTCCTAATCCCTAGTAAAATCAGGATGCAATAGCGCAATCACACAACTGTTCTGTTGCTCAATTCCTAGATAGACAACTTAATGTCTAATCCATTCAATCTGCAACATTCCCTCCACTGGATTATACAACAGGGTCAAGAATGGCTTGGCGTCACTAGGTAGCAGATATGGTGTTGTGGTCAATCATATGTCTTGTTAGGTGGGTTTTTTGCCTCATCCTTGGTCATTGGCTTTGTGGATCTGTAGGTAACAAGCTGTGTTTCCTGGCTGTCATTCAGGTGGTAAAACAGTTGGTGTGGTACAGGAAGAGTCTTGTCTGTCTCCAATAAACACCTTGCTCTTTTATTCTTATTCCTCATACTTTGGTGCAACACTATTGCAAACAGGACAACAACCCATGGAATTTTTTAATTAGGCTTTTGTTTTTTTGGGTTGTTGTCCTCATTGGGGATTACTCTTGGTCACTAGGAGCAGCACGCATATACTGAGTGTGTACTCTAGTGATCAATTGCCCAGAATGGGGCACTTAAGGATGTAGGAGTCAGGGCCAGTCTTCTAGATAACTTGAACTGGGCCTTGCCAAAGAGAGGCAAGTTTGGATTTGCGGCTGTACCCTCTATTGCTGAAGAAGTTGACTGAGTCTCCTAACAGGTAAATGGGTAAGGCAGGGCATTTGGATGCAGCTTGTTCTAGGTCCAGCAACTTATGGTTTAAGCTTATGGTGTAGGCCTCTGATTGCAAGCAAATAAGAGTTTGAACCAGCTTTTTTAGGTACGCCTCTGGGGACACAGCCAGACTGGGCTTTACCAAGAAATATAGTAAAGGGGGAAGTCCTGGTTGCCGGCCATAGAGCAGTTGGAAGGGCAGCTTGCCAGTGGCCCAATGGTACTCAATGTTATATGCAAAGGTGGCCGCAGGCAGGAAGGTATCCCATTCAGTCTCATGTTGATGACTGAGCTTCCAGAGTATCTGGACCACGCTCCCATTAGTGCGCTCTACCATGCCATTTGTCTGTGGGTGATAAGGAGTGGATAGTGTCCCACAAATTCTCATCAGTTGGTTGAGGCGGGGGACAATATAACTGGTGAAGTTGGTACCATTGTCTGTCAGCAGAATCTGGGGGCAACCATGTTTGTATATGATATTCTCCAGGATGAACGTGGCTGTCACTAGTGCAGATTGGTTGGGAATTGCCTTGACCTCTACCCATTTAGTCAGATGGTCAACAGCCACAATGATGAACTTGTTGCAACTATTGGTAGCTGTCAGGGGGGCCACTAGATCAATGGCTACAGTGTGGAAGGCAAACCCAGGGCGTACCAGTCTGTGTTGAAACTTGGAAACCTTAGGCCTCTCAATGTTGCAGTCATGACAGTTGGCTAGTGTATCCACTACATCAGTGTGCATTCCTTCCCAGAAGCAGTGCTGCTGTAGTAGAGCTAACGTCTTCTGTATGCCACCATGGCTAGTAGTCTTGTGAGCGGCCACCACTGAGTTCATGCGTAGGGATAGGCGTATGTAGGGTATCCAAGAGTTTCCACAAAGCTTCAGGAGTTGTCCCTTAGAGACCTTGGTATCAACAGCTAACTTCTTGAGAGCCCTATATATCTCTACTGGCTCCTCCCCCCACAAACAAGGATCCTCCATAAGCTTGTCATAGAGAATGTCAGCCATGTGGGATACTAAGGCAACAGTGGGATGGCAGGAGAGACAGTCAGCATTCTGGTGGGCTGCCCTGGCTTGATAAATGATCTCGTAGTTATAAGCCTGAAGTTTGATTGTCCAACGCGCCAGACGTCCTTCAGGGTCCTTGAGGGTCTTCAGCCATTGCAAGAAGGCATGGTCTGTTACAACTGTGAAATGTACCTCATGGAGATAGACTCTGAATTGTTGGTAGGAGTATATCACATCCAGACACTCTCGCTTGCTGATAGTGTAGTTCCTCTTGTGAACTTTAAGTGTACGTGAGCAGTATCCAACAGGGTGTTCAAGTCCTTTGGAGTCCAGTTGGGAGAGAACACCCCCAATTGCAGTCAGACTAGCATCTGTATGAACCACAACGGCTTGGCAAAGTCAGGTAGGTCAGTACAGCGGCTGTAGTCAGTGTTCCCTTGAGAGTATTGAAGGCAGATTGCACGCTGGGCTCCAGAAGAATTCCTTATCAGCTTGGCAAAGTTGAAAAAGGGGGTTGTCCAGGGATGTAAAGTTGAAGATGAAGCAGCAGTAGTACCCAATAATCCATAGGAAGACCTGCACGTCCCGCTTATTTGCAAGGATCTGCATTTTCTCAATTGCTTCCACCTTCAGAGGTACAGGGCAAAGTCCATCTTGGCTAATGATGAACCCCAAGAACTCAACATGCTCCTTGAAGAAGTTGCACTTGCGTGGCTTGAGCTTGAAATTAAGCTGCTAGTAACCTGTGGAAGAACTCCTCCAAGTGTTGTAGGTGATCATTAAAGGTTTGGGAGAACACATTAACGTCACCCAGGTAGACCAAGACACTGGTGAGTTTGAGGTTGCCCATCACTGCATTCATAGCCTGTTAGAAGGTAGCTGGGGCATTACACAGACCTTGAGGCATCCTTGTGGGTTGGAATAGCCCTTGGTCAGTGATGATTGCACATTTTCCTTGATCAGCAGGGGGTAGATTAATCTGCCAGTACTCACTGATAAGGTCTATGGTGCTGAAGAACTTGGCGCCACCCAGTTGGTCCAAGGTATTGTCAATATGAGGGAGGGGTTATAAATCCTTCTTGGTAACAGCATTCAGAAAACGGTAGTCAATCACCACACAGTTGCTGCCATCCTTCTTTTTGACAATCAGGAGAGGGGAAGCCCAAGGGCTTTTACTGGGGACCAGTAGACCAGATCCCAATAGCTTCTGAAGTTCCTCATTAGCCACAGCATAATTGGCTTGACTGCGCCGTATAGGTCTGGAGCAGATAGGTGGACTGCCTTGGGTATCAATATGATGAGTAACATCTGCAGCCTTGCCCAGGTCATTATAATCCTTGGCAAACACATCCTTATACTGGGCAAAAAGGTCTATAGCTTGATCCTTCTGTTCTTTGGAGAGGCCAGATAGAGAGTCATAGCTTATGACCAATAGCATCAGTGGTTGCTCACAGGGTAGACCCAACTCAGAGAAGTCAGCAAAGGGGGAAGTCTCCTGCAGGTTGTCATGCTCTTCTAGTTGTATATAAGCCAGAAGTTGGTGTTTGGAGACAACCATGGCTTCACAACTCATATTGGCCAAGAGTATGAGTATCTCCTTCTCACTTGGCATGAGGATGCCTGGTGTAACCCATGGTTCTAGTCTGGAGGCATTAGGGATGCCAAAGATTTCTCCATGAGTGCCAGCTGGTAGAGCCAGCGAGAGGCCTGTATTGTGGATCACTGGGCGCCAGGTGGGATAGTCACATTACAGGAGGCGTAGACTGGGATTCCCTTGGCTTCCCCAATTGAGAGAGGTAGCACCTTGACCTTCTTACTACACAGCGTATAAGCAACTGGAAGCTCTCCATCAGTGTACTCCAGATTGATGTAGTGCAGACGTTGTAAGGGCAGGTCAGACGGGCAATCACCATGGTAGAACATGGGTGTGGAGTGGCCCAATATTCCAAATGTATGATCTCCATGGTTAGTCCCAGTGCCATACTGAACCATGAAGCTAGTCCCAATAAGAATGTCATAGCTGTTGTTTTCCAGAACTATAGCAGGAGCAGTGACCATTAGCTTCCCAAAGCAAAGAGGGAGAGAAGTGTAGGCTCCTTTAGCTCTGGTGGTCAGTGGCCCAGAAGTACCAAACTCTTCATGGTAGGCCAAGTCTGGTGCCATCTTAAGCTTCTTAACCAGCTGCAAGGATATAATGTTTCCAGGGGCACCAGTATCCAGTATGGCCTGGACCTGAGTCTTGTTCACTACCAGGTTGATATAAGTGCAATCATGGTGGTTCTCTCTGATCTCCACAATCTTTGAGACCTGGTGTACGCTTAGTCCTTTGGACTTCTCCAGGAAGTTAGCCATGACAGCTCCCACAGCTGGTCTTACTTCCTTGAGGGATTCTAGTGGTGCTGAGATGTTTACTGTGCGGAGTAGCTTGGTCAGTTGTTCAGCGCTGTCCTCCTCATGAGTGACTTCAACGCCTGGTTGAGCCAGTTGTTCAGCATAGGGTAAGGACACTTTTCTCTGAGCTATTTGGGGGATAATCACCTCAGGGCAAAGTGTAGTCCAATGAGTTTGCATTTTAACAGTGAGGACTCAATGGAGGAGGTCCTCTTGAACTCTGTCAGACTCTGCATCCTCATGTATTGGTTGTGAGTTGAAGTCAATCAGAGAGGGTTCATCCATAGGGTTGATCTCAGAGGATGGCAAGGCAGCAGGTCTCTGATCTGGTTTGTTGGGGGCAGTGGTATGGGGGGAGATGAGGGTGTCCAAATTACAAAGGCAGACAAGGATTTCTCCTTGTCCTGGCTGCTTAGTAGTTTTTTGACTGGTCCTCATTATCCTCCTCAATATCAGCGTCCTTGGTGTAGTCCTCCTCAGTGTCCTCCATGCCTACATGATGGATTTTTTGATGTGGATTCCTACATTCCTGAGAGAAGTGGCCAGCCATACCACATTTGAAGCAAGTACAGAGGCCATTGCTGACTGGAGCAGGCCCAACCTTGTCAGAAGGCTTGGGCATCTCAACAGCCACGCGGGGTCTATGCTCAGATTGCTGGTGAGGGCGGCCTTCAGGAAGAGGGACTTTGAACTCCTCCTTGTAGGTGCGTAGAAGGCAGATCAGATCTGGTACAGTGCAAGTGTTGTAAATGCCTGACTTAAGGGCCAGAGATAGTTACCAGTTGACACGTACAGCATTAAGGAGTGCTGACTGCACATCAATAAACTGCACTGCACTCATAGAAAATAGAGTTTGAGCTTCAAGGTAGAACCTAGAAGTTAAGTCTTATATGGGTTCTCCCACCTTTAACTTGGTGTTGGCAAAGTCCATCTTGCGGCTGAGGAGTGCTTCTTGACTACCAAATTCTTCTGTCAAGGCTCTGGAGACGTTGGCAAAAGTCCAGCCATTCTCAAGGAGACATGGCAAGTGAATGATCTGAGTCTCAGCATCCAGACAGTTGATGATTGTGGAGTCCCTCATGGCATTGTCTGCGCCATAGATGGAGTTCTGATACAGACGTAAGAACATGGCCACATTGCTCTTGCGGCCAAACTTGGGTAGATTGAATGGCTTGAAGTTGTTGGAGCCATGTTGGAGGGGAGCAGGTGTGATCCTCACTGGAGAGCGGGTGAGACGGGAACATCTGAGAGTGGGGCATCAAACCTAGCCTCAGAGGCGCGGCAACAATTTTCCTCTTGCTGGGCTTTGCATTTACCTTTGCTGTCTTGAACAGCTCCAGAAGCTTCAGGGGTGGCCAGGACGTCATTCTCAGACTCCAGTACTGGCTCTAATACTTGTACAGTGTTAGGAGCCAACTGAGTGTGGTCCTCATAGCTTTTGTAGCTATGATAGAACTCAGGACTAGAGGATCTCAGTGGACTGTGGTGACACTTGGAGTTGATGGACATAGCCTGTAAGTTGAAGGCCATAATCTTACTGTCCTTCCTATCTAATTGGCTCTGGAAGGCGTCCAGGAGAAGTTGTTGCTTGTCCAACTCATCTTGCTAGACCTTGTTCTCCTGACAGGTGATATCCAAGTCATCTTCCAGAGAGGTGATGCACTTTTTGTGGGTGGCAAGCTCAGCCTGGAGCAAGGCTATTACTTCCTTGTCCTTTCTGACTTGGGTCTGGCTGTCAGCTCTGTCATGTGATTGGCAAAGTTTGAGACAATCCTGAAGTTCTGACACAGTGTGGTAGCCATCAAACAGGAAGGCAAGATCAGCACTCTGCTGGACCAATTCCGTCTGCATCTTCTTGTAGTGATCAAAGAGCTCAAGGATGTCTCAACCAAGAAGGGCGCTGGAAGGATAATGTTGGTGGCAGCAGATGTGGGGGTGAACAAAGGGATGGTGGTAAGACAGCGGGCTAAGACTTCCACCTCATGAGTCAGGCTTTGAACCATGGGGCCAGTCTCCAGCACGTGAGTAGTAACCACACTAATCCAATTAGTGTCTACACCCTGATGGGTGAGGGCCTGTACCACATGCATTGGAACTAGCTTAGCTATACCCGCTTTGATGGCATTGACCCAGTGGAGCATGGTGTTCTGGGTGTTGGTGACTTTGGCACAATACTGATTGAAAGTGCTGAAAGTATTGCCAAGCTCAGATTAAAGGGCCTGGAGGAACATCTGTTGGTTAGATAACAGTATTCCCTGGTTGTGCATCAGGCTTTAGATGCGGCCCAGGTGCATTTGGTTGTGGCATACAGCAGGATGGGTGAATTGTTGTAGGTAGTCCTTGATATGTTTGACAGTACGGAGGTCACAGCGGAGCTGATCAGGGTTGACCTGGGAGAGATTCTGAAAGTGACCCAAGGTATTTTCAGCTTGAAGGCTGCTGAATATCCAGGTGTTCAGAGCAAGAGCCATTGCCAGCAACACCAGCATCCATGGCGTGTATGGCATTACAGATGGCGTCCTCAGAAGGTGAAGAGTTGGTGTCCATCTCCAAGGGGGCAGGGGCTTGTAGGAGCAGTGGTTGACCAAAAACAATAGCCTGGGGGCATTGATGTTCTGGCATGAATTGGCTTAAGTTGGGCAGGCCATAGGGAGCGCCTGCTCTTTCCCCAGCATGGGCATTAGCAACAGTAAAGGCCGGTGCCTGGTGGTAAGGAGAAGCAGTGGCAGGAGACTGGACCAGGGGCATTTCTCCCTCCTCATTGAAAGGACCGTGGGGGGTGAGGGCTGGTGGTGTTGTAAGACAAGAGCGCCAATGTCTTAAAAATGCAGCCTGGGTGCTGATTTCTACGGATAGTTAGTCTACTACTTCTTTATCTTAATACTATACCTGTTGTGGTATAGTGACAGCCTGGGTAAGGACAGAAGAATATAAGAAGATAATTTCAAAACTGGTGTTTATTTAGATAGTATTACACTTATATAGAGTGGGGCAGGGGAATTGCCACCAGAGGCAGGGAGGTACAGACAGAAGAACTTCCCAAATGGAGAAGAGTGGGTTGGCACAGCTAAAAGTCCACCGCAAGAGAATGAAGACTTTCCACGTGGCTTTCCTTAAGGAGGTAGATATAAATAGCTTTTTTGTTCTATTTAGAATCCTGGAAGTGAAGCCCATGCCTTGTGCGCATTTGAAAGGCAAATCAAATACCTGTTTTAGAGGCGTTTTAAACGTCTTTATCACTAGTAGAATTAGGATGCAATAGCAAAATTTCACAACCGTTCTATTGCTCAATTCCTAGATGGACAACTTAATGTCTAATCCATTTAATCTGCAACAAACAGTCCAAATCTGTGGGCTCCATTATAATTGGTATCATTTATTGATCAAAATTCCCAACACTGGTCCCCACCTAAAACACCCTATAAGCACAAGGGTTTGTCCAAGCACCTACTGCCACCCCACAAGTGACAGATAAAAGTATCATGCCCTCCCATGTAGCCCAACATCTTTGTAGCGCCACCTTGGAGTTATTTGCTGGTGTGCAATGACAACAATACCACAGCATGGATACAATATGCACAGAACAAATTGATGTAAATGAAATACCCATAATGGTTCTGGATTGTGAAGATAACATCTTCCTTACACACAATGCAGGTACATGGTGCAATAAGTGTACAAAGATCACACCAAGAAAGACTGGGACACCTTTAAGTGGGACTTCTTAGCAAGATTTGTAATAAAGGACACTCACCCTTATGATCATACATCAAGTAAAGAGCCTGACCCATACTGGCATAGTGAAGGAACTCACCTGCGTGTACAAAGAGCTCTGCCTACAGACACCTTCTGACATGACATTTGACAATCCAGTTACGTACCTCATGTACTACAACGCACTCAAACTACACATGATGAGACATTTTAACCTAGATCAAGTAAGCAATTTGCATAGACTTTACTGTGAGGCATAGAAAGCAGAGCAAGCATCTAACACTCTCCACAAGCCCAGACTGGAAAGATAGAGAGACCCAAGGACTCTCATCCACCAGGATGTGCTAATTGCTCCCGCCTGGCAACAACAATGGTGCAGGCTACAGGCCCTCAGGCTCAAATGCCCACAGTTATGGGAACAATAGACAGTCAAACCGCACCCACTTCAAAGTCACTACTACTCAGGACAATCAGGACCAGGGAAAAGCCCAAGGAGAGCACTAGGCAAGCCAAGCTCTCCCCATATGACTCCTGACTTGCCCAACAATGAGTACTAACCCAAGGACGTGGACCAATGCCCAATGGTCCAGGTCCCCTCAGAGGACTCAGTACTTTACATCTTTGCCAGACACCCCAATAAATTGATGTCTTATCCTTTTTGCTTTTGAAGTAAAACCAGCTCAGCACTCCTGGACTTAGGCACAGATTAAACTTTTGTCAACAGTAACTTTGTGGACAAGTTCAAGCTAATCACTAATCCTTTGCGGATTAAGAGCGTGGTTTTAGCTGATGAACATCACATTACTGTGACACATGAGACTGCCCTCTTCTCCATTGCACTGAAAAATTTAAACTATACCATCCAAGATCCTGTCATTGACTTCCCCAGATTTGACTTGTACTTGACCTGGACTGGACTGGTTACAAAAAAACAATCCTCACATGAATTGGGTTACCTCTGTACTAACCATCAAGAGTGAAGGGGTTAACCACCAGATCTACCCTGACTCTGTGGACCAACTACTTCAATATCATGTCTTTGGACGCATCACAGAGACATGTGAAGAGCAGGAAAACCTCAAAGCAATTGATTGGGACTCCTACAAATACAAGGTCATACACTTCAAGGACCACTAGGACACAACCACTCCCCAAGACCAGCAAATTGTGGACTCTGACCCTGAAATCTTCAAGAAAGCGTTACCTGGGTTACACCCAGAAAAGGGCAACTGTGATAAGTTTGACTCCCTGGTGATCAACTCCCTGGTGCTTGACACTATAGTAAAGTGAAAATTCAGCTTTTTCCCTGATTGACAACTGGAAATTGACACTTTTTTAACTAACAGATCTTGATTTACTGAAAAAATTTAATATAAAATTAAGCCTTATAGCTATGGTATACTAAATTGACTCTAGAGAGCTCAAAAATACAATAAAAGAAGTACTTACAAAATAAAAATAAGGAGAAATAAGCAATTATTTATCATTTTACTATGTAATTTATACTCTTCATTATAAAAATATTTTTTAATTACCATAAAAATATATATTTCAATGAAAAAAATAAACACAAACACAATCATATAACTTATGCAAAATATAAAGAAATATTAATATTTTTTGATATAGTTCATATAAGCACAACTGTGATATCTTATGTTTTACTAGTAAATTAGCAAAGATTAAGATATTTCACTCACTTACAACTATAACTATTCATATCTTTCTCACTATTTATACATAAAATAATCAGTGCTATATAATCAAATAAATAAAATAAATCAAACCTAAAAACTAAATGATCAAAACTAAAAAGTAAAAATTAAATCTAAAAAGTTAAAAATTAAAACCATAGAAGCAAGCAAGTTTATTCCTCCCCATTCTTCCCCTTCTTCATTTTGGCCCCTTCTAAGAGGGAAGTTGCAATGAGCTAAAGCTGCTGCTTGATCTCAGAGGCCTTATACTTGTTCTTGGCTGCACCCTGGATGGCCTTTTTGAAGAGGGTGGATCTGGTGGTAGGCTTGGTGGGGGGACATGGTTGGCAAGATCTCTGAGCTTGGAGATGGTTTTTTCTTGCTCATGCTGCAGGAGGGAGAAGAACTTGTTAAACTTCAGGTAAAGCCCAAATTTAGCTTTTAGATGATTATGGTAAGCCTCTAGCGCTGAAGTGGTCTTCAGCCTTCCATTGATAGCCACCTGGTAAACGTTCCAACTGGCCTTGGCGCGGGCCTTGCCTTGCCTCTGTGTGACAACCTTCCCAATTCACTGGAGCTTAAAGTACTCAGGAAAAGACTTGAACTCCAGATTCTTGGCTATGTAAGGATCCTTGCAGAGAACCTCAACCCCCTGTGCAGTGTGCTCTGGCTTTAAAAAAGCCACGGCATTAATTTGTGCAAGCACAAATTTGCAGGTGTCCAAAGTGTCTCTCTGGCTCAACCTACAAAGCTTGGCATGGGCCTTCACATTGCAAGCAACTGCTTGGTGAAAATGGAAGTGGCACCCCTGCATCTCCCAACTAAAAAGCTGCTCAAATGCATTAAACTGAGCAGGATCAAAGTCCATAATGCAAATGTGAGGCCCTAGAGCTCTGATCCTTACCTTTTCCTCCAAGTCCAGGGTGGCCTGGTCCTTTTCAGCGGAAGGAGGGTTAGTGTGGGTGTGTGTGAGGGTCTTCTTGGCATTGTTGTTGTTTTCAGGGGGAAGGAGGGGAAGTTCTCTGTTAAGGGTGGATAAAGCACAGGTGTATATGGCCTTGGTGGCCCCCGTGAGAAGGAAGAAGGCAAGTGGAATCACCTGGATGTCAATCTGGGCATGAATCATCCAGAGCTGTTTGAACATCTGAGGACAAGTGCTAAAGGTACTGTCAACTAGCCAGTTTTATGCCCTTTTCAACTCCATCAGTTTCTGCTGAGTTATGTAGTAGATTATTTGGTCCTTGGAGCCAGGACCATTGTTGTGGAGGAGGAAGGCCCCCACTTGGGAGCTGCTTAAGCTCATGAGTGAGCGTGAGCTCCAATAGAACGTCAGATGCCTTGGGGGAGGGGGATTGGCAGCAATATACTTATTGCTTATGAACTTAACCAACTGCTCTTGAGTTGGCACCAACTTGAGATTGTTGGGTTTGAGATGTTGCAAAGCCTTTATGGCGAGATCAGAATCCCGGAGGCAAGAGGATGTTGAGATCACCTGGACCAGGTACCATTTTAACATCTGGGTTATTAAATGATTGGGGGGCTCACATGTGTGATCCCCTTCTCAGCAGTTACCTGCTCTCAGCCCTTGGTGTTTAGGCAGGCCCTGTAAGTCTTATCCTCACAGACAAAGTGCTTGCTTTTTGTTTGCTGCTTATCATTGTTGCAGTTGAAGATGTAATTGTCAGTGACAGAACAGGACCGCCCTTTACTGACATGATGGGAAAAACAGGAGATGTACTTGGAGACTTATAATTCTCTGTCCACATTGCAGATGTTGTGGATGGCCAGTGGATCCCAAGCCACATGATCAGAAGCTTTGAACTTCTTGGAGTACTTCTCAGGCTCATCTTGGGGGTCAGATGAGGGAGGGGGTAAGAGCCATCAGGAGGGGGGGAAAGGGTTCTTCAAGGCCTGCTTATATGCCTCCTTTTTCTTACCAAAAGAAGAGGTAGGCTCCTTGGCAGCCTTTGCCTTCTTGGTACAGTGCTCATTAGTTAGCTTGGAGTTGGCCTCTGAGTGGTAAAAGGAGTGGTTGATAAGATTATCATCAGATTTATTGGGGGAGGAATTTTTGGGGGAAGGTGAAGGGGAAGTGGAAGATGAGGGTGGAGGGGGGGAGGAGTTGGAGGAGATAGAGTGGGGGAGATGGAGTAGAAGACTTTGCCTTTGCAGGCTTATTGACACGCTTGGATGTTGTGGCTGGTTCTTTAGATCCCTTGGAAACCTGGCCCTTTATAGGCTTATTGTTCTTGTTTGATCTTGTCTAAAGAAAATTTAGTTTTAAAAGTAAACAGTATAAAAGATATAAAACACAAAGAGGTAAAGCAAAGAAAAAGTTAAATAAAAAGTAAGCAATTAAAGATTATTAATCAAGAAAAAAACATGACTAAGTAAAAAAAAGCAAAATAGAAACTCAAAGTATAGATTTAAAGGTTAAAATATAGAAATTAAGTGATTTTATGATGAAGCATCAATGATGTTAGGTTTAGCATAACATCTTAGTGTTAAATTAATGTAAAAGTAAAATTAAAAATTGAAAAAGTATATAAAAATTATATGGGGAGTAGAAGGAAGAGTAGTAGAGTATAATTGCAAAAAAATATTGGGGGAATTGTTTTTTTGGGAGTTAAAAAATAAAAACATAGTCAAGTGTTGAGTTTGGCACTGTCAATCAGCTGGGAAAAGCTCAATTCTCACTGTCAAGTTTCCCAGAGTTGAGCATAAAAATAAAATTTGCCTTGTTTTTTATATATAAAACTTGCTTAAATTTAAAACAGGTTCAAAGTTTAACCCAAAAGCAAGGCAGTTTAATATGCTCAAAATAAAAAATACAACATAAGTTAAAAAATGATGAATGAGAAGGTAATTATTAGTGTTTAAGTTATGCTGGGAAGAGCTGGGAGTGAATTATTTACCATGGTGTATGTTAAAACGTTAATAAGCTCCCTGTACTAATCCCCAAGTTAAAGTGTCAAGTGGGTGAGTGTCAAGTGGCGCTCATAGTGCGTCACATATTAATTTAGCCTAAATTCTGAGTCTTTGATTAGTTAAATCCAAAACTGATTGGGTGTCAAGTGGATAGAGTCAAACAAAGAAGGTGTCAAGTTTCAGTTTTTTATAAATTACATATGAAATCTCTTAATAAATTGGGCTTAATTTATGTGGTACCACTTAATCCACAAATCCAGAAATGACATAATGTAAAACAAGTGGGGTATTTGATTAATGTCTATACCAGTGAATCCAGTATAGTGGTGCTTGAGAGCTAAATCAACAGCTATGGACTCTAATAATAAAAAAATAATAGTAAATAACAAATTTTATATAATTGCATATGTATTTTATTAATTAAATTAAGATTTGGCTTAAAAAGTGTCAAACACAGATTTTTTTCATTTTTACTAGTAAATTTACTTATAAGTTGCCCCTTAATTTGGTCTTTTAGCTAACCAAATTATAAAACAGAGTTGAATTTACGTAAATTTAATCTTGGTTTTTGGTTTTGAACCCCTATATTACTAGTAAAAATTAGCTTAAAATCAGTTAAGCCAAAAATACTAATAGATTCACATATACAGCACTCAACTTCCTGGTACTCAACAAAGTGTTGAGTACCAGGGAGTTGACTTCATCACAGTTGCCCTCAAGGTTGAGGTTTCAGTGGGCCATCAAGCGCTGCACATGCTTGATGGCAAGATGAGTAAGTATGACAGAACATCAGCTATTCTGTCAATACCTTCTCTCTTCAGAAGTAGGCCAAGCTGGGTGCTATTGGCCTCCTGGTAGCTTCTGAAGGTAAACCACAAGTGCTCAGAGGATCTTACAATATTAAACAGAGTATAGTTGCTATCCTGTTGATTGTCATCAATGGATTTGTACCCTTGCATCAAGGCGTCCATGAGTGACTGCACATTGTCAATAGTATAGCTCTGTGGTTTGTGTTGTACCATTGTGCCAGTGACGTCAAGGTTTATTTTGTCTACTGGAACTTATGGAGCTTGGTACAGAGCAGTATCCAAGAGGAGGGATCCATCCTGCTCCTCATTGCTAGTCTCCATGTAGCCCCCCATACTTATCAACAAAGCTGGGATAGTGAGGCAAAGACACACCAACAACAGACAGTGCAGGTAACTCATTTTGCAAGTGAGCACCACTGTCAGAACTTTCAGCTCTGCTATCAGACCTGGCGGTCTAAGCATCAATTGCTTTATTAAGTATATGTAATATTTTGGTCATTCTGTAGAAAGGTTTGCTTATATGACAACAAGCTTTATCTGCAACGTCTGTGGATTCCTTGGCAGGGTGACAGCTGGCAATGTCTAAGGGAGGCAACTTCCAAGCAGTTCTCCAACTGGCGGCTTGCTAAGGTCTTTGAGTACTGACTAAGGTCTTCAAACTCAGATTTCTTCTTCTACTGAAAAAAATTCTGCAGTAGGATATTTTCAAATTTGTCTCCCTTCCACCAATCCAACAGAAGGGCTTTTATAGAGCTCACACTCTCTTTCCAGTTAAATTTCATCTGGTGTTTCTAACTCTTGCTCATCCAGTTTTTTCATCCCCAGACCGCCAGCATCAACCCCCAGAGTCAGGCATCCATGCAATGGCATGAGATTCAATATCATAGTACCCTGCACTGGGTACTATTTACTTCATAGCCATGCATAATTCATTAGCGCGCTGGTGGTGGCAGCACCAATTAATGGCTCTATTTTTATTGCATTATTAATCAGGTCACCTATCAACCTTTTACAGAAGGAATTCACAGTGGCACTGGCAGGTTGTTAGCGCAATTGATCCTAATCCACTGTCAGGATTCTCCTTTTGTCATTGCTGCTAGTATTCTTCATGGACACCAACTTATTTTATCCCTACTTAGGGTACTATTCACATCAATTTATTCAAATATTCTCCCTTCTTTCACTCACTTGACCAGCCAACTTTATCTATTCTTAACAGTTAGTTTCAATGTTTCAAAGCTTACCTTGTTTTCTAAGACAATTCTCAAACCACAGACCTATGCGCTTAGTTAGTTTTAACAAGTCTAAAGTCAATTACCTTTTGCTTTTAGTTTTTGCTTTTGTTTTGATTTTATTTTGCTTACACCAGCACTTTGGACCAGGTTTTTCCCGCTCTTCTGTTGTCTTTGCTCTTTCTTTTGCTTGGCAAAACAATCAACCTCTTCCCAGTCTTTTCCCTTTACTTTCACTTAACTTTTTTAAGTTAATAAGGTTCATACCAAATGTGCTTGTCTCCTGCTTCCAGCTAAGAAATCTAACCACTCTTGGTTAAACATTTTCCCTACCTTTGCACCACAAATTCATATTTTAAATAAAAAGCCTGAGTTTTGTCTAATCTCAACTTAAGTTGAGATTGTTTGACTTGCATCTCCAAAAAGGTACTTGTTAGGTTTTGTGGCTTGTGTTTTCCTTTTTTTCTACCTCTTGCAATTTCCCTTTTATCTTAGATCCATGATACCATTTGATTATTTTTTTCAGCAGTTAGGAAGCTTTTATAGTGGGACTCACAATTTGATTGTTGATAGTTTTTAATCCAACAGCTAGTGGTGACCATTTCCCAGACCAAGAAATTGAATTTTTAACTAAATCATCAGTCATTAAGACTGGGCTTTATTTTAATTTCTTAGAATTAATCAATTGCCTTAGACCTTACTTTACTTCATATAAACTCTCAGGAGCTTTTATCCAGTTATTATTGCAAACCCTACCCACCTTTCTATATTTAACTAATATAAACATTATTGGTTTAAAGGCTTTAGTTTACAATAATTTGCCCCAAGCCTTAAGACCTTACATCCTCACTATTCTCAGGGAATCTCATCATCTTCTAGATGCCTTGTTATTGAACATATTTTGCTGCCAATATGGCAGTTTGCTAGAGTACTTCATAATAACTCTGGTCAATCAGGACTTGATCTCAATTGAAGGCCTAGGATATTCCTAATTGGCCTTACACCAACTAGCTAGAACTTACTTCTTGAAAGCTTCTTAGATCAATTAAGCTTGATAGTAATATATTGGAAGCTCCTCTAATTAATGACTTGGTAGGATACTAAGATTTTTCAAGGTAGAGCAAAGTCAATATAAATTCCTGGCAGTATTCAATTGAATATAAAATATGAAACTACACAAAAAAATGCTTTATAAACTATAGTTTCAATAAAAAGGTTAATTTTATTTTTGGCTTATGTAAAGCTATAATAATACTTCAGTATAATCAAAATAAAGGATTTTCCCTACAAGATACACGCATATGATTTTAGGTATTTTGGTTTATTAGTAATCTAATTTCAATGACAAAATTTATAGAAGCCTATAATTAAAATAATATAAGTACATTACTTTCTTATTAAAGCTATACTATACATTTTTACTTAATAAAGTTTATAGTCATATATCTTATATATAATAAGTCACAATATTAAAAGATATCAAGAACCTGTCACTTACATCTCATAAAGCAAAGACTTGAATATTTTTATGTTAAAAACTTTACTCCCTCAAAAGATGATATAGATAGTTCAAAGTTGTATATCAAAGAGAAACATTTTATATATCTTATTTTGCTCTAATACATATAGTAAAAAGATAAAATAGAAGATAATTTAGGGTAAGAAAGGAGAAGAGAAGAAGATAATTGAGGATAAGAAAGAAGAGAGAAGAGAAAAGAAGAGGAGAAGAGAAAAGAAGAAGAGAAAAGGAAAGTTTTTTTCTACTTGTTATCAGATTTTATATGATCCACCCTCTTGACAACACAGAAATTTTTTAGAAGTTTTTTGGCCCCAGCGCAGCCAAGGGGCCAACAAAACTTCTTTTGAGGAGTAATGAGAGGTGGAAAGGAGAGGTGTAAAGGAGAAAATTCAAAAGAGAAACCTTCAAAAGAAAAACTAAGATCTTACTGCACTTTGATTTGGGCACTTTGATTTTGTTCCCTGAAATAACATAGGGAAACATAGTACAATATTATTTTGATTTAATATTTTTTGAAATTGCCTCCAAAACACATTGATTTATTAGTATTGTAATAAAATAAAAACTACCAAAAAACTTCATTAATTTATATATATATAACAGGTCTTAAAGAATCTATATGAGGGATTTCAAAAGTTTTCATTAATCATTTAAAATTTTATAAGCTTATAAAAAGTGTGACTAAATCTAAAAAGTCAATTTTTGATTTCCTCGCTTTTGATTTAAGGAACTTATAAAACATAATGAATAAAATATTAATTTTTTCAAAAAATTAATATTAAGTGGACCTAGTTTTTTGGTACCTTTTTGTATTTTGATTTGACTACTTTTCAATTTATGCACCCATTAAGAAACTATATTGTTGAGGGTCTGGATGTACAAGCATTATGGCTACCGCCAACCTACTTAACATCCAGTCACTGCCTGGTTTGGTGCCAATTCAACATACTGTTTGACATACCAAGAATGGTAACCAAGCAATATCACATGACTGTCCAAGTATCCAGTGGCTCAAACCCATCTTGCACATGACCAACCCCTAGGTTCAATCCAACTAAACCCCTACCACAGTCAAGTCTATATAAGTCTAAAGTATTATCCAATAGAATATACTTCTCTTCTTTCTTAATTCCATATTTGAAGCTTCCCCAAAAGGTGTTCCTTATCAATATGTAATTTTTTAAATAAATTTTTATGAGACAAAATTTTATTTTTAAAAATAAAGAGCTTATAATAGTAATTTATATTAAGATTTGAACAAAACAAACTAAAAATTTGCCTAAAGTTAAAAAAGCTTTTTTTAGCTCTTGATTACTTTATTTTACATATAGAAAAAATTTAAATTTAAATCTTTTTTAATCTTGATGTATCAAATGTTAAATTGAAGATTTTTTTGCACTTCAATTTTTGCACTTTCAATTTTGTCCCCTCTATTCAAAGGAGTAAATAAATTATATTTTAAAAGACAAATTAAATTAAGGTACATTTTAAATTGCATCAATTTGGGAACTTCAAACTTGGTTTTTTGATTTTAGCTACTAGTAAAACATTTTTAAAAAAGTCAAATTTAAGAAAAATATTAAATTTTTTGGGGAAATTTTTATTGAAAAAAGTGCAGAGATCAAAAAATCCATCAATTTGGAGATTTTGATCCCCACACTTTGACTTTAGGCACTTGCCCAAATAGGTGGGATACACTATCTAGAAAATGTGTCCTAAAACGCCATCTAGAAAATACCATCTAGAAACCCCATGTCAAATGTCTGGCTAAACTGCGCCAGATAACTTAAAAATTAATTAAAGCCAAAAAAAATTTCAAAAACAATAAGAAAAACCTACAGCTAGACTCAAAGTAATCCAAAGATTCCAAATCTGCAATAATAATTTGGGATCAGCTAGTACCAACTTTAGTTGCAAAGCTCCAAAGTCAACACATCCCAAAACTGTTATATTTCCATCTGTCGTAAAGCTAGCAGCAAAGGGTTGCTAATTTCTACAAACAGTTAGTCAGGGACCTAATTCTTATTAGTATACCTGCTGATGGTATAGTGGCAGCCTGTAAAAGGACAGAAGAATATAAAGGTGTAAAAACAAAACTAGTGTTTATTATGATAGTATTGCACTTATAGAGTGTGAGGCAGGGGAATTGCCACCAGGGGAAGGAAGGCACAGACAGAAGGACTTCCCTAATGGAGGGGAGTGGATTGGCACAGCAGAAAGTCCTGCGCAAGAGAACAACCAGTTTCACACGGCTTTTCTTAAGGAGGCAGATGGAAATAACTTTGTTGTTCTATTATTAACCTCAGAAGTAAAGCCTGTGCCTTATGTGCATTCAAAAGGCGCTTTGAACACCTGTTTTAGAGGCGTGTTAAACGTCTTTATCCCTAGTAAAATCAGGATGCAATAGAGCAATTGTGCAATTGTTCCGTCGCTTAATCCCTAGGTTGACGACTTAACGTCTAATCCATTCAGGATCTGCGACACATATTGAAATTTGTTCCTATGTTTGCATCTATATATTAAAAATAAAGTCAAAAGTAAAAATTAAATATTTGGAAGTTAAGTATTTAATGGGAGAGTAAATTTATCAGGCTTCAGCCCCAAGAGTCTTGGCAATGCCTTTGAGATGGGTAAGGCATCCTTCTCTGGTGTAATAGGTCAAAACCTCATTAGTAACATTTGCAAACTTGACCTGCTAATCTACATACTTGGATACAACATCTTTGCTTTTGATGGCCTGGGGGTAAAGCCGGTGCCCATGGCCATTCTGGATCTTCAGTTTGTTGATAATCACAATAAATCTTGGCTTCTTTACCTTAACCAGGCGGAATAATTGATTGTACCAACCTTCAAGTGATGAGATGGTCTTAGTTATACTGTCCTTAACCTGATTATAGCAGTTCCAGTTAATGGAGTCACTACCCTTGTATATATAAAATCATTATTGAAAGATTTTAAAGTTGAAACCCAAATATTACAGATCCTTTTATGATAAGGAATAAAACCAATATATAGAAAAGTGGTTTTCAATGAATGTGTTACAGGGAGATAGTACTATCAAAGGTGAGTTAATTTGAGTTGATTTATTATATGGTCATAAATTAATATCATAATTTTATTCTCAGTTAATAAGGAAAAGGCTTGGATTTATCACATAAAAGTATAATTTATTATTTAATTACAGATGCTGTCTTTCTAGATGCTGTATTTCTTGATGGTGTATTTTAGGGGACTTATTAAGTGTTTTTATACTCAAAAACTCTTATTTGGATAACATTCTTTTTATTTTAATTTGTGATAGAGTTTTCTAGATGCCGTTTTTCTAGATGCTGTATTAGAAACCAACATGTAAAAAATAACTAATTGATAATTTTTTATTATTTTTTAATTTTGCTGATGTTAATCCTGACTACATATCAATTTTTTTTCTAGATTGTGTCTTTCTAGATGGTGTTTTCTAGATGTTGTATTGCACCCCCAAATATCTTACTGCCCCATCCATTTTATACAGCCCATCTTAAAATGGGAACTTTACTCAACCTCAAATAATTTACCTGACATTAGCCTGGGGTCTATTTAAATCAATGTGGTCCTGTGATATGGAACTGGAAACAGCTTAGCTATCCTGCTCTTCTCAGATCAAGATCTAAACTAGAATTCAGTTGTTCTGGCTTGCAGATGGGAGTAAGTTAAAATCAAAATGAACTTAATGGTCCATCATATTATCCAGTATTGCTATGGTATTCTCAATTTCAACCAAAATATTGGAAGCAGCTGTCCCAGTGGCAAATTTAACTGTTTACCATATAAACGTGGAATTAAGGTAGCTACAGTGGCCCAAAAAATACCTGGCCAGCAACATTTTAAAGAAAAAAGTAAATTTTAATAAATGAAATTTGCTATAAAAAGCATGAGCAGATGCACCACAGGATTTTACACAAGTATGGTATATAAAAATGGAAAAATATAATAAATAGGAAGAAAAAATAAAAAATTCAAAAATATTTGATAATAAGAGATGCACCTTTAAGTATATTAAAGCACATAAAATAAATATGAGACAGCACCTCTTATTCAAACTTACCTAGATTATAAAATTGGGGTTAGAGAATCTTTTGCACAGAAAATATGGTTAAAACAAGAGAAATACCTGAGTTTATTTGTGGTTGAGTTGTTCAAGCTAAGGAAATGAGTTTATCCTATAAAAAGATAGCCAAGGAACTCAAGATTGGCAAAGAAACTGCTCAAGAAATTTACCTCAAATTCCAGGAAAACCAACTCTTTGAAAAATTGCCCGGGATCAGGTTGTCCTAAAAAGACTGCTGCTTGAGATGATTGGTCTATTATTAGAATAGTTAAGCAAAATTGGTTTATAACTTCCAGTCAAATTAAAGAGACTATCAAATATACCTTGAAAATTGATATATCTGAGGCCATTGTTTGCAATAGACTTCATGAACTGGGGTACTAAGGCTGTGTTACAAGAAAAAACCTCTTATAAGTCCAAAGAATAAAGCCAAAAGATTGGCCTTTGCTTACAAGTATGTTAACTATCCTATATCCTTTTGGAAAAGATGATTTGGTCTGATAAGACTAAAGTTCAGCTCTTTAGATCTCAGAGATGCCAAAATGTCTATCACAAAGCTGATGAAGCTTGCAAATTGAGTGCTTAAACCCCACTGTCAAAAATGGACGCCAGGATGTCATGTTTTGGGGCTGTTTAACAGCCAACACAAGAGGGGAAATCCAGCCAGTCAGTGAGAAGGTAACTGCTGATGTTTACAGAAGAATCCTTGATTGGAATATTCATTCATTTATAAAGGATCTGCAAGAACCAACCAGTTATATCTTCATATAAGATAACACTCCTATCTACAAATCCAAGAAAGCCTTAAAAAACTTGGATGATAAATAGATTGCTTGTTTGCATTGGCCTTCTCTAAGCCCAGATTTGAATCCCATTGTACATCTTTGGGATGTTGTCAAATCCAATTTTTCAATAACCTCTAAAAAATCCATTATGGATTTTAAATTTGGAGTGGCAAAAGCATGAGAAGAAATTCCTATGGAAATTTTAAAGAACCTAGTCTATTCTATGCCCAGAAGACTTGCTGCTGTAAATGAAGCCAAAAGTTGGCCTACAAAGTACTAAGTCCATTTATATCCAGCTTTAAAATCTATTATTATGTTATATTAAACATTAATATTTTCAAAATATTTTGATTTTTTCTTCCTATTTATTTATTTTTGCGTTTTTATACCACACCTGGGTAAAAATCTGCGGTGCATCTGCTCATGCTTTTTATAGCAAATTTCATTTATTGAAATTTACTTTTTCTCTCTAAAATACTTCTGACCGGGTAATTTTTTGGACCACTGTATATTCATGGATAAAGTTATATATGAAAACAGATACTCCACAAAGCATGGCTTAACAAGAGCATATAAAGACTGAAACAACAAGCTAATATGTCCCTGTATCTGCAGATAAGTCAAACTTCCGCTGATATTATAGAAATCATGGAAATAAGCAGAAAAAGTAACATTTTATTCAGTTTTTCAGGTTTTTGTTGGCTTATTCTTACTATAGCTTTTTATTGGTTTCAAGAAGCAGGGAGATATTTGCAAGCAGTTGCCTATTAAATTATATTCTGTGCAAAAAAGATTTTAAAAACATGAATATCTATTTGTTTAACCATGGCTAAATATTAAGAGCTTGCTTTTTAAATTATACTGTAAGATTACACAGCAAATGTGCTCTTTTACAAGTCGTGTAAGGTTCGAAAGACAGAGGTAACGTTCCTCCTTGTGTTGATGTCTGGATGTGGAATTCAAAGAGAATCTTGGATTTCGCACAAATTGATTAAAAAACAGTTTATAGAATTTATGAATTTATTTGTAATTGAATATTGAGTAAGTTGACCGAATATATAGTATTTGTCAACCAACATAATATGGGGGGTTGGGGAAGTTGAGGGGGTTAGCCATGAGGCTGGTGCGTAACCGAAAAGCGGGGATTTCGGGGGGTTCGGTTAACTGAAATCCAGTTAATTGACGGTTATGTCACAATACTCAACTCAAAGATGCTTTTATAAACTTAATTTATATTTAATTAACGGTGATCTAATATTAAGAGCTTGCTGGATCATAATGATTGGATTGGATATCAATTTGAAATTTCTGCTCGGCTAAAGTAAATGTTAATATTGATCGTGATTCTATTTTGGAAGTATGCTGATTTAATGGTTCTCATGTTTAACATGACACTAAACTTTAGAACGAACTTTCGATTTACGTTCATTTTTGCGCTTGGAGTCCAAACAGCGTTTCAGTATTTATCCGAGCCAGGGAGCGTCCACGTGGCATAAGTTCCATTCGGATACAGGGGTCCAATGACCGCTCCTTGTAATCGTTTAAGTGAAGGATTGGGTTAACGTGGGCAGACTTTGTATTTTATAAGATTGGCTTCACCATTAGATTCAACGAATCAGCCGATAAAGTATCATTTTAGGCGTATGAAACATGGCTTCAACCCCTGGCTTGGTAGGGATTGGTTCAACTTCATGGATTGGCTAGATAACATCCAATCCAGGGAAGAAACCGAAATATCCCTGAAGTAACCATGCCCTTAGGGGGTCACCATCATATGACTTGGTGGGAATTACTAAGAAGTTAGCTTTAAAAGGGGCTGGTTTGGAACATGCCAGGTATGAATTTCAAATATCTTGCTTTCTTGGTGACTGTTGCTTCTGCTGCCCCCCTGGACCCTCTGCCTAGCTCCCACCTTTTGGCCCGGGATCCTTCCCCTAAGCCCAACTGGTTTGAAGACATCTGGGATTTTTTTAAACATCCGGATCCCCCAGAATATATACCTGGTATTAATTATTGAAGATGGGATGCTGCTACATCCAACTGAGTATAATAAACCTATCGGTCTTTAAAGTTCTTATTACCAAATATAACGCCTATTTATTTTTAAAATAGATTGACATTGAATATGACCGTTTTTATTAATAACTACTGTCAAGTTTATACTTTTGGGAAGTATAATAAACAAAATAAAGGGGAGATTTAAGAAGAGAATGATACTTTATTGGATATGAATATAGAATATTATATAGTATCATGACAAGCCATATGTCGTCCATGTACGTCATGGAGATCATGGGGTTTATCTGAGTAATGTTCCTCTTGAGTCACAAGGCTTAACCAAGTTGTGTTCCATTTAGGACCTGGATTGAGTGATCCCCGTCATAGATGGTTAACTGATAATGGTGCCACCAGTTTATTGCCTGGGCGGTGAACCACTCGGTGAGCCACTCAGTGATTTACTTGGGGTGTTAATTCCCTGAGAGGGAGTAATCAAAGATGTTGCAACATCTCCCCCTGGGGTGCTGGAAGGCAGAGCCTTGGGAACCTTCTTGAGAGTATCTGATATATGGTCTTGATATTAGTCCAGTTTGGCGTTAGGTACAGGAAGCCTTGAATTTTGTTGGGCTGCTCTTGCCTTACACAAACGGAGTCAGTTATGGTACATACGTTTCAGTTCAGTTTGAGCTCCAATTCCTTTGATGAGGTAGGTGTTATTGGGTTTCACCTCCATGACAATGCCTGGTCCACGTAACCCTGGGTCTAGTTTATGTTGGTTGTGATTGATGACCCTGATCTTGTCTCTGATTTGAAACCTTTCTTGTTGCAATGGGATTGCTTCCTGCTGAACCCTTTATTTTTTCATTGCTTCTTGGTTCTTTCTGGCTTGTAGTACTTTTGGGTCATTACTGTCTGGTATCTTCTTTAGAAGTGGCAGTTGTGGTCCTATGGTTGTACTGACAACTGAGAGTTTCTAACCATAGACAAGTTCATAAGGGCTTTTGCCCGTATTGCGGTTGACTTGTGTTCTGCAGACCATAAGGGCGGTTGGTAGCATGTCAACCCAGGCTTTTGGATTGTTGGCAGACAACTTACTGAGGGCTTCCACTAAAGAGCCGTTTAGTTGTTCTATGTATTCATTTTCTTGTGGGTGATATGGGCTGGCTGTGACGTGTTTTATTCCTTTTTTGGCAAGATAGATGTTGGTGTCAATAGCTTTGAGTTCAGTGCCTCTATCTGGGATTAAGAGGTCAGGCTTTCCAAACTTTGCTATGATCTCCTTGCCAATAAATTGTCTCACATCATTGTCTTTGTGCTCCTTTGTGGCTTGTGCTACAGGCCATCTGGTTGCATAGTTGATGGCAGTGATGATGTGCTTCTTTCCTTTGCTTTCACCAGGCATAGGTTCCACAATATCTAACAACCATACCTTGAAGGGTTGTGTGATAGATACAGGTACTACTGACTTGGGTGAAGCTTTGGTTTGTATGTACGTCTCACAGACTTTGTATTGTTCCAGTACCTCTCTGATATCATCTAGCATGCTGGGTCACCAGTAGCGAGTCTTGAGATATTCATGTAAGTTTTTTCTATGGGTGTGTCCCAAGTCTCTGTGATAACAGAGGATTGTGTTAATCTTTTGTGTTGACGGGACGTAGGATACAGTGTCACCATTTGAAAGAATTTGGTGAAGGGTACCATATACGTTTTTGAACAGATGTTTGTTCTTGAGGACTTTCTCTTGAATGTCCATTGGTGTGCCAGATGGGAATCTTTCCTGGAGATTTCCCATGATTAATATGGGCCAGTTGGGGTTGTCATCAGTGCGGAGAATGTGTTTATTGTATAGCCTTGATGGGGCATCTGCAGTAAGCATCTCTCTGCCTGGCTTGTATTCAATTTGCATGGGGTATCTCTGTATGAGGCTCACCCATTTGGCTTGTCTTCTTGACAGGTGTTGTTGTGTTTTAAAGAACATCAAAGACTTGTGGTCAGTGAGTACTTTGAACGTCTGGGCTCCTTCCAGATAACATTGCCATTTCATGAGGCAGTGTATGATGGCAACCAATTCCTTATCGTGTATAGGGTATCTTTGTTTGCTGTCTGATAGTTTCCTTGATTTTTATGCTACAGGGAGGAAGTTTTTTTGGGCTGTTTGGATACAAAGGACTCCTCCTATGGCATAATCAGAGGTGTTGGTTTCTAGCTCATAGATACCCTCATGGATTGGGTATTGCAGGATGAGGACAGTAACCATGTGCTCTTTCAGTTGGCGGAAATGTTGGTCTTGTAAAGTGTCCAGAAAAATTTGGTTGTTTTTCTGGTGATGGCTGACAAGAGAGCTGTTAGGGTGCCCCAGTCAGGGATAAACCTGCGTACATAGGCTATCATTCCAAGAAAGGTGCGGAGTTTGATCTTGTTCCTTGGGGTTGGCATCTCTGTTATAGTGCACATTTTGTCTGGATCCAGCTTGATACCATCCTTGCTGATATATGGCCGAGGAATGGAAGTTTAGTTGAGAAGAACTCGCATTTGGATGGTTTGGCAACTAGTTGGTTTTCTTGCAGGGTACAGAGGACTGTGCGGACGTCTTCCCAGTGTTTTTGTAGGTTGGGGCTGTAAATGATGATGTTGTCCAGGTAGATAATTGCTCTTTTCCCAATGTGTTCTTTGAATACTTCATTCATGAAGGTTACAAAGGTACTGAGAGCATTTTTCATGCCAAAATTGAGGGCAACACATTCAAAGGATCCATATTTAGTTTGAAATGCAGTCTTTGGAACGTCTTCAGGTTTCACACAAATTTGGTGGTAAACTGCTGTCAAATCAATTTTTGTGAAAATTTGGGACCCCCCAGGGCATCAAAAAGGTCATCAATTAGGGGCAGGGGATACCTGTTCTTTATTTTGACCTTGTTGAGGGCCCTGTAGTCTGTGACCAGTCAGAGGCCTCCATATTTCTTTGCCACAAAGAAGACAGCAGCGCCAAAGGGTGATTTTGAGAGTCTGATGAGGCCTTTCTCAAGTGCTTTATCAAGGTAAGCTTTCAGAGCGTTGTCTTCTTGTGGTGTGAGGAAGTAGATGGGTCATGCTTTAGGAATGCTGCCTTTTAGGTTGATCTCATGTTAAATATCTCAATCAGGGGGCAACCTGGGCAGTGTTTCTTGGAATACAGAGGAAAATTCATTGACTAGCTGGTCTCTAATTGGGTTCTGTTAGTGTTGAGTCTCTGTGTTTTTGAAATGTATGACCTCATATGTATATGTGCTCCAATTGATTTTACTGATGTCAGTTTCTTTCTCTGTTTACATGATCTTTACAAATATGTGGTCCCTCATGAGAGTGTCAAGATGTGTTGAATACATGTGATGGTGGACTTCTCCTCGCTGGATAGTGAGGGTGGCACTGTCCCAGTTGATGTGAGGCTTTGTTTTTTGCATCCAATCTAATCCAAGTATGATATCTATTTGGGGATTGAAATGATGGGGCCACTAATTGTCATTTGGACGTCTCCAATTTAGGCCCAGAAAGGTTTTGTCTCGTGGGTAACTGGTGTGCTACGGTTGTCTGCCATGATGACTTTCTTGATGCTACTCTGAATGATAGGTAACTTCATGAGGTCTGTGAAGCTCTTGTTAATGAGTGATTGATTGGCTCTAGTGTCAAATAGTGCTATGCTCTGGTATCTGCAAAAACAGAAATGATAGGTAAGGAGTTTATTTCCAGATTGGGCGGCAAACAGTAGAGAATTGCTGGAGGGAACCTGGATCATGGTGATTAAGTCCACGTCCTGTTCTCTGTATGAGTCTTGTGAAGAGGGGGAGAGCGGCTTGCCTAAGCACTCCCCTGAGCTTTTCCCTCTTTGTTGATATCTTTGGTGCTGGCCTGGTTGGCTTGTGCAGTGTGATTCTCATTTTGAGGCTGGGTACTGTTGGCTTGGTTGTTTTGCTTATTGGGGCAAGGCTCTCCCTTAACTGCAGGGTTTTCCTTGCGTTTGTTGATAACATGTAGATTATCAGACTTCTGAGCTGCATGTTTTCCTTATGGGAATACATCTTCAAGGTTCTTGCAGCAGTTTATGTCAAACTGACATCTAATGTGTGTGAGAAGGCCATTGTAGAAGTCCAGGCGTGGCCCAGGTTCATCAAAGTTGATGGTGTTGGGCACATGGTCACATAGTTCTTCATATGCTGCAATGTATTTTTCAATGGTTCCTGTCATTTTGAAGGTTTGAAGCTCAGTCATAATCACCACGTCAAAACTCTTTCATGGAGAACTTTTCAAGAAATGCAGCCTTGAACACTTCCCAATTTTCCTTCTGGTCAGGATGTTGGGCTAGCCATTTGGTAACAAAGCATGAAGCAGTTCCTGTGACACAGAGGGCAATTTTGCTGACCCAGAGTCTTTGGGGGTACTCCAATTGTTCAAACTTGCTCTTGGTGCTGTTGATTCAAAGCAAAGCGTTTTCCTGGCATATTCTTGCAAAGGCACCAATCTCAGCGGTACATAAGCGTTGAAACACAATATTGGGTATTTCAGGTTGTGTAGGCGCTGTTGTGGTTGGTGTGATAGTGAAAAGTCTGCGGGTTTTTAGGGCGTTGTACTGGTCAATGGGTACAAGGAGATTATTGTAGATGACAAGGCCTGGGAGGACGTCTTGTCCTACTTTGTAATCTCTCCAACCGTTAGGGAGCAACATTGCTTGTGTTCTTTTCTTGGGAGGAATTTTTCCTTTGAGTTGGGTAGGTATGGATAACCTACCTGTGCTACCACTGTCAAGTTTATACTTCTGAAAAGTATAATAAACAAAATAAAGGGCAAGTTTAAGAAGAGAATGATACTTTATTGGATATGAATATAGAATATTATATAGTATCATGACAAGCCACATGTTGTCCATGTACATCATGGAGATCATGGGGTTTATCTGAGTAATGTTTCTCTTGAGTCACGAGGCTTA
Source organism: Entomophthora muscae (assembly GCA_014839935.2). Lineage (NCBI taxonomy): Eukaryota > Fungi > Entomophthoromycota > Entomophthoromycetes > Entomophthorales > Entomophthoraceae > Entomophthora > Entomophthora muscae. The sequence goes on along the minus strand of QTSX02005737.1, from coordinate 58,262 downwards.
ATCAAGTTGTGTTCCATTTAGGACCTAGATTGAGTGATCCCCGTCATAGATGATTAACTGATAATGGTGCCACCAGTTTATTGCCTAGGCAGTGAACCACTCGGTGATTTACTTTGGGTGTTAATTCCCCAAGAGGGAGTAATCAAAGATGTTGTGACACTAAGATTAACTTTTAACTTCAACTACTTAGACTCACATTTGCAGCCAACATGGGCCTCCATATACCTCAAGTATTAAATACTTACTAAGTACATTGTACAATCAGAAGCAAATGTTTAAAGCACATCCTAGCTATTAGTTTTCTTTTAGTGGCGTGCCACATTGTCAAAATCACTCCTAGAAACCCAATATCCAAAAAATAGTTATAGCTTTTCTATGCAGAAATATGATTTAAGTCAAGCCATAAATCAACCTGACTACAAGAATACAATCCAGTAATATTTTATAACTAGGCGGTTGGCCTGTTCAAGGACAGATATAAATTTGAATTTAATAAATTGATACAAATATAGTTTACTGTATTTTTAGGCTGGGATTCATTATCATATCTTTAATTTGATCTCTATTCAAAATGCTTTCTCAAAAGCTAATTTCAATTATACTTAAAATTTAAAACTGCATAATCCAACTATAAAAAAACCATAATAAGTGGATTATCATTATTAAGTTTAGTAAAGTTAAAAAATTATTTTAAGCTTTAAATTTGATTTTATAAATTATTTAAAATGCAGAGCTGATCTGTAGTGTCAGAAATTTTGGTTCTGCTATTGGACCTAGCCTTTCAGTTATTATTTGCTTTATTTAGTAAATGGGTAATCTTTATCATTAAGTGCATATGATGCTTGTATTGCAACAAGCATTAACTGTGATGTCTGTGAATTTTTTGGCAGGGTGGCAGCTGGCAATGTCCAAGGGAGGCAACTTTCAAGCGGCCCTAAAGCTGGCAGCTTGCTAAGGTCTTTGAGAACTGACTAAGGTCTTTGAACTCAGATTTCTTCTTCTACTGCAAAAACGTTTTGTAGTAGTATATTCTTAAATTAGTCTCCCTTCCACTAATCCAATGGAAGGGTTTTTATAGAGCTCACACTCTCTTGCCAGGATAATTTCATCTGGCACTTCTAACTCTTGCTCAGCCAGTTTTTTCATCCCCAGACCGCTGGCATCAACCCCCAGAGTCAGGCATCCATGCAATGACATGAGATTCAATATCATAGTACCCTGCGCTGGGTACTATTTACTTCATAGCCATACATAATCCATTAGTGCAACAGTGGTGGCATCGCCAATCAATGGCTCTATTTTTAGTGCATTATTAATCAGGTCACTTATCAACCTTTTATAGCAGGAATTCACAGTAGCACTGGCAGGTTGTTAGCGCAAATTGATCCTAATCCTCACTATTCTTAGGAAATCTCATCATTTTCCAAGTGCCTTGTTATTGAACCTATTTTGCTGCCAATCTGACAGTTTGCTAGAGTATTCCAGAATAACTCTGGCCAATCAGGACTTGATCACAATTGAAGGCCTATGAAGCTCATAATTGGCCTTACACCAATTGGCTCGAGCCTACTTCTTAAAAGCTTCTTAGATCAATTAAGCTTGACAGTAATATATCAGAAGCTTCTGTAACAAATGACTTGGCAGGCTACTAAGATTTTCCAAGGTAGAGCAAAGTCAAGATAAATTCCTGACATGTAGCTTAAAATTAAGCTATTTGGCATTGATATTAGCTTAGTATTCACAGAAGTATATTGTTTTTAGTTTTTTTAGTGTGCACTAAATGTGAATTTAGGTAAGCAGTTTTCAAACCTGTTGAGATAAACATATATTAATCAGTTTAGAACACATGAACTCAGTCTAAAAATGAAATCAAAAATCAAGGAATTTATATTAAATTAAAATAGATTTGGATCCACTTTGATTTTGTTTTTAGACTAAGTCCATGCGTTCTAAACTGACTAATATATGTTTATCTCAACAGGTTTGAAAACTACTGTATATCAAATAGAGGATATGCATTTGATTATGATGCAAGCCCAATTCCAGCACTTGACTATATATCTGAGCATCTAGAGCTATCATGTTTGGGACTATTTTTATTGGAATTTTCTGAAAAGCATATCTAACGACTTTAAATTTTATGAAAATAATTTTAGTGAGTCTTAATATCATTGTTGCCAGTTTACTTCACTGATACCATTATTTGGACGATGGAATAGTAAGCAAGGTTTACTCTGAAACAATATGCATCCAAGTAGAAAATTCTATTATTTCACTCAAAGATAAATAAACTCAAACTGTCCAAGCCAACTATCTCTTACTTTAAATTTATATTTATACTTGTAATTTAAACTGTATCACTTTAAATTTACCAAGCTCTCTTTCCGTCGTCAATTCAATCATCAACAAAGAATTTATCCATCCAATCATATTAAAGTATACTGAGCAATCTGTTGGTTCTCTTCCGGTTTTAATTCACACATCCTGGAGCCGGGTAATTTTTGTAGTTAAGCCACTTTGATATAGTTAAATAGGGTTAGCCATAAATTTTAAAAATCAAGTATTTAAATAAAATTTTAAATAGTTTGAGTGGCTTATATTCTCAGTTCAACATAATCCAGGTCACACTCCACTGAATTCAACCTTTGTATTTTCAAAGATACATGTAAGGGATTGAATGAAAGGATGAGCCAAATTTAGCTCTTGGCATAACAATCCACTTTCTATTTAAATATTATAGAAAAATAAATTCAGTCAAATCATTTGCGGCTTGAGCCCACACGAGGCGACATTACAGACAGACTCACTTTTAGATATGTTAATTTAACTTTAGAACGAACTTTCGAGTTACGTTCATTTTTGCGCTTGGAATCCAAACAGCGTTTCAGTATTTATCCGAGCCAGGGAGCGTCCACGTGGCATAAGTTCCATTCGGATACAGGGGTCCAATGACCGCTCCTTGTAATCGTTTAAGTGAAGGATTGGGTTAACGTGGGCAGACTTTGTATTTTATAAGATTGGCTTCACCATTAGATTCAACGAATCAGCCGATAAAGTATCATTTTAGGCGTATGAAACATGGCTTCAACCCCTGGCTTGGTAGGGATTGGTTCAACTTCATGGATTGGCTAGATAACATCCAATCCAGGGAAGAAACCGAAATATCCCTGAAGTAACCATGCCCTTAGGGGGTCACCATCATATGACTTGGTGGGAATTACTAAGAAGTTAGCTTTAAAAGGGGCTGGTTTGGAACATGCCAGGTATGAATTTCAAATATCTTGCTTTCTTGGTGACTGTTGCTTCTGCTGCCCCCCTGGACCCTCTGCCTAGCACGCGTATTTTGGCCCGGGACCCTTCCCCTAAACCGGACTGGCTTGATGACATCTGGGAATTTTTGAAAAATCCGGAAACCCCAAAGGCTGTGCCTGGCCTTGATTATTGACGATTGGATGTTCCTACATCCAGCTGAGTATAATAAACCTATCGGTCTTTAAAGTTCTTATTACCAAATACAACGCCTATTTAATATTAAATAGACTGGCATTGATTATGACCAATATTATTAATAACTAAGATTAACTTTTAACTTCAACTATTTAGACTCACATTTACAGCCAACATGGGCCTCCGTATACATCAAGTATTGAATACGTATTAAAAACATTTTCGATCAACAGCAAATGCTTAAAATACATCCTACTATTAGTTTCCTTTTAGTGGCGTACCACCATCTCAAAATTACTCCTAGAAACCCGATATCCAAAAAATAGGTATGGCTTTTCTATGCAGAAATAAGATTTAAATCAAGCCATAAATCAACCTGAAACAGGAATAACATCCAATAATATTTTACAATTGGTGATATTAAGGCTTTTAAGTATTAAGTAAAAATAAGTGTTAGTTATACCAACCATAGCTATATTTCAAAAAGGGAGATAACCAACTGATCAATCTTTCTCTTCACCAGGCTAATTCAATGATCCTGAAAAGGTAATAAGCTATATCAGCTAAAATCAAGGGGATTGGTATCTAATATTATATTTAAAATGAACATTTTTCATTATAATGATATATCGTTTTAAGCTGCCCTGAATACGACTCTGGTATATAGCTCCCAAAAATTACTCAAGGTAATTAATGTACACCAACCTTGAGTGTTAGAAAAATGATAACATAAAACGAAAGAAAAGTGATCAATTTACCATTTGCAACCTGTTTCAATTGGCACTTACAACTCCAAGGTTCAAAAATTTAAAAAATATGTCGCCAGAGTTTGAAGACTGGGGTGCTAAAACCCACTCAAAGCTGAAGCTGGGCTACATATCTATCAAACCTTAGAGCAGATATATATCTAGCATTGGACTATATCCAACAAACAACCCCACAGCAACCTTAGGGGTAAAGATGCAGTACCTGTTTGAAAAGAAAATTGTATAAAGCTTGCCCATGGCAGGCTAGCTATAGCTCTAATTCTAAGGGGCATCTTGGAATACATCTATTTATATCTTCCAGTATTTAAACAAAACTCTTCTCAAGTCTTAAGACCCATCCTATAGGATTTTCTGGGATGTGGAGCTTCAATTTTATACAAAACCTTACATTCATAAACAAAATATCATAGGGCTGGGTTCTGATATTTAATTGGCATAACCAATATAAACTATATCAGTATTAATAAACAGCTGAAAAAATATCCTTTATCATCTCAATACAGACATAACCCTTTTAAGAAAGCTACAGACCAAGGTATTTTAACATCCATTGGGATGATTGTTGCAACCAAGTTTCCAGACTCACCCTCTAATGTATCTTACAATACACAGGGGGCACTCAATGAGTTGTCCCTTGACGTGTCTAACAACATGAATCAATCTGATGGCAATGTTGAACTGCGGGCACTTTCTCCTAATTAGGAGCACTACCAATTTGACCTGCTGATCCTGCACGAGTTATTTCTTGGCTCCAAATCCTACATGAAACATGCCATCATGCCACCCCCTTGTGGCCCAGTGGCTTTTCTCATATAGTATATTAATCAGAGTATTCTATAATAAACAATACCTTATTCTTATTATTCCTGTCCTTTCTATTAGACTGTTGTCTTCCCCAACCCAAATACTGAATTCTCATTGGTTCAGTTGCAACATGCTATCCAATTATTTTAACATCAGGATAGTACCAGAGAACCTGTAAATTTAGCGTACTCAACATTCCAAAATAATTTGTTGTGATCATCAGAAGCAAGAAGTCTGGAAGAGCCTGGAGACAACAAGACATTCTTTCTGCATCTGGATATAGGTTCATAGTTGTATCTCTATATTTCACTATAGTAATTTATACTGTATAACAGCAGTATTCTCTTTTTCTCCCCATGTATAGTTTTAACCAAATAAATAGATTTTTAGGAATATGTTACGCTTCACTGTAAGGTCCAAAAGAAACCAGATAATAGACATCTGTCTTTATTCATAAAGCTGGTATTAATGCCCCCTGCTGCTGGCATTATTTCTGTGCTACAGTAGGGGGTCTAACCTTAATCATATTTTTATAAGGTTGCCTTATAGCATATAAATAGATAATAAAGGGCTTTATGATCAAGACATTAGTCTGGAGTAGGGCAGAAGCTTCCACACCCATCTCTCTTAATGAGCCAAGTCAAGTGTGACCTGTTCCATAACTAAGGGCTAACCAGCCAGCTGGTGGCTGCTAGTTGATAGAGGTGATTGTTTACTTGATCAGAAATACTCTAATACAGTAAGCTTGAGGGCCTTTTTTCTTAGAGTTTTTGGCCTGGCAGTCTAATTCAGGATAGACTTATCTAGATGTAATGCAGGTAACAGTTCATATGGTAACCTTTCTGTTCAAAAATACTAGAGTTTATAATAGTAATTAATAAATTTAAAAGTGAGTCTTTCTGTCTGAATGTAATGTCACCTTGAATGGGTTCAAGCTGCAAGGGGCTTGACTGGATAAATTTCTGTTAATTTGAATTCTAAAGTGGATGGTCAAGCCAAAAGCTTGATCTGGCTCATGCTTGCATGCAATCCCTTAAATTCATCTTTGGAAGTAATGATGTTGAATTTGATGGGATGCAGCCTAAACAATGCCAAACTGTGAATATAATTCCCCCAGCTCTGATAATTTTGCATTTAATTATGTGATCTTTATATCATGTGGCTAGGCTTATCCAACTGTATCAAAGTGGCTTATCTACAAGAATTACACAGCTCCTGGATTTGCAGATTAAAATTGACAGAGAAGCAATGAATAGTTTATTATACTTTAATACATTGGGTTTTAAACTCTGCTAAGCATTCAATTGAACAATGAAAAGAGAGCTTGGTCAGATTGGAGAGATACAGTGCAAACTACAAATATAAGCTTTAGCTTAAAGTAAGAGATAAATGGCCCAGACATTCCAAGCTTAATTATCTTTTAGTAAAATAGTAGAATTTATTACTTGATGCATATTGTTTCAGAGTAAACCTTGCTTGGCACAGCTTCATACCAAAAGAACATCAGTGAAGTAAGCTGGCTATGATAAAAATATGTTTCAATATAATGATTATTGTCAGGATTTCTGGATATTGACTAATTAACAGATTCAACAAAATAGCGCGGCCCAGCAGTTAATTGCTCTTAGGAAGGGTTTCAACAAAATAATGCGGGCCACAGGTTGTGGGATCAGTGATCAAATCATATCCTGGCATCAACATACTCATGCATTACAATTAATTAATGGTATATGCAATTACTTCTCATTAATTAACCCACCTCAACCACCACCTCAAACATGCTTCTCATAATAATTATTATTCTAAAACTTTAAATGAATCCTAGAAAAAGAGGCCCGTCATATGAACTGTCATCTACATTACATCTAGAAGAGTCCAAAATGGACTGGGCTGTCAGGCCAACCACTCTAAGATAAAAGGCTTTGAGCCTATTGTATTAGAGTAGCTCTGATTAAGTGAAACAATCATTTCCGTAAACTAGTAGCCAACCACTGGCTAGCTAGCCCTAGAAGTGGCCCAGGTAGACAGAAAGGACACCAATCTGTGGAAGATGTCAATTTAGCCTTCTTTTAAAACCACCCCAAAAAGGCTGGGCCTCCTGCTGTGTTGCCCTAATGCTACTTCAGTCTCTTTTAGAGTTGTGAGCTAACTCAAATAAAACTCGGGCAGGTGGGCTGCCTTAAAGCCAGTCCATTAGAATAAAAGACTGATGGTTTCTTAACAACTTGATGATTGATCCAAGTCTTATTTCCTCAATGTGATCCTCTCTTAGGCTTTATTAGTGGAGAACAAAAGATCATACTGTCTCCATACAGTATTAAACCCTATAGTAAAATATAGAGACAACAACTTATGAACCTATATCCAGAAGTAGAAAGAACTGTTCCAAATCCTTTGGGCCTTGGGCCCTGTCAGACTTGCTACTTCTGATGGTAACAAAATATTCTGGGCCAAAGGTTACGCCAAAGTCACAGGTTCTCTGTACTTTCCTAATGTTAGAAGACTTAGGTTATCATCTGGCAGATGATAAAATACCATGGTCCATAATTTTCTGACAATTATAATAAAATTTAAAGTATTATGATATATTATTCAGACAATTCTGATAAAAATATACCAAACCTGATAGCTCTAGATGCTTAGACATATAGTTAAGTGCTGGAATTAGGCTTGTGTTATAATCAAAGGTATATCCTCTACTGTAAATCCAGAACATAAATGTAAAAATGCAGGATTGTCAAATCCTTGGTCCAAATTTCAAATCACTTTTGCGGGATGGCCTTTTTTAAATCAAATTAATTTTTTTGAGTATTTATTTGAATGTTTGAAATTTCAGGAACTCATAGACACTTTGCAAATTTCAAGTCAAACTGCATATTTTCAATAGACAAAATGAATTAACTTAAATCAATTTTGAAGCGTTCAAATCCAGCAATCATTTTCATTAAGTTTGCTATGTTTTTTGAAATTGCAGGATTTTCAAATCCAAGAGCCAAATTTAAAATCACTTTTGAATGCCACTAGTAAACTCAGATATTAATTGCTGGAACTGGAATCCAAATTGAATGTACAGTAAGCACACTAGGAAACACCAACCCAAATCAAGAAGCTCCACCACAACTAAAATAAAATAAAAAATTCAATCTCAACAACCATGTTTAGACATAAAAAGTGATTAAACTTTAAAATCATCCAAAACTGGAAAGGATACAATATTATAGACTTCAAATCACAGATATAGAAATTTTGTTACTATTCAAGGCTAAATCAAGAGAAAACAACTACTCATAACTAAACTAATAAATTCAAATATTACATATTCAATCTAAAATATTTATTTTATTTTATTTTATTTTTATGGACAGACAATCACATTCCCAACCCGCTCCTGCACCAGCCCGCAGGGCAGCCTGTCCACAAGGGCATCCCAGAGGGTCCAAGAACAGACCCAGAACCTAACTCAAGGGAAGTCATGCCGACACACAGGCCTCCCAAGGTGTCAGTGCCAGCCAACCAACTCCTGCTTCTCAAGCCAGGAACAGTAGCCTGAATCAAAGACAGAAGTTACTCTCAAGGCCTGCCACAAAAGTCTCCTATACAAAGGTCATTAGGAATAATGAGGTTACATACACCTCCACCGTGTACCCAGTTGTCACCTGGCCCAGAACTCTTGATCAAAGAGTTGCTACTTCCTGCCCCTGCGCCTTTGACACCTCTTATGAGCCATTGGCCACCACCAAAGAGCCATCTGCACCTGTATTGTATGCCACTATTGACAGCGCCAGTGCAACCAAGCAAAATCCCACCTTCTACACAAAGGTCCCCATTCCCTGTGTTGAGTCTGCTAGTCAGGATGCTGTGGTACCTGCCAAGGGCCAGTGTTGGTTGACAGATATTAAGTGTGAAGTTCTTCTCAACTGCTTGAACAGGGGAATGGCGGTTTGGGATATTGCATCCCAATTTGGGGTCACAGCCAGATACATTGCCAATATTAACACCAAGTATGGCAACACCAGGCAAATTTCAAAATCTGCCAAGGCTAAGCAGCAGCCCAGCCTATTTCAGCCCACCCATCTTGAGGCAATCAAGCAGTGGGTTACCAAGGATTGCCAGCTGGACTCACTTGCTGTCCAATCAATGCTTGCCACAGAGTTTGGGCTTTCTGTTTCTAAAACCCTTGTATACAAAGCAATGGTCGAATTGGGCTTCTCATGAAAGGTGCTCAGAGTTTCTCTGTACAACAGAAACAATGAGAAGACCATCAAAGATTGACTCATTTATGCTGAGACATATCTGGCCCTAAAGAAGACTGGGAATTTCCAGTTCTTCTACATTGAAAAATTGTCGTTTTCCTCCTTACTCAGGTCTAGGCATGGGTGGGTCAAGAAGGGGTCCAAGGACAGTGTAGCCCATTGTGCAGCTGTCTATTCCCAGACCTATTCAATGGTTGTGCTTCTTTGTCCTTGTGGTTTAGATCAATACCAGATAATTAAAGGCTCTCATAACAGCGGCATATTTTTTGATTTTATCCAAACTATCAAGGAGTATCTCCAAATCAATTACAGCGGCACAACCAACATTGTTGCGTTGAATAATGTTGGGCTCCACAAAGTGGATCTGGTTGTTTCAGAGTTCTCACTCATTGACAAAAACAGCCACACCTCCAGCCACTGGCTTACCAACTGTCCAATGAGACTTCTCTTCCTCCTGCCATATTTTTCATTCCTGAATCCAATTGAGGAGATTTTTGGGTGGATCAAGAATAAGGTGAAGAAAGGCCTTCCTCAGGACACTGAGGATCTCTTCAACATCCATGAGGTCAGTCAATTTGAGATGCCACCCAATGCGTTGGCAGCTTTTTACAAGCACTCAGAATCCTTCCTCCCCAAAGCCCTGGCCTCTGAGCCAATCAGATAAATGGGTGCTCTGGGTTTTATTTGTTTTTATTTTTATTTATTTTGTTTTTATTAGAACTCAAAAATTATTATTTATATATAATGACGTGATGTTTGGTTGTATTATAGACATATAATAATCAGTAAAAAATGTAATTAAAATTAATTATTCTAGATATAGAGTTATGTATTTTTATTATAATTCACCAAATAGTGTACTGACTGTAGAGTTAAGAAATAAAAAATTAAGAAATGATATAAATAGATTAATTTTATTTAAATAATTGTGAATCATTGTTTGTACTTTGGCTTTTTTTAAGCCACAAATTGGACCTCACAAGTCATCATCTGATCCTTAATATTTCAATGCCACTATAGCCACACAACATGAAAACTAGTGATTTTCATGTATTGCTTATTAATTAGTACTTAGGACGCGGGTCAAGCATATTGAATATATTTATAAAATCATATTAAAAGGAAATTTAATTTGAGTTCTAAACAATCACTTGTTTAGAACAATAGTGGAGCAGGCCACATGATGTGGATAAATTCAGTTCTTGTTGTTTGTCTATGTAATAAATGAACCCATACTCAACGAGCTAGTAAATAAAAACATTTTTAACTTATTCATTATTATTTGATGTGGTTGCAACTATAAATAATGTCCTGTAATATATTTAGATATATTACTTTTATAATTTACCTACTAAAATTTAAAACAATCTTAAAATATTAAAAGTAAAATTATAATTATAAATCTTAAAAGTTATATATTAAAGTTTAAATATTCAAAATTTAACTATTTTTTTTAAAATATTAAAGTTTATATATTAAAGTTTGAATATTTTTATTTAATTGTGAATTATTTAATATTGAAATATTCAATATTAAAATTTTAGTATATAAAATATGGAATATTAAAATTTAATATTAAAATGTTTAATATTAAAATGTTTAATATTAAATTTTTTAATATTACATATTTCAATATTAAAATTTTAATATTTAAAATAAAAAGATAAAATTTAAGTTGCAAGGGAATATGATTTATTAGGTGGATGTGATTATTCCGGGGTATTATTCCCCAAAATTATATTTTCTGCTAATGCGTTAAATTGGGACCATGTACTCTTCTGCATGTGGTGGACAACTCTGGCGCCAATTGCTAGAGGGGTGGCGCTCAACACCCCAGTGGTGGCTAAGAGTCTTATAAAAGGCAATATTGAAAGTGAATTAACAAGGAGTTAGTTCTCTGGAGATATTGTGTGCCTGTACAACAAAGCTAATGTAAAACACTTGTATAGGACATGTGCTACAGTTTGGTAGCCCTGCAGTGTCTTCATTTTATCCAGTGCCAGCCAGCAGACGTCCATCTGAAGGGGGACGTCCTCCAGCTTCTTCATGTTGGTCTTCATAATGCAATGTAGTACTACCCTGAGATAAACAGCAAGATGCAGTTGCTGTGAGATATAGATTTCCGCAAATAAACAGAATTTCTTGTAGATTATAACTAATTGATTTGTATAGGCTGTGTTTGAAAAATTGAGTAAAGGAGAGTCAGGCATTTTGGAGGCATCCACAACCCACGCCTCTGCAAACAATATGAATAAAGGTTTCATCTAATTGACTAAAAATGCATCACCTGTTTGATTTGATCTTGATTTTATTAAATTATTGAATATTGCAGCTTTGATGTTTTCTTGTGGAACGTGAAATTGACTTTTTTCAGGTTTATTTCATATGTGTTTATAGTTGAAAATGGAAAACGTTCAAGGCATTCATATATATATATTTCAAAATTCATGTTGACATTTATTTGGATATACATCATTCTTTTGAAGTTGATACTTGCGCCTACTTCATAGGCTTCTTTGACCCAGGTTGAGCTTCCTTCTGGCGCTTTGAATTCCTATTTATTGCGTCTTTTGTTGCATATTGATTGATGTTATCTTGTACTATTTTATTTATTTGATTTTTATTTATTTGTTTTACAGGGGCTACCAGTGATTGGTAACCCCTGTAGAACCAACTTGGCGTAAAAGCCGCCACTTCCACAACCTTGTTCCCATCCCTAGCTATAACTAAAGTAAATACAAATAAAACATAAAAAGACTTACTGATTGTTTTCCCTGTGGCCCCCTCAGCCACAGGCACCCCTTTAGCAAACTTCATGAGTGTTGGCTGCTCTTTATTTATTTTTCTGGGTTTGATTTTCCTTATTTTCCGTGTTACTTGTGTTTTCTCTTGATTCTCTTTAGTTGAACTTTTTTTATTTTTTGAGGTGTTCATGCTTGTTGACTGTGTTTCATTTTTATCTGTTTACATTTGATTATTTCCCTCTTTGTTGGTGTTTATTTCCTGTTGGGTTTCAGTTCCTTCAATAAGTTTGATCTTCTTATTGTTTTCTTTGCCCCCCTGCTAGAACTCCACAAATTGTAGGCTGTGTTGTTGAACTTCAGACTTGGTAGGATTGTTCCCTGTAGATTGAGCAACACTTTTTTGTTCTTTTTGCCTATAATATTTCCTAGTTTATTCAGAGCATCTTGTTTTGACTGGGTTAGTGACTGGCCCTTGTTACCCAGCTTTCCTGTTACTATTTCCCTGATATTTTTTTCTATTTCAACAACCTTTTGCAGTTGTGCTTCTAATTTATTTATCAAGTTATAGATATTTGATATTTTGTTTGAATTACATCAAAAAACTGGTTTTTATAGTACTACCCTCAACAAATGAATATTTTTCATCATTATTAATAAATTAAAGACCATAAATGTAAATAAAGCATTAGAATATTGCAATTAGACGTTAAATCTTGATTTTATGATATTATATGCATAACCAATTCATTTTTTTTAATAAAATTCATTGTAAATGATGCCTTTTTCATTGAAATTTATTTAAATTGATTGTGTTTATATTAGAGAGCCATTAATGCTTAGTATAATATTGATACATAGTGCATTTTACAGCCTGTATATTTACCTATTGGTAATAATTCTGTAAACTTTCCAGTTGGATTTTGTGAGGTAATAATAATGTAATGGGTCAATAAATTACTGTTTATTACCATTAATTGGGTGATTTTCTTTGCTATGGCAATTGTTCATTTTATGATATTTCACACACTGGTTTTCAATTGGGTGGTTTCACATCCATTTGCACAGGCAATAGGAAATCAAGTTGACACCCCAAAACCCAGATGTGATCAGGATGGCAACTTGATTTCCTATTGCCTGTGCAATTGGATGTGAAACCTTCCAATGAAAACTAGTGCATAAATATAAGAAATGCACTATTGCCTCAGCAAAGAAAATCACCCAATTAATGGTAATAAACAGTAATTTATTGACCCATTACATTATTATTACCTCACAAAATCCAACTGGAAAGTTTACAGAATTATTACCAATAGGTAAATATACAGGCTGTAAAATGCACTATGTATCAATATTATACTAAGCATTAATGGCTCTCTAATATAAACACAATCAATTTAAATAAATTTCAATGAAAAAGGCATCATTTACAATGAATTTTATTAAAAAAATGAATTGGTTATGCATATAATATCATAAAATCAAGATTTAACGTCTAATTGCAATATTCTAATGCTTTATTTACATTTATGGTCTTTAATTTATTAATAATGATGAAAAATATGTATGCTAGTAACTTTAAGTTATTTGTAAAATGTACAATATTGTATTAATTATGTGAAATGATGATAATGTAAAAAGAAAATATTAATAATTATGAATTGAAAGATTTAATATTGACTTCAATAAGTTGTCACAAAGAAAAGTTTTATTTACTAATCAAAGGATGGGAATGGGCAGAATGAACATTACCTTCATCTGCGCCTGTGAAAAGGACGGCATCAGAGATAGTGGGGGATTGGTAGTGGCTTGGGACTCAGAGTTGGAACGCGGTTGGCTTGATGGGGGGATGCAGGGTTTGCTGACTGGGAAGGGGCAGCAAGAGCAGTTTGCTTCAATTGCTTGAATTCTTCTTCTGTCACGTATACAGGCTTGAAAAAACGGATGGACTGGCAAGGGGGGAGGCGGGGGTCCTTTCTTTACTTATCACTATCACTTGCATATAAGATGATGAGATCAAATAAGTCCCAGAAAAACACAGATAGAAAAGGCTCATAACCCTTATCAATTTAGGTGCATAGTTTGTTGTAGGTGGCAGGCTTTAAGCGCCTGAGGGCGGAACCAAAATTTTAGAGATATACATCTGCAAGATGTATGTTGGCGTGGTTGGTGGGGTAGGACCAACAGGTATGCCCTGCAGCCCTGATTTCTTGGGTTGCTCATTCCCGCTGCTCCATCTCTGCACTCAGTAAAACTGTGTGCACAGCGTTTTGTGTGGCCCACTCCTCCAGCATGGCCTTGAGCTCTGTCTGGTAGGCATACCCATCTGTGGTGTTCAATATTGTAAAGTAGCAAGTGACGCCCAATGGGAAAAATCCCAACAAAACAATACAAGATTGGCCCACGCTTGAATATGTCAGACTGGATGCGCTTTTCTCCAAAGTCTTGAATACTTGTCAAAATCTTGGCATATGACAGGAAGATGATGTCATTGTGGGCCCTCATTGCCCTTTCTTTGATATAATTGACGGCAGTACAATCATATGGGTCAGTGTCCACCAAAATGGGGCCACCAAGAACCTGATTGGATAAGATTTAGGCTGCAATCACAAATTCACTGTTCTTTGGTTGGTGAAGATGCCGTAGAGTCCCGGCTGGAGACATACCTTGACCAGGGGCATCTGCGGATCACATTTCATAATGGCCATCATAAGGGGATGGGCTGTGTCACCTTGGGTTGGAGTACATGCACCAGTTGGGGTCTTCTTGGTCAGGGGCCACAGTTGGCATGGGCTCTCAGGGTTGTAGCCACAGTGGACTTTGCAAAACCCATTGCAGCCACAATTTCTCCAAGGGACATAAGCATTCCTTGCTTTTCAACCATTTAAAGAACAATTTCTGGGGTGATCAATTTTTTTCTGCGTCTTGCAGGCTGATTGGCTGAAGGTGTGATGTGTACGCCTTGAGAACCAGACAGTGCCATCTGATTGGCTGTTTCTGGATTCTGGCTTCCATTGGTGGCCCCATGGCTCACTTGGTCAATTCTGGATGCTAGTGTTACTTATGATTTGGGTTAGCAGCTGTCTGTGCGTGATGGGCAAACAGGGCCATGCTTGAGGACGCGGGAGAAAGAATACACTCCTGGGTGGTGCTTGCGGAGGGGCCTGCAGGTTGGGAGTGGCCAACAAGAGAGGCTTCACTATTAGACAACTAGCGTAGCCCTGCATGATTTTGTCAAGGCCAGGGAACAGCATCTTGACTTGGTTGCTATTAGAAGAAGATATAATAAATTTTTATTAAAAAACTTAAACTCAAAAAGAGGAATGTATATTTTAGTCAATTTTATTGTTAGATATGTTAATTTTGTGAATAGTAGGATCTAAATTTTAGTCACACTAAAATGGAATAGTATGATTTTTGAGAATACCTGTGCTTCCTAAAAGAATCAGCACAAATCCACTCTAGATCCTTTAACATCCTTTTTGAGACACCCATAAATTATATTTATTTCAAATTCCTCACAATTATGATTTGAAACTTGGTTCTTGGATTTGACAATCCGGCAATTTCAGATTTGTTAATTTTTACATGATGTCTACAATTTGTTTGACATACAGGAAATATTAAATTGTACATTAGAATCCTGCATTTCTGATTCATGTATCCTGCATTTGTTTGCTGAGTTTTGTCTTTTGTTAGTTGAGTTATCTGCTTGAGGGAATCAAAATTTTCCAATTTCAATAAACCAAAAAAAGTCAAATTAAATGGTTAATTTTATTTAATATTTTAATTTCCTTCAGCTGAGTTGCCCGCAAAAGTGATTTGAAATTTGGACCAAGGATTTGAAAATCCTGCATTTTTATGTTTAGCTTCTGAATTTAAAGTATTTGATATACCTAAATTCATATTTAATGCACACTAAAAAAACTAAAAACAACATATCTCTGTGAATACTAAGCTAATCTTAATGTCTAATAGCTTGATTAAATCTACAGATCAGCTTTACAATTTGAAAGAATTTAGATTGATAAAAATGTAGCTTTTTAAATCATTATTTCAGCTTTACTAAACTTAATAATGATACTCCACTTATTTAGATTTATATTTTTTTAGTTTATAATTAAATATGCAATTTTGAATAAATTAATCAAAACTACCTTTCAAGAAAGCATTTTAAATAGAGATTAAATTAAACATATAATAATTAATCCCAGCCTAAAAATACAGTAAACTATATTTAATTAATTTATTAAATTCAACTTTATATCTTTCCTTAAGTAGAAACCACCTAGTGATCTCAGAAAAACAGTAGTAGCCTCATCAATATCATGATTTAGATAATATAAGGCTCCAAAAAGTGGCATAACCATCAATGATTTCCCTGTGATTGACACCAGTATCACAATAGTGAAAGCTGATTAAGTACAGATGTAGTGCACCTCTCATTTATTTCCATGTCCTGTCATATTCTGGATCCAATAAAAGAGGTCTTTGCATAGCTCAAGAGAGTTTTCAAGCGCAGCACTTTAGATGGCTGGAGCCCTGTTTGGTTTGCTATGTGTGGATCAAATAATCTCTTATATGAGATAGAGGTAAGATCCACACCCGGTTGGATTCTTTAATTGATAGCAGTCTTTTTATCCTCACTGACTAAATATATTGCTCTATATAAATACTTAGTGTGCCATATACATCTTTAAAGTACTATGAATACTAGACTTCCCAGCATAAAATAAATTTTAATAACCTGAAAATTTCCATAAACCAAAAACCAAGTGGATAGAATATAATGCAACTTGATATTGATATTATGAATATAACTGAAACCCCAGATTATAAAATTTTATTATTTTGATAAGAAAAATAAAAAAGAAAGAAAGTGTCAGGGATCCAACCTTGGGCAGCTGGCCCGCTGTTTTCAAGGAACGCACAGGCTGCAGGTTTAGAAGGCAGGGCTCATCACAAGATTGGGGCTAACTTTATGAGGTTTGACATGAATTTCCCCACCCAGGACCACAGGCTAGCGGCTAGGATTGTGTCAATAACCTCAGTGAGGATGATGTACACAATTCTTAGCAGCTTGCTTGTGTGGTCAGTTGGGAGGCCAGGTGAGGAGGCAGGCATTAGCTTGGGAGTCATGGGGGCTTCATATTAAGCTGGTATGCAGGCAGGTAGTTGAACTTGTCTCTAAACAGTTTGGGCTAAGTAACATACCAGGGACCTTGATATTTGTATCTAAATATTGATTTTATGTGAGCCAAAGATATAGTCTGAGGACCTTTTTTGGGGTGTAATATTTGTACTCAGGCTTTAAGAGGTACTCTGTGAAATGAACAGGGCCAAAGAGAATACCTGGTGGATAGGAATCTGTGGCAAGAAGGCAGGAGGGCTGAAAGGTCTTACACTGAACTGATAGATGACAAAAATAAAATAAGATAATAGCTGTGAAGCTATTATAACATAGCCTTTATTTGAAAATGGCAATAAGGTTGGAGTGCAGGGCCCTTTGGTCTATATAGCACTCCATCTCCAAACTTACTATTTTTCATGCGAGGTTTATCAGGGCATCTGAAAATGTGGGGTCGGGTGGTCTGGACGCTTGGGTTCAAAGGCAGTGAAATGGCATTTGGGCCAAGAGTTCTTTCATTGGTCAGAAATCTTGAATTGGCAACTTGATTCTCAGGGCAAGTTGCCTGCGGGGAATCTGATCCCAAGTTCAATTCCTGCCCAGGAGTTTGGGTTTTAGAAAGGAAAGAATTTTTAATCCTGAAAGAAAGATTAAAATTAAAATTATATTAAAAAATACATTAAAAATATTTTATATAAATGATCTTAATTAAATTTTATAAATTCTAGTTGAAGTAAAATACACCCCACTGGATCTTTTTGATAATTATTACATCCACTTCAGCATTCTTTATTCCAACATCCCAAGACACCCTTATATCTGTGAAGGGGAGGCTCACACACCTACTTGACAGGAATAGTTTTGAATGGCACCCAAAACCTGTACAGCTCAGCACGTATAATATAGTCAAAGATGATTTTTTGGTTTGTAGTAGCTATAAGTGACTTTTCTCTCATCCAGAAGGCACCAGATCATGTTTATTGCAGGTTTAAACTTATCTTAATCATCTTTTTTATTCCTGATGTCTAATTTTAAATTCTAGTTCAAGTAAACCACCAGATGCAACCAAAGACCATAGTTTGTTACTATGGTGCTCAAGGGCTCTAAGGTAGTAAGCAATGAGGTAGGGCAGCAAGCAAGTAAACACAGCAGGACTATTATCTCCTTAATCAACAGAAAATCTCTATTTGAGCTCTACAAGTAATCTAAGAATTATAAGTCAGTTTTCATGTTATTTGATATAGTTTATTGAGAATCCTAGGGCTTTTATATACATCATTGAGTGAGGAAAGAGGGTAAGGGGAGGCTGACTTTCTGGTCCTGGATCTGGTACAGCTTTTGAGGCCCTGGGGTGGTAAAAAATTACTTGAAAATAGTGAAAGAGAAGGACAAAAGTTGCAAAGGATGAAATCAACTAGGCACATGATAGTCAGGTGACATCTAAAAGAAGTAGGTCTGTTTTACTGAGAATAGAATTCTAGACCAGATAGCCTTGAGAGAAATTGCTCAATGTACTTGTTGGAAGGTCAAGAGTCAAAAATGCTATAATTATCATTCAATGGATCACCCATCAACAAATCTGTGACTAGCTACAAAAAATTTAATGGACTATCAATTGTTGACTCTCTTGGTGCTTCTAATGAGTCACTAGTTGCTGACTTAAAATATGCCTTTTGATTATTCACTCTCTGATGTATCTGAAGCTAGTTGCAGATGCTTTGGTTATTCACTAATTGGAAAACAATACAGTATTTTTAAAAGCTATGACAACAAGCAAAAGCAATTCAGATTTAAACAAAATGAACTCAGCTTTAAACAAAATTGAAATGAATTCAAATCTATTGTAAATCAATATAAATTCCTTTATTTTTAATTTTGTTTAAATCTGAGTTCATTTTGTTTAAATCTGAATTGCTTTTGCTTGTTGCCATAGCTTTTAAAACTACTGTATATTGTCTTGATAAATAACTCTCCAATCAAAATCATAAAAAAGGGCAATGGTTCTCCAGAATCTACCTTTTATAATAATAATCCCCAAAATGATAACTAATACAAATGATGTCCTGCTTCACAATTTCCAGCAAAAACTATGTTGCTGTATTCAAAAATGAGCAAAGTTCTATGGTCTTATCAACAAAAAATTAAGTAAAGTGGGGAAAAACGCCTCTTCTATTTTTTGCCTTGGATCTAGTAAAAAATAGAAGGGTAATGTATTTTATGACGCGCCCATGTGCCATTACTACATTAACACTAACCAGGCTACAGTAGTTTTCAAACCTGTTGAGATAAACAAAAATATCAGTCTAAAAACAAAAACAACTCAGTATAAAAATTTAATTAAAAATAAGGAATTTATATTAAATTACAATAGATTTGGATCCACTTTGATTTTGCTTTTAGACTGAGTTGTTTTATTTTTAGACTGAGATTTTTTTGTTTATCTCAACAGGTTTGAAAATTACTGCATTTTCTCTCTCTTTATTGAGTACTTTAAACACAAAGGATTCAATTTTTTAAGAAGAATGTCATATAAGAAAAGATAGTGAAGCAATCAACTAAAAATAATTTAAGCATTTAAAGGATGTCCTAATCAAGAGAAAACCTTCACTTAAAAGATGACATAGTAATCTTTATTGGGATCAGAGCTAAAATTTGAAGTTCAACTAATTTTTGTCCATCTTAAGACCCACAGGCTATCTTGTCTGCCTTTTAAAGACTGGCATAAGGACTTTTGATTTTTCTAGCCAAAACAAGGCTATAAATAAGCAATAAGATAACTCAAAAGCAGTCTAACATACTATACAAATAATAGAAAGCTTGAAGACCTTCAGGATTTTTGTTTCTCTTTCTACCAAGGTTTGAGTTGTGTTGCAATAAATTCATTTATACTTATACCTTTTTTATTTATTTTTATATTATTTGATTTTTTGTATTCAGTTACTATGTATAGGAAGCTTATATATTATAGTTAATTTAGCTGCAAAATGCTTCTTTTGAATATATTGACTTTGAAGCAATGTAACCCTTGCTGATAAAAATGACCCTATTTCAAACTTTATAGTTTTAAAAATATGATATTTTTAAGTCTATTTATGTCTTTTAAATATACTATATGTTTTTAAGTATAAAAATTAAATACCTGTATAGATTTATTTTATTTTTTATGCCATAAATTGCAATACAAAATCTATTATTACTTTCAGAATAGAGTATTTTGATATGGAGTATTTCAAGGCTCAGTTTTTAAGATGTCATGCCTTACTCACATAGTTTTTGATGGCAGTATCAAAGCTTAACCAGAAAGTATTGAGGCCAGTAAAAGGGTACAGCACCCTGCCATCTTGAACCAATATAAGAATCCATTGGATTTGTATCATACCTCAGATAACATATCAAGTACTTTAGAAAATTATCAGCACCAATCACTGACTTTATCAAAGTTAATAAAAACAAAACATTTAAGCTCCAAGATGTGATGCCAACTATAATAAGTTAAAAATTCTTGATTTGACACCAACCAATCAAGTGGTTTATAAATGAGAGAATTAAAAAGTGCAAATAATACTAGATTATTATCATAATAGCATTTTTATAATAAACTAAATTGGTTCAGAGGATTGGTTACCAGTCTTATAAAAGAGCTATTAGATGTTTTTCCATAACAGCAATATAAAATCCAGAAAAAGAAATTAATAAAGCATATCAATAATTTAAACACTCACAATACTATCTAGAAGGCCATTTTAATTGGGGATTCTTAAAGACCATAAATTACTCATATACTTTAAGACCTACAATAATGTACTATACAGAATAAACTTACTAATTCAACCACTCAATTTTGACATAAAATGAAAGAGAGGCACATTAGTAGTCACTGTAGATGCTCTCTGAGGGTTGTATCAGCATATAAAATACTCTCTCACAAACCTTGACCCTACTTGGAAACATGGATTCTGAAGAATTTATAACTGTGGAAAAAGACCATAACATCATAAATTCAACACATGGCATCTTCATAAAAAATAATAATTTACATAATTAAAATGATAATTTGTACTAAAAGTTAAAATAAAAAATTGTATATATTTTTTTCTCATAAAAATATACATTATATTAAGACACCATCAGGTGCCAGGCCATATTAGAGCCTATAAGTTATACCAACAAACAAAGAAATATAATGATGGCCCAACCAAGAACAGGGTATCAACAACATAATTTTCAAACATGTTGCAACATCTACAATTAATCTCTCTTGGGAAACTAATTCCCCAAGTAACTCACCAAATGTTTCCCTGACTAATTATTAAGTCAGTGGCACTGTTATCATTCAACCATCTTTTACAGGGATCAAACATTTTGAGTCCTAAGCGGACCACAACTTGGACAAGCCTTGTGACTTAATAGAAACAATTACTTGGATAAGCTCCATGACTACCATGACATACATAAACAGTATGTGGCTTCTCATGATGCTATATATTTCTTATACACATATCAAATAAATTATCTTTCTCTTTTTTAATTTCCCTTTATCTTGTTTTATATACTTTCCAGGAGTATATACTTGACAAATGCACAGTAAAAAAGTGCATAAAAACTAAAGCTTAAGAATCTGCATTTTATCTTTTAGAAGATCACATTCATTTGAGGCTTGGGTATTAAAATTACTAGGCGCATGCAAGCAACTAATGAGGTTCAATTCTTTATAATAGTAGAAATTAAATTTTGAATCAATTGGCATATCTGCTGAGCAGTCAAAAAATTGCACAGCCAAAAAAGATAAACCAGTCTATTAAACTTGCATCTATTTTATTTTTAAAACACCATACTACCTTGTCACAGATGCTGCATCTGAGCTAAAAATTAAGGAACTAAAAACTACAAGAACATCATCACACTCAGTTGTGGTACAGCCCATACCAGAGTCTGACTGGACTCCCACAGGGGAGGCGGGCCAGGCCTGGAAGGCTATGTACACAATAGGCACAATCCTAAACAGATAGTTGACTGCAGTAGCTAGAGGGCGCCAACTCCTAGTATGGGGCACGGTCTGGTTGTCCAGCCCTAATACTGTGATGTAGACAAACCCCCAACTTACTGAAATCCTGAGCAAGAAGCACATTGGGTGTAGGGGGAGTAGTAGGAATCTCCTTCATGCTTGGCAGTTTGGTCACTCTTGGGTGTCCAGAAGAGAGATCCAGGTGATGAGGATGATAGAACTCCAAGTCAAGAACTCTAAACAGTTTAGCTAAAGATATAGGAGCTGAACCAGGTGGGAATAAATAGATGTACTTATACTGTGTAGTGAATTCATGAATAGATGCAAACAAAATAATTATATTAGAGCAAAAATAGATCATTTTAACAAGAAAATAATGGGTCTTGGGCATGTAAATTGTTTATTTCAAGATGTTAACAGTGAGGAGGGCTTTTTTCCTTATTATTTATACTTACTGGTGACTTTGTGGCCTTTTGTGCCACCATAGAACTGATGGCATCAATTTCAGTTAAACTTACAATTTTGACAGTAATTTGCGTACTTGGGCTTGGAGGTGGATGATCATTGGTTGTTATAACAGAAACCTTGCTAGAATTGCAGCATGCCAAGATGACAGAGCTATTTATAGAACCCGCAAATAGTTTGAGCGCCTGATTGCGCAATCAAACAATCACACTCCTGATGTGTCATTTTCTGATAATTAAATGGCCCAAATTCATTAGTAGAATCAACGCCAGAGATTCAAGGCTTGTGTGCCTCTCAAATCTTGGGCCAGTTGTTAATTGAAAGGGGGGTATTTTTGCTCTAGGAGACAAATGGTGAGGGTTTCTAGGGTGTGGGTTGTTTGGCCTCTAAGAAGGCCAGCTGGTTATCCAGGGCATTCTGGGCCCTGACAAGCTGCATCATCATATTACTCAAAGGCAAATGTTTGTTTGTAATGCCTAGATGATAGTCTAATCAAATCATTGAAAAAATAATGAAAGGGGTTCAAAAAACCTGGACAAGTACCTCAAACATGCTCTGTTTATCTCCAAAGTCCAAAGTTTTCAAGGGATAATATAATTATTCTTTGAAATGATATGAGTATAAGCAAGAGATCCAGGAAATAAATAACACTTTGTCATAGATAATTTAAAAATACTCTTGGATAAACACAACAAAAAAGTTGAAAGCAATAAAGCTCAAGGATAAATTGGCCATAGAAAAAAAGTCAAACCACTATAAATTATATCAACAGAAACACATTTTTCCAAGGAAACTACTTTATGGGTTCTGACTACCAATAGAAAAACTGGGGGGATCATAAATAAGTTCTGCAAAAATTACCCCAAAGACAGCAAGATAACCAAATTCATCACAACAATGTCCAGTGATGTCAGCTAAATAAGCTCTAAACAGATGCTGCCAAGAGCTTACCATCATACAATTCTCCTCAAGAAAAGCAACTGCTTTAGAAGAGTTGTGTTTCAATGAACAATCAAATGGATAGATTATCCAATTTGGTATAATATTTGCCAGTTAATTAAAGACAAAAATCAACCCTGATCCTGCAAATAACATATCCTTGGATGTAATTACACGTTAGCACCAGGATCAGCATTATAGTTCTTATTCACACCCTCCTACAATATAAGGCAATTATAATCTAATAAAAATATGTTTCTCTTAGATTTTTTCTTCCCCTAAGCCTCATTTTAAAAAATCTAAATGTTTAAAATAAGAACTTGATATCATTCACATGTTTAGCAATATATTGTTCTATTTGCTGCTGGACTATCTAAAATTCAAAGTTTTCATCGTATAAGTTGTTAATAGATAGAATTAAAGCCACCTAAAGAATTGAACGTGTAATTTAATTTAGGTCAATCCAAGTCAACCCATAATTTATTTTATGATGTTTATTGTAATCTTCCTCATTGTGGCTGAAAAGGAGCATCCCGCTTGAATTCTCCTGCTAAGTTATTAAAAATATACCTTGTTTTGGATGCCTTTTAACTGCTAGGTCAAAGCTAGAAAAAGGCATTTTTATAATAAATTTAACAAAGTTTGATATTTATTCAACAATTTACGAATAATATGGTATTATTTCTCCACAGTAGCTGCTAGCAAATGGTAGCAATATCAGTTTGATTGAAGCTTTCAGAAAAAATCAATGAATTTATATGAGCAAAGCAAATCAGGGCACTAGAGGCTTGAATCCAGGAGATCTGCCGCCAGCAAAGATATCCTTAAAAGCATCCAACCAAGAGGGCTTAGGTAAAGAATCGCGCGACACTAATTGAGAGTTTTTGGGCTCTTCCAAGACTGCAGTTGAAGCAAAAGTCACAATAACAGCAAAGAGTTTTAAATTCATGCTTGAGTTGGCTCCGTCTAGTCTGCTTTAAAGGCAGATGGGCATAAATATCCAAAGTCACATGAAGGGAAAATCCCTAGTTTTAAGTTATTTCCCTATCAGCTTCAAATAATATAAATTCAAGCTTAGTAGCGATAGAGTGGAAATACATAATCCACAGGGATAATCCCATTGGACATGTTTTACATGCAGGTTATAAATAACTTTAGGCTAGGTATTACTTTAGCTTTAAACTTAAAATAAAAACAATATGTATTTAAAACATCGCACGTGGACTGTAAACAACTGGGTCATTATTTTAGAGATTAGGCCATTTTCTAATGCACATGCTGCTCAAGTCGCAGCATAACACAGTTCGATTTTGAAAAAGTAACTAATTACACAATTTATATTTAAAACATTAATAACTCAATGAAAAATTAATATTTTTTCACACTGTAAACTATCAAAATGAAGCTAAGAATCTTATCTTTCTATTGGTGTAAAAATTTTAATATGTATACTATGCTCAATATTAAAGCAAAAGTAATTTAAAAGAGCATAATCCAGATTTTATTATATGATTATATCTAATGATATAAAGTAGATTACTTCAAAGCTAATAAATACTTTTTTTTGAATACACAACAGATGTTTTTTATTTGACGAAATTAAAGATAAGATTGAGAGCTTTATTTTCGCATTTTATTTTATTTAAAAAGCTCAATTCTCTAGGATTTTATGATAGTTTGAAGTTAGGATGTTTTTATCACTGTTTAGATTGATTTTAAGGTTCAAGTGAGCTTCGAACCTCAAATTGAGCATTCATTAAATGGAATTCTTTAATATTTTATCATTTTAAAAATATGCGGAAGAGTTACAATTAACTGAATACATCATTTTAATTGATTTGCATTGATTACAAAGAGGATATGATGTAATAATAATGCTTAGCTGCTTCACATATATCACTTGTGCATGAAAACTGGGTATTTAATTAATTTCTGCAAACATAAATTCAAGTTCAAACTATAATAAAAGCTATCACACCATTTCTTTCAGAATGGTGTCATTTAGCTTGGTATATAAGAGCTAAAGTACCACAAAGCTTCTAATCCAAATAACCCAATTCAAAGACCACATTCTGATCATAACTACTCCATCATTAAGGCACACATCAAAGATCTGACCTAATTACAGATTCAAAATACTACCATGTCCTCAGTTAAATTTACTTCTTCCATGCTACCCTTTTTTTCCTTGGGAGCTTCAACAAAAAGAGAGAGAATTGCAATGTTAAAAAAGGCATTCCTCTTTATTGCTGGTGATGATCTTGATAATTTCATCAAGCACTTCCTTACTCAAACTGAATTTGGGAAAGCTCAGTTCCTGCCAACTATTCAAAATCAAAAAGGCAATGAGTTCATTGAAAACTTAAAGGATCTCATGAAATCTTCTCCCCAAAAACATCTCCCAGCCTTGCGATCTCTGGTTACTTCCAGTTACTCTTTAAAAGAGCTTAATGATATGGGGTTTAATATAACCAAAAGTGAGTTTGAATACTCAAGAAAAATAAATAAAAATAAAAATGTAAGCTTAAACAAAAAAAGCCAAAAAAATAATAACTATTCATTAAAAAAAGAAATAACTAAAAAAATAATTAAAAAATTGCTGGAAAATTCTTTTGAAACAAGCCAGTTTACAAAAAAAGTGCCTGAAAAAATTTATAAAGATATAGAAAAAGAGATGAGTAATTACTCAACTGAAATTAAATACTCTCTACTTAAAACAAAAAAAGAAATATATGAAAATATGAAAATAAAAAATGAAATTTCAGTTTCAATTTCTACTTACTATAAATTAATCCCTAAAAATATAATAAAAAGTAAAAAACAAACTGATATGTGCAATATTTGTAATTTAAAAAATTCACTAGAAAAAAAGAAGGAAGAATGTGAAAGTAAAAACTTACCATTACCAGAATCTATAAACAGTGACTTAAAAGCTATTAATCAGCACCAAGACTTTTATGTTCATCAAAATTGTGAATATAAAAAAGATATTAATGAACTAGATGATGAGTCTTGTGTTGTAGTTATAGATTATAAAGAAAACTTAAAGGTTGGAGGTGGTCCAATTGAGACCAATAATTGTTTTTATTCAAAAAAACCAATCTCATTATTAGGGTTTGCATTAGTTTTTAAAGAAAACAATAAAATTAAATATGAATATCATGATTTTTTGTCTCAAATATTATCACATGATTCTTTATTTTCAGGTGAATGTCTAATAAGTCTTCTTAAATTAGATAGATTTAAAAAAATAAAAAATATAAAAGTATGGACAGATAATGGAAATCATTTTAGATCATATGAATTTTTATATTACTTATTTAAAGAGGCACCTAAATATATTAAGGGTTCCATAAAATATAACCGTTTTGTTGAATGCCATGGAAAAAGCATTGTTGATGGTCACTTTGGTGTAATATCAAAAATTTTAAAGGAAAAAGAAAATGTACTTTATATTAACAACATTAATGATCTAAAAAATATTTGTGAGAAAGAAGAAAGAAGAAAAGAATTATACAATTCATCTTTAACTGGTTCAATTGTTTCCCAAAAAGCATTTTTTTATATTTATGAAAGGAAATTTAGGCCTATAAAAAGAGAGCTTGAAGTTAAAAATCTGCGCATTAATCTTTCATATTTGATGAAAGATGGGAAGTTATATACTTCACCTTTAACATTTGAAAGCTTCTCAGAATATTCTGAGATATTTTATCATTTGAAATCACGTGATGATACCAGAGAAACAAAAATATCAGAAGATGCTAGTAGTGTATTGGGGCAAGTTCATGAAGTAGGGCAGCTTACTAGAGGGTGTATTTTAAATAGAGTTATCAGTCTTTCAAAAACAACAACCTTTTTTTCTGAAACAAACTAAGAATATTTATGATGAGCCAAAGATAGGGTAATAGCATTTATAGCTTTGGGGCTGCTATTACTCTCCCATGCAACTCATCATAAATATTTTTGGTTTGTAGTAGCACTTAAGATATTTTCAGTAGTACTATAAGTTGCAATTTTCAATTATAAAATCAATGAATTATTTTTTAAAAAATCACCCAAGCCCAGGATCAATTAAATATTTGGGATTGATTGTATTTTACTCTTTCTGAATAATTTGAATATGAATAATGTGATTAAGTTATAAAATAACCAATCTGGCGCCTAGGCATAACAAGAAAAATAATGTCCCAACTACATGGAGCTCTAAAAGATTCTTTATAACCCCTGAAGAACTGCTGATCCTTATGTTATACCCGGTGGACTTTCTAGGATATCAGGTATATACAGAAAAGAAAATTTTAAAGTATAAATAACCCAGCTTCAATTAAAAACAATATATAAATCGTATATTTAGAAATCCATATGAAACCCAGTTAAAACTCTCTGCCCACCTTATTCTTAACAACAACTTTTCTGCTTTATTTTTAATCTTATTAAACTTAAATAATCCAAACGTTTTAAAATCAATAACTCTTTTATTTTAAACTATTTTCTTGCATTTTGACTAAAAAGTAAAAAAATTCACTTGTAGTCTTTTTTAAAAGGTATCAAAGTCCAGTATATATGGGTCATTATTTCAGGGATTAGGCCATTTTCTAATACACATGCTGCCCAGGTTGCAGCATAACACAGTTCAATTTTGAAAAGGTAACTAATAAATATTTTATATTTAAAACAGTAATAACTCAATGAAAATTAATATTTTTTACCCTGTAAGCTATCAAAATAAAGCTAATAAGCTCATCTTTCTACTGGTGAAAAAATATTAATATATATATTATAGTTAATATTAAGGAAAAAGTTTCTTAAAAGAGCAGTCTGGATTTTATTATATTATTTTGATAATGATAAAAAGTAGATCACTTTAAAGCTAAATAAACTTATTTTTTACTATAAAGCAGATTTCATTTTATTTAAAAAAATTAAAGATAAGTTCAAGATCATTATTTTCAAATATATTTTACTTAAAAAGCTCAATTTTTTAGGATTTTACAGTGGTTTGAAGTTAGGACGTTTTTATCACTGTTTAGATTAGTTTTAAGGTTCAAGTGAGCTTTGAACCTCAAATTAAGCATTCTTTAAATGAATTTCTTTGATATTTTATCATTTTAAAAACATGCAAAAGAGTCACAGTTAAGTGAATACATCATTTTAATTGATTTGCATTGATTACAAAGAAGATATGATGTAATAATGATGCTTAGCTGCTTCACATGAATCACTTGTGCATAAAAACTAGATATTTAATTAATTATAAAAACATAAATTCAAGTTCAAACTATAGTAAAAGCTATCACACTATTTCTTTCAGAATGATATCATTTAGCTTGGCCTATAAGAACTAAAGTACCACAAAGCTTCTAATCCAAAAGACCCCATTTAACGGCCACACACAGATCAGAACTACTCTATCATTAAGGCACATTTAAGAGATCTGACTTAATTACAGATTCAAAATACTACCATGTCTTCAGTTAAGTTTACTTCTGCCATGCTACCCTTTTTCTCCTTGGGAGCTTCAACAAAAAGAAAAAGAATTGCAATGTTAAAAAAGGCATTCCTTTTTATTGCTGGTGATGATCTTGAAAATTCATCAAGCACTTCCTTACTAAAACTGAATTTGGGAGATATCAGTTCCTTCCAACTATTCAAAATCAAAAAAGGAATGAGTTTATTGAAAACTTAAAGAATCTCTAAAATCTTCTCCCCAAAAGCATCTCCCAGCTTTGCAATCTCTGGTTACTTCCAGCTACTCTTTAAAAGAGCTTATTGATATGGGGTTTAATATAACCAAAAGTGAGTTTGAATACTCAAGAAAAATAAATAAAAATAAAAATGTAAGCTTAAACAAAAAAAGCCAAAAAAATAAGAACTATTCATTAAAAAAGAAATAATCAAAAAAATAATTAAAAAATTGCTGGAAAATTCTTTTGAAATAAGCCAGTTTACAAAAAAAGTGCCTGAAAAAAATGATAAAGATATTGAGAAAAAAGAGTGAATACTCAACTGCAATAAAAATACTCTCTCTTAAAAAAATTAAAGAAATATATGGAAATACAAAAATAAAAAATGAAATTTCAGTTTCAATTTCTACTTACTATAAATCAATACCTAAAAATATAATAAAAAGTAAAAAAGCAAACTGATATGTGCAATATTTGTAATTTAAAGAATTCACTAGAAAAAAAGAAGGAAGAATGTGAAAGTAAAAACTTACCATTACCAGAATCTATAGACAATGACTTAAAGACTATTAATCAGCTCCAAGACTTTTATGTTCATCAAAATAGGGAATATAAAAAAGATATTTATGAATTAGATGATGAGTCTTGTGTTGTAGTTATAGACTATAAAGAAAACTTAAAGGTTGGAAGTGGTCCAATTTAGACCAATAGTTTTTATTCAAAAAACCTATCTCATTATTGAGGTTTACATTAGTTTTTAAAGAAAACAATAAGATTAAATATGAATATCATGTTTTTTTGTCTCAAATATTATCACATGATTCTTTATTTTCACGTGAATGTCTAATAAGTCTTCTTAAATTAGATAGATTTAAATATATATAAGTGTGGACTGATAATGGAAATCATTTTAGATCATATGAATTTTTATATTACTTATTTAAAGAGGCACCTAAATAGATTAAGGGTTCTATAAAATATAATTGTTTTCTTGAATGTCATGGAAAAAGCATTGTTGATGGTCACTTTGGTGTAATATCAAAAATGTTAAAGGAAAAAATGCACTTTTTATTAAAAAAATTAATAATCTTAAAAGTATTTTTGAGCAAGAAAAAAAGAAAAGAATTATATAAATCAGTGCTATCAGGCTCAAATATTTCTCAAAATTCATTCTTTTATATTTATAAAAAAGTTAGGCCTATAAAAAGAGAGCTTGAAGTTAAAATTTGCACATTAATCTTTCATATTTGATGAAAGATGGGAAGTTATATACTTCACCTCTAACATTGGAAAGTTTATTAGAATATTCTGAGATATCTTATCATTTGAAATCATGTGATGATATCAGAGAAACAAAAATATCAGAAGATTCTAGTGATGTATTGGGGCAAGTTCATGAAGTAGGGCAACTTACTAGAGGGTGTATTTTGAATAGAGTTACCAGTCTTTCAAAAATAACATCCTTTTTTCTGAAACAAACTAAGAATATTTATGATGAGCCAAAGATAGGTTAATAGCATTTATAGCTTTGGGGCTGTTATTACTCTCCCTGCAACTCATCATAAATATTTTTGGCTTGTAGTTTGCAGTAGAACTTGAGATATTTTCAGTACAGTAGTTTTAAAAGCTATGGTGACAACCAAAAATACCTCATATTTAAACAAAATCCATCTCTCAGGTTAAAATATACACTGTGTTAACAGGGTTTATTGGCTTTAATGGGCAAAATGAGTTGACACTTCAACAAAGGGCTCACGCGCAAAGCAAAACCATTCAAAATACAATCCAAATACATTGATTCACAAACAAAATGGTGTGAGTTGACTTTCAGTGTACATATGTTTACTATGTGAATTGGTGACAAAATACACCCAAGCAAGGTGTGTCAAAACACAAACCAAAAACAAAACACAATAGCAACTCAATACATAAACAAAATCACTCACACAATGCGTGCAATGGATTGTAATCATTAATGATACCAAGGTATCTAAAATAAGACACAAGATCTGAAACATAAATTTTAAAAATATTGTGTTGGGTGTTTGAATTTGGCAGTAAAATCTAGAAAAATGGGTGGATTTTTTTGAGTATTCTAAAATGGGTGTTGTAAAACCAAAAACAATTAAGAAATAAAAAATCTATAATTGGGATATTAGGTGGGGAAAAATATTAATTGAATATCCATATTCAGGTAAAAGCAAAAATTAAAATTATGGAGTACCTTAATTGAAATTTATTTAAAATTTTATTAAATTTTAAAATGGAAGGAACACAATACCAGAGTACCAATACACCCATTGTGCGCTGTGATTGCAGTTGCCCCCATGGGTCAAAGAATAGAGTTAGTGCAACCCAAGTGCCTACTTAAGGAGAAGACAGGAGAGGAGAGTTCCATAGAGACTCTGCACTGACACAGCCGTTTCAATGAGCACAAGCTGCTAGGGTTTGGAGCATAAATCCTTGGGTCCCAAAGCTGACCTGGAAGCCAACCAAGGTCACCACTACAAAGAAAGTTAGAAACAAGGAGGTAGAACTTACTTTGTATGTGTTTGACGTTGTGTACCAGCAAGAGTTGGTCCTGTCAGCCATGCTGGAGAAGGTGAAGCCTGTACTTGATACTAGCTACAAGGCCTACGTCAGTGATGGCAATCAGGAGGATAACAAGGAGCCCCAGTTCTATCAAACCAATGAGGTACAGCTGGAGTTAAAAAAGGTTTCAGCCTTCTGACCCAAGGTACATATGCCCTGTGTTATGCCCAATGCCAACAAGTCAATCCCCACCGCTAAAAAGCCTGCCCAGAAGCGCATTCCTGACATTAAGTGCTTCATTCTTCTCCGGCTCATGCAGGAATCAGGTGATTACAAGGCGGCTGCAGCCCTTGTTGGAGTGGATCCTAAGTTTTCCAGCAAGACCTTCCAAAAATTCATCAATACTGGTTGTGTCCTTGCTGCAGAGAAATCCTTGTGTGTTTCTACCATGCTCACCAAGGAGCACAAATAGGCAATCTGCCAGTGGATCACCTGGGACTGCTATCTTAAACCGGAAAATATACAGGCTATGGTTAAATCTACTTTTGGGATCAAGGCCTCAATTTCCCTCTATTATCATTTGGTCAAGGGAATGCACTTTTCCTGGAAAAAGCTCAGGGTATCCCCCTACAAAAAAAATAACCCAGCCAATATTGACAACCAGAAAAACTACGCAGAGGCGTACACTGCCCTCAAAGCCAAGGGAACAGTTAAATTTTATTATATTGATGAATCAGCATTTGCCTTGTCAATGTGCAACAAGTATGGCTATGTCCCCAAAGGCTCCAATAACGGGATGGCTTGGCGTGCTGCAGTCCGCGCCACAGCCTACTCAATGGTGGCTCTCCTTGGTCCAAAGGGGGTTGAGCTTTATCAAATGATATTGGGTTCTCACAACAGCCGTACCTTCTTGTCATTCCTCCAATTGGTCCAGGAGCACCTGAGGCGCACAAGCCTGGGCTTCACCAATGTAATTGTGTTGGACAACGTTGGTCTCCACAAGGTGGCTGATATTCTTGAGGAATTCCCAATGATTGACACAAGCATTGCAGTGAGCCCCCAGCAATTGGCCACAGCAAATTTACACCTTCTCTTTCTCCCAGCTTATTTGCCCTTCCTAAATCCCATCAAGGAAGTCTTTGGGTGGCTCAAGCAAGTTGTCAAGCAAGGAACCCCAACTGGAACCAAGGACCTCTTTAATTTGCTGCAGGCTGGGATCCACACCCTCCCAGCCAAGACTGTGGCAAAATTCTTTGGCCAAGCTGATTTGTTCATCCCTGTGTGCCTAGCAAAACAGCCAATCAATTAAAGGCTTAGTGTATCCAATTTTATATTCTCTTATTTACTATTCAAGATTTATTAATTATCATTTTATATTTAGATGTTTCAACGCCTGCAATCACATTCAGAAGTCCATCAATAGATGTAAGTAATTTATTTATTTTATTATATATTTTTTTATTATGCCATCTGAGGTGATCCCAAATGCTCAATACTGGATTACGCAAATATATTTATATCACTTTAGTCAAATAAATATAAAAATAGTTTTAAAAAATTAAACGTAAAATGTACAAGTTAGAATTTATTTTATTAACATATAATTTTATGCTTTTATGAAAAATGTTTCTGCAATATATTTTGCAAAACTGGTTTGCTGAAATAAAAATTATAAAAATTTATTATAATTAAAATACTATAAATTGTAATAAAATTTATTGGAATCATCTTTTTATTGTGTGCGCCTGTAGTGGGTTCTTTGGTATGTATTCACCCCGCAATGGAGGTGGCGCACAACCTCCACCACCACACTGTAAACAGTGGATACACCCTTATTGAAATACTCCCTCCTGCTGGTAAAAGGCAGTAGGATCAGGTGGTAGTGAAGTAGCAGCTTTTCAGGTGGGGCTACAAACCCGTATATCCCAGCCAGGACCAGGACGTCTTGGATTACATGATCAACCAAGTTGTATCCAGGGGGACCTTCTTCCCATTGAGTGCAAGCCGGGCCTTGTCAATTCCCAGAAGGACCCTGTCCAGGTCCTCTACAGACGCACCCATCCTGAAGTAGAATAGGAACCCCAGGTAAACAACCAGATGAAGCCTTTTCAGGGCAAAGGCTTCTGTAAACTCACACAGTTTATTATAGACCATGCTGATCTTCTTGTCATGCCAGGTCTTTGCAAAGATCAGCTCTATGGCTGCAGGGAGCCCCGTCTTGTTGGCACTCTAGGCTAACCCAAAGTTGGCAAGGAGGATCTTGGTCTTCTTTACAGCTGTTGCGTCTGAAACAGCTAATTTGCCCACCGCACACCCAAAGTTCTCCAACAGGTAAGATATGGTGTGCTCTACCAGGAAGCAGAAGCAAGCAGCCACATGAGCCTGGCCCATCTCTGGTACATTCTTGAATGAGAGCGTTGCCAGGACGTCCCAAACAAGCTCAATGGAGTTTACACAGTAAACTCCAGTGAGAGATACCGGGTCCAGGCGGACCAGTTGGGCATCCTTGTAGGCAGTAACTGCCCACTTGGATGCCCCCTAAGCATGCTTAAGTTCTTCCAACGCCTCCTGCAACATTGGAAAGGACCCGTAGATACTGTTCTCCAGCTCCTGCACAACAGGGGGGACAGATACAATTTCTTTGCCACATTAGTGGCATAATTTGCGTAAAAAGTGGCTGGGACAAAAGGGACCAGGACTTGGCGGAGTTTGCTGTCTACAATTTCTAAGAAAAAAGGTAAGTTTTTTGAAAATTTATTAATTTGTTTTTTAGGCTACCTTCTTGTATTTTTTCCTTGCCCGCAGCCTTGCTGGCTTGGCCATTCTTAGCGCAATCAATTGCGCAGGCAATTTGGTATCCTCTGCCCTGACATGTTTGGCAGGTTTAAGATGTTTATACATCTCTGGGTCATCAACCCAGACAGACGGCACAGAAAGATTATATGCCTTAAATTGCAGGCCCTTGACCACAGTTTTTTAAATATTTGGTAAGCGCTCAATGGTCTTCTCTGGGGTGTCTGGCATTTTTGACATTAGTGCCTTTGTGGACACCTTGTCAATTTTGTCCCCAGTGAGGACAGCAGACTTCACTTTGGCTTTGACCTTGCGGTCAATGTCCTTTATTTTGACAATTGCCAATTCAAGATCCTTCAGAAGCTTCTCCAATTCTCTCATTGATTTTTTACTAACCTTTCCATATGTTTTTATAGCTTTTGCCCCAATAAATTAAGTATTATTTTGATACTGTTGCCTCTTTGTTTATTTTTTTTTCCCATCTACTACATTATCCCATCTTTTTACCCATTTTGTATATGTTTTAAGCTTGTCTCAATATGTGTTGTTTGCTTTGTGTTGGCATTGTTTCCTTGATTACCATATAATTTTTGGCGCTTGACATAGACCCTTGTAAAAATATTAACAACAATTTGGTGATCAGCTAAATTTAAATTAGAAAATTATAGTGTTAACTGTTTTTAGATAAAGTTGTTACTGATCCAAATTCAAAACCTTAATGATAAACTTTAAGCCAATCAGGAGCCAAGTGATAAAGTGATTTTTGTGACATAAAGGGTCACTCAATAATTCTTTGATGCATGTGCGCTAATTAATATGATTGGCTGGATGTTTTGCCATTGTATGCCATTGCCGCTGTGGCAAGTTGTTGGTGGACTAGTGCTAACCCAGCAGCTGATTAGGCACTAGTCCACCAACAACTTGCCATAGCAGAAATAGCATACAATAGCAAAAGATCCAGCCAATCATATTAATTAGCGCACATGCATCAAAGAATTATTGAGTGACCCTTTATGTCACAAAAATCAATTTATCATTTGGCTCCTGATTGGCTTAAAGTTTATCATTAAGGTTTTGAATTTGGATCAGTAACAACTTTATCTAAAAACAGTTAACACTATAATTTTCTAATTTAAATTTAGCTGATCACCAAATTATTGTTAATATTTTCACAAGGGTCTATGTTTAAGTGCTAAAAACAACTGTGTTCTGGATCTAGATACACAACATAGTAAATATATGATTTTATAGAAATAAGCTGAGCATAAAGAATGAAACCAACTATAAACAAAGAGAACATGATCAATTGGAATCCAAAAAAAGATAATATAAATAGAAAATGTTTGGTGACAGGTTTATTGGGGCGGGGGAGAGTGATGCCTAGGAGACAGAATAACACAGGAAGAAGTAGAGGCAGTGCTGGCCTGGGGGGTCTGGGATTGGGTGGGTTGGGCTTGCGGGTTAGGGGTGTTGGTGGCGGGGGTGGAGGCAGGAGGATTTTGCGTGATGGCTGCCATATAACGCTTGTTGTATTCCTCATTGGTCATTGGTTGGATGGGCCGGATGGGCTGGTAAGTGGCAGTGGCCCAAGGTGGAAGGTGCTTATCCTTACGTGATTGTTTGCCCATGTTCACATGAAAAACCATTTGCGCAAACAAGTCATCCACTATCTGGTGGCCAAAGAGAAAATTGTGGTCAAGGACCCCAAGATAGAGGTTGTTAAAAGCCTGAGGGCAGCGCTTCTGTAATGTGAATCCTGTGTTGAAGAAGAAAACATCAGCCAGATGGACATCTGCATGGCCAGCAGGGTAGACTGAGGCCTGGTGCCCACGTCCCTGAATGGTCTTGAGGGCAGTGGAGCTACCCTTCATCTGTGGCTCAAGAAAACTCAGTACTTGGAATTTGAGCTATCCCAGGAGTCAAGTAATCCTCCAAGTATGTGGCTGTATGAGTAGCCATTGATGAAATCTGGGTTTTTCTGATTGTAGATAAAACCCTTGGCTGAAACAGCCATAAATGCACCAATGAACGCCCTCTTCTTGACCTTCTTGCTTCCTTTTTGAGTGGCAGCTCTTTCTTGCTTGCCAAAATCATCAAAAGCTATTGATAGCTTGTAATATGAGATGAATATGACATAATCAGTTAGACTAGTCAGGCATTGGACCAGGGTTGATTTGATGGCGGTGTCATACAGGGAATCCTCAGTGCCATCACATTGGTTGCCGGCAAAATTGGTAAGAACCCATATGAAAGCCACCTTTTCATACATCCAGGGCTGCACCATGCACTTGGAGACCCATATGTTATGGTGCGTGAGCTGCTTCTGGACCTGGGTCAAGGGAAGCTTGGGATCCCGCTGGAGGAGGTCAAGCATGATTGGGTATGCCTCAGATATTTATGACTTGGGGGCTTTCTTGGGCTTCTTGGCTGTCCCAATCAGATTCACCCTGTTTATCAGGT
This sequence comes from Entomophthora muscae, assembly GCA_014839935.2. Lineage (NCBI taxonomy): Eukaryota > Fungi > Entomophthoromycota > Entomophthoromycetes > Entomophthorales > Entomophthoraceae > Entomophthora > Entomophthora muscae. Next base: position 21,244 of record QTSX02005737.1, on the reverse strand, counting down.
TGTTGAATTCCCGCATGACATTAGCTTGGCTAAATTGCAACTGGGCGGCAATCTGTTCCCAGGACAGACCCTGTAGATTCAGTGCCACAATTTCCTGAAGAATTTGGGCAGTGATGATTTGTTGCTTGGGGCGCTGGGCTGGGGGAGCTGAAACCTGATTGGCTGTAGGGGGGAAGGTTGACTGGTGGCAGGAAGTTGTTCCAAATCAAGGTTGCCGTCCTGATTGGTTGGTTGGTGGGCAGCTTGTGCGGGGGGGTGTACGGGAGCAGGGGCAGAGCTAGACACTATGTGACTACTGAACAAGTCAAAGCCATACGGGTAAGGGGTCAGGTACAGGTCAGCTTCCTTGTTACCCGCCTCAAAGGCTTGGGTGTAAACAGGTGCCTCCATGTTCTGAGCCTCACCTCCATTGAAGCTGGCTTGGCTGCTTGTGCTGTCAAAGATATTGCTAGTAAAAACCATTGTAAAAAAACCTAGGATAAAATCACCAAAAGTAGAAATTTTAAAATTTAATGATATTTTTTATTGTAACCTCAAGTCCATATTTGGAAGATTCTCAAAACCTTTTCATACAAATCTGAAGCTATGAAAATGGATGAAATGCCTCTGTTCCTAAATTGGATAGCTGTTGATTGGCTGTTAACTGTTATTTTTCTATTTTAGGATGCTCATACTACACATATTGTGTGAGTTCATTTTGTTTTGTGCTTGTGTAATCTTGCTTCTAGATTGCTCAAGTTTTGTTTCACTTTGGTTCTTCTGTTAGTGCCTCATATGAATCCTGATTGGATTATAATATACTCTGGAACATCATCCATCCATTTCACTTGTTGTGTCAGTTCATTTTGTTTGTGGTTTGAACTATACTGCTTGATGTTTGATATAATTTTGTATAATGGGCTAGTGAAATTTTGTTTTTTGTTTGACAGTACATTTATTAACTGAAATTTTATAAATTAATTGAATCCTGAATCTTGCGCAACTTGGATTTTGTTTAAATCTGAGGTATTTTCAGTTGTTGCCATAGCTTTTAAAACTACTGTAATACTATAAATTTCAATTTTCAATTCTAAAATTGATGACTTATTTTTTAAAAAAATCATCTAAGCCCAATATTAATTAAAGTTTTGGGATTGATTGATTTTTAAGCTTTCTGAATAATTTGAATATGAATAATTTTATTAAGTTATAAAATAATCAGTCCAGCGCTTAGGCATAACAAGAAAAAATAATGACCACATGTATTCAGCAACCATAAATTATTTGCAAAAAAAGAAAAAATTAAACTATATAAATTTCAATAAGCAGTTAAAACAATCTTTCTCTCTGCAATCAATACAATCAATTTTCTGATGAATTTTAAATTATTATAAATTAAATAAATCTGCTGTAATTTTCAGTGCACTTAATATTAACAAAGTGTTTTGGCTCAGAGGAAAAAAGAAGATCACTGCCTTAAAACATAGGTGATTCAAATTTTTACCAATATTATGAAATAAAAAGACGTAATGTTTTTATCATGGTCATTGTGGTTCTCAGGAGTTTGGGAGACAGGAGCAACAGCATAAAGCAATAGGCAAATATTGTGAATTCTGCCATTCATCATGTTTTGATTTTGCCTCCAATGGGTTATTTCAAGGACAAATCTCTCTCTCTTGCTTTTGCCCCTCAAAATGAGTCTGTATCCAAACTGAGAAATATAATTGTTTGGTTTCCTAATTCTGCACAACTCACTTGCCCCACTCATGCTTGTGGCAAGTGATCCTACAGTATATGTACTGTTTTGTGGTAAAGCTACACAGTATATATCCCCAATTTTTATACTCAATAAAATTTAAGTTCTATTCACATTTTTGTCTTTGTATCTCCACATACTTTGGCTCTTTAGCCAGTCTAGTAGATATTATTCAATCAGGACCACAAGGTAATTGCATGGCCTCCCCTGCCATTCTAACTGAGACTTAGTACAAATCCAATCCTAAGGTTAGGATTCCCTGTTGTGTGTCTGTGCCACGCCTCAAAACACAACAAAATGGTGCTCACTAAAGGGGCTGTAAGCCCCTTGGTTACCCCTTAACAACTACGTTTTCAGGACCTTTGCCTCCACCTATACAAGAGCTGACTTCATCTGAAATTACTAGCCCTCCTATTGAGGAAGACATTGCAGACCCACCTATCATCCCTACTGTACTGTACCTTGGTAATTGTCCCTGCCTAGTGGCCTACCCTTTGGGTACCTCTGACTCAGAGCAAGTTCTGGCAGTAGCTCTTGGAAAAGCCCGTGAAGGAGCCATCCCTTTCCTTCAATTACAGTTCAGTCAAGCAGAATACTATGAATTGATTGTGGCTCCTCAATTTCAACAGCATCTTCTCTCAGCAGCTGGCTTTGCTGAGCACCTATTATCATCCTTTGTACAAACCACCTTAGCCCACTATCAAATGGTGTTAGGGCTCCATGTTCAGGAGTTTTTGTCCCTACAATCAGCCATTACTCATCACTGGGTCAGTTTGCTGCTTACCAGCAGTGATCCACTCTCTGTTTACCTTGATATCAGACAATAATTGTGACTCTGTCACCTCCCAAGCTGCTTGCTTAATTCCATCAACTATATTTGCCAGTCCATCCCCAAATATATCAGGGAGCGTCTACATGAGTTTCACCAGTTGGAACAGCCCTGGCAATCCTAAGTAAATTCCACCCTGAACACCTATTTCAACAATTTTAAGCAACTTGTGCAGAAGCTTAATGCGTTCAGTGCTTACTCTTTTGAGCAGCTGCAGCAAGTAGCAGAACTTGCTGATAAAGGCCTTTGTGAGCTCAGTGAAAAATTTAATCAATAAAGGGTTGCCACCACTGCTGCCATTGCCAAGCTCCAGACTCAAGTGAATGAGTGGGCTACGTCCAAGCCAGATGTTCCCCCTTCTCCTCCTTCTGATAATCTAGTGGATAGAGAACAGAGACTATGGGATGCCATTTGAGATCTGTGAGTGTCTACCTGCAGTCAAGATTGCCCTACCAAGGCTCCTCAACCAGATCCTCAAGTGCTTGATTTGACAACCCAGTTTACTAAACTACAGCAAGAAGTTTTTATCCTACACAAAATGGTGGTGACTGTTGCTAGTCCAGTTGGAGTTATTGATGAAGATGGCTCCTGCCCTGAACTGTCAAGAGCCCCTCAAATCCAATGTGCTAGAGAGTTGATTGCTCTAGCTAATTAGGTGGACTATTTGAAAAAAGACCACTCCAACCTTGATAAGGATGGTCAAGAAATGAGTAAATTGATTGACTCAGTAAATGACAGATTTGTCCCTTGCCTCTCAGTGAGGCCTTCCCTTAACTCCTGGCTGGCTGAGATTTCCACAGTAGTAACAACACAGGGACAACACCTAGACAAACTGAGCAACAGACCACTTTAGCTAATAATATGGGTGCCCGCACTGCTGAGACCTTAACTACTCTTGAGGAAAGTGTTTGCTAGCTGTGGGCCAGACAGCCCCCCTCTAAATCTGAAGCAGGATTCTCCCTGCACATAAATGTACTCAATAGCAACAATAATGAATCAACTCCAGAAGCACATTTCAAGCCTACCTTTAAGAAAAACTTTGACCCCAAAACCTCAACTATTGTGGCTTTCCTAACTATCTATAAAACTGCCATGAGAAGGACCTTGGATGAGGTTAAGAAGGAACATGTTCTAACCTGTCTGCACCTGACCTGTCAAGAGGTAGTATTACAAGAGCTGCCCACCATTGATTTCTGGGAAGATATGAAGCAGCTTCTGATTGAAAAATTTGGTGATGACCTTAGTCTAAAAGTAAAGAAGGATGCCTTCATGCACATTGCTTTCATACCTAAGGAGACTCTAGCTGAATTTGCTGATAGATTCTATATGGAAGGACTGCAACTGATAACAAGCAGACAATTGACGGCTCATGAAGCTTACATGGCTTGTGCTCAAGCCCTCAAGCTTAATCAGCTTCTGTGTCTCCATTTTAAGGTTCATAAGGCCATGCTTTTATCTATAAAGAGCATAAAGGCGCTGTTGCAGGATATGTACCTTACCTATTCTGGAGAAATTGTGCAGGAGAATTTTGCACCTCTACCTCTGGTTTGTCTTCATGTGACCCACGTATCCTTACCATAAACTTGCAGAATCCTATGTGACGCCAGGGTTGCCTCAACTGTGGACAAATATATCACCATTCCCAAGTCTGCACCAATCCTCAGGTTGAAGGAGCTGATCCCAAAGATCAGGCAGGAAAAGAACAGTCAACCTAGAGGTGGAGACACTCTTGGTTGATAATTCTTCCCTGTCTCCTTTAACCCCCCCATTCATTGCTGACTCTGAGCCTGCTGACACTGAGACTCCTCCCATCCTGCTGCTATTCCACAACATCTCTGATGACTCTGACATGAACAATTCTGATATGGAAGATCCTGATGCCTATGGGTATTCCGTCCTTGCTGTCCCCAAAACTATTGCAGTCCTTTATAAGCTATTTTCTGGGAAAACTACCACAACCGCCAAGCCTCTGCCTGAAGCCAAAGAGGTTGTCTCTTTCCCATACCTCACTCAAGACAAGAGGTCCCCTGTGCTTGTGGAATCATCCAAAGAAGCTGCTTTGGTTACTGACGCTATATTCAAAAATGTTTCAGTCTTGCTTCCTCTACAAACTGTCTATAAGGAGTTCCCAGGCTTGAGATGCATGATCAAAAAATGGAACAATGAGCTAGCAGAAGCCCAGGACATTCTGGATGTCCTCCCTCCCTTTGGTTGTACTACCATGTGTGTTTAGATATCCATCCAAAAGGTGAAAATCAAGGCTGTCTTAGACACAGGGTCTCCTGTTAATGTTGTCTCCTTGAAGCTTGTCAAGAATCTCAAACTTGCCCCTGACCTTACCTATCTTCAGTCATATGGCACAGCTGGACTGTCTATGACTTGCACTATAGGAGCTTATTTTGCTCTGCCCATGTGGTTTGTCAAACCACTCTTGGCCGCGCCTGCCGTTGTCTTAGAGAATGAGAGTTATGACCTCTTAGTTAGTACTTAATTTCTTAGGGAATACAATGAGATCATCAACTTAAAGGACGGCTACCTCTCTATCTTGGGATATGAAGTCCCTCTGATCTTTGAAGAGCCCATTAAAGTTTCTGTAAGTGCCTCAAGACATGTGCCTTGGAATATCCCACTGGTGTTTTCACTTTAAAATACCAAACTCATTCCTCTAACATGAAGTGTCCTTCTATGGCTTGCCCCGCATCAGAAGGGATTCCTCTCTTGGCCACTTCTGCTGTGACCATTCTGCCTGGGTCTCAAACTATCCTATACTCCCAAATATTGTATGAGCTGTCTGAGCGTACATTCCTAGAGTTGTACTCTCCTCCCTTGCTAGGGCGCAAAGAACCCTATCTCTGTCCAGGAATCTTGGATGTCTCTCATAAAGACCCTGTTCAACTGCTGATTGCCAACTTGACTGCCCTCCCCATACATGTATCTAGAGGGCAGGTTGTTGGCTATGGCAAGTTGTTGAATGCTCCTGACATCCTATCATTAAATCCCTTTGGTATGTTCAAGGATTTTAACTTGCCTGAAGACAAGCCCCAAGTCCTATTCTTGTTTACTGTGCAAGATTTCCTGCAACTATCTCCAGTTCAGCAGAAGGAGGTTCTTTATTTTCTAGATCAATTTTAAGACATCTTTGCTAAAGATAGCACTGATTATGATCTAGCCAAAGGCGTTATCCACCAGATTAATACTGGAGATGCTACCTCCTTCTGCGCTAAACCATATTGTCACAGTTGCGTGGAGGAGGATCAGGTGTCTAAAGAGCTCAAACAACTTTTATACGCTGGGCTAATGGGTGCTTCCCAAAGTCCATGGGCCTTCCCCTTGCTCATACTGAAGAAAAAGAATAGATATCATTGCATTATGATGGAATATTGACAACTAAACTGCTTAACCAAAAAAAACTCTTACCCCTTGCCACATATTGAGGATGCTCTCTGCCACCTTGGAGGATCCAAGTTCTTCTCTGCTATGAATCTAGCATCTGGGTACTAGCAAATTGATATTTCTCCTAAGGATCAACAGAAGGCCGCACTCATCACTTCTGAAGGACTGTTTGAGCCTACCTGTATGCCGCAAGGACTCAGCAATGCCTCTGGATACCTTCCAACAAGCCACGGACTCCATCCTCTGTTACTTGAAGCTTTCATGTGTCCTAGTATACCTAGGTGATATAACAGTCAACAGCACTACCTTTACAGATCACCTGGCTCATCTCAAAGAAGTGTATAAAGATTCAAGAAACTGGCCTTAAGTTAAAACCATCTAAGTGTGCCTTCTTCAAGGAACACCTTGAATTTATGGGGCATGAGGTGACTAAGACAGGAATTGCCTCATCACTAAGAAAGTTGAGGCCATTAATAAAATGCTTCCACCCATCAACCTGCAAGAAGTACAAGTCTTTCTGGGCATGATGGGTTACTATAGACAGTTCATCCCTGACTTTGCCAATATGAGCAAACCTTTGGTCCAGCTGTTATGTAATGTCTCTTTTGAATGGACTGCCAGCCAGCAACAGGCCTTTGAGACCCTTAAAAAATACTTAAAGAGGCCCCCATCCTAGTGTATCCTGACTATGATAGAGAATTCATCCTTTACACTGATGCTAGTGACTTAGCTATTGGAGCCATCTTGGCTCAACTAGATGATGAGGGTGTGGACCACCCTGTGGCTTATACTTCTTGTGTCCTAAACAAGCATTATAATAATTACAGTGTCACAGAGAAAGAATGTCTTGCTGTGTTGCATGCTGTCAAACAGTTCTGCCATTATGTTTATGGCACCCATTTCACTGTGGTCACTGACCACGCTTTGCTTAAGTGGTTACAACAACTTAAGGAACCAGAAGGACAACTAGATAGATGGGCTCTCTGCTTGCAAGGTTATAGCTTCACAGTACTACATCATCCAGGGATTCAACAAGAAAACACTGATGAATTATCCACAATGCCCATCCTTGCTTTACACCCTGCTGAGGCTGATCAACTGTATGAAGTTATTGGATATCCTTCCTCTTGGGAAAGCAAGACAGAAGAAGTTTGAATTGCCCTATCCAAGCTGTCTGAGGACACACTCATTTGTGACAATCAGCTCTTCAAGAAAGTACAAGACCAATACCTACCTTATGTACAGCCTAGTCTTTGCCTTTTGCTGGTGCTCTAAGCTTGTAAGGAGACAGGACACAGAGGCATTGCCAAGACTTATGCCTGGCTCCAGAAAAACTACTTCTGGGAAAAACTTTGCCTGCTGATTCCAGATGTCATTGCTAGTTGCCATGATTGTCAGTTCCAATGACCTTGAGCTGCCTCTCACAATTTCAAGCTATTCCCCCCTCAACACACATTTCACACTGTCAGTATTGACGCTGTAGGGCCTCTCCCTTGCTCCCTCTCTGGTTGCTGCTTTATCCTAATTGCTGTTGATCATTTTAGTAAGTGGGTAGAATCTCCCCCTACTAAAGACATCACTGCCAAGACAACCTCCACCTTTTTGCTGCAAGATGTATCCTTCTTCCATGGCTGACCTCAAGTGTTGTTGTCTGAAAATGGGACTAACTTCAACGCCAAGTTGATAACCTATGTTGTTAAAACCTTGGGGTCTCACCAGTCTTTCTCTGCCCCCTATAATCCTTCTACCAATGGGGCAGTTGAGTGTGCAATTTTGACATTGGTTTTCATCATGAGGAAACTCACTTACTCTGACGCTGCAAACTGGGATATATACTTACCTGCTGCTCTCTTTGCCTATTGCCTTAGCAAACATTGTGTCACTGGGTATTCCCCTTTTGCTATGCTGTATGGTTGTGAAGCCACTACCTTATTGCTCTTGGGCCCCCCTACTTTCCTCTGATAAGGCTATGAACTCTGATGAGCATATCAAGGATATAGTCAATCAAATTGTTGATATCCAGGCTTATGTCTACACGTCTTTTTATAAGACTAAGCTGCTTTTTGCAGATCCTGAATGGATTAGACAAAAAGTCCATTTAGGGATTAAGCAATGGAACAATTGCGCGGTTGCGCTATTGCATCCTGATTCTACTCGTGATAAAGACATTTAAAATGCTCCTAAAACAGGTGTTCAATTTGCCTTTCAAACGCGCACAAGGCATGGGCTTCACTTCTGGGATTATAAATAGAACAACAAAGTTATTTATATCTACCTCCTTAAGGAAAGCTGCAAGGAAGCGATTGTTCTCTTGCGCGGGACTTTTAGCTGTACCAATCCACTCTCCTCCATTTGGGAAGTTCTTCTGTCTGTGCTTCTCTGTCTCTGGTGGCAATTCCCCTGCCTCACACTATATAAGTGCAATACTATCTAAATAAATACCAGTTTTGTCTATACATCTTATTATTATTCTGTCCTCCATAGGCTGCCACTATACCATCAACAGGTATAGTATTAGGAATTAAGGTCACTGACTAACTGTTTGTAGAAACTAGCAACCCTTTGCTGCAACTTTTACGACACTGCTAGAGCTCTCCCCTGACAATGCTAGGAGATCCCCTCTGCCTGAGTTCAACATTGGGGACCATGTTCTCTACTATCAACATAGAGTGGGAGGACGTGCTAATAAACTAGACTTGTTGTGGATTGGGCCCTTGGAAGTGACATTCAAACAAGGATCAGAGTATACTGTAAAACTCATCTCTAGTGGTCATATGTTTGCCTGAGTGCATGCCAAGTTCCTCCACAAATACTGCCCCCCCCTAAGACCAATCTAGAGAGGGCAATGTTGTGAATGTTACCATTTACCATGTTTCAATTTTGTCTTCAATGTTTTATTTAAAGGATAAATCTCTCTCTTTTGCTTTTGCCCCTTGAAATGAGTCTGTATCTGAACTGGGAAATACAATTTTTTGGTTTCCTGATTCTGCGCAACTCACTTGCCCCACTCATGCTTGTGGCAAGTGATCCTACTGTCCATGTAATTTTTTGTGGTAAAGCTACACAGTATATGTTCCATTTCACTTCTACCAATAAAATTTAAGTTCTATTCACATTTTTGTATTTGTGTCTCCACATACTTTGCGCCTTTCTAGCCACGTCTAGTAGATATTATTCAATCAGGGCCACAAGGTAATCACATAGCCTTCCCTGTCATTCTAACCAAGACTTAGTACAAATCCTATCCTAAGGTTATGATTCTCTGTTGTGTATCTGTGCGCGCCTCAGGTCACAACACTAGCCACAGATGCATTAATAATATCTTTTTTTCAGAGCAAAATAGTTAAATTAGGCAATAGCTTTTTTATTTTCCAAATAAACAAAAAATATTCAAAATATGATAAGTGGCACAAGCTCAAAACCTTTTCAGGTATTGACCTGTATCACTGTGAGATTGGGCATATTGACCATAAAAAATCAGTCTAATCATTGCACACAGATCTTATCAGTTACATACTGTATTATTTTTGTATATTATATTATTAAGAGTAGCAATTATACACTTTACAATGCTTAATTTACTGTAGTAATATACCAACTATAAAGCTTAAAAATATTAATCTATAATAGTTATCACTGATTGTACACTGTATAATAAATAGGCAATTAATCATGATGTATACTATTTATCTTGATGAATAGTAAATTATCTCAGTTTTATTCTCAGCCTAGAAAGTGCACATTCATACATTGAATTTACACAATGTAAAATAACTCAAAATCCAGATTTTAGAAAAATTGCACGGTATGTAGTGATCAATTCAATATTAAATTAAGTCAGCTACAGATGTTTTCAAAGCTATGGTGCTAAGCAAAAAAACTCAAATGTAAGCAAAAACAACTCAAATTTAAATAAAAACAAATGAGATGTAAACAGAATTGAATCATATTCAAGCAAAGTCAAAAGCTAATTACTTTGTATTAATTAAAAATATGCAGTAGTTTTAAAAGCTATAGCAATAATGTCAAAACTGCAGGCTCAACTGCCAGCAAGGTTCCAACCAAGCAGGTTTGTGACCCGCAATCCAATTATCTGGTCACTCAAAGCCAGACTAGGAAGTCAACTCAAATTACCAAATCTAGCAACATGAACAGATGATGATCCTTTACGGTGGATACCTTGTTTTGGCGCTTGACTCATTATCAGGATCAAGCCACCCCCTTCTTCAATCCAGCCGTGTGACCACCAACCATGTTCCTGTTATCCTTAATTCACATGAACTATATAATCATTATCTCACAATAAAGATTATTATCTATCTTCTAAATATTTTTCCCTGTGTAACTCTGCTAAAACAGCACAGTTACAACATTGGTAGCACAGGTAGGCTCTCCATCCTACCTTATCTTGAAAAATTCTGCCTGTTGCCTGCACACGCCGCAGCCAACAAATCCTTGACAGAATTATGTCTGGCCTCCTGCCTGACTGGACTCTGTACACCCCTGGTACCGCCATACCCAATGTCTTTGTCCTGTACCAGAACACAGTAATCCTGCTACCTGCCTTCAACGCTATGTCTTCACAAGGTTTCTTTCAGGCTCCCTCCTTGATGCCGCAACCATCCAATAAAACCACCATGCCTGCCTACGTAGCTCAAAGACTACAGAGTGCCGCCTTGGAACCTTTTTCTGGGGCCAACAACAACAACGCCACATGAATCCAGTCTGCCCAGAGCAAGCTGGCTCAGATGGAATGCCCACAGCGGTTTTGGATTACAGAAATTTTCATTTGCCTGACCCATGACGCTGGCACCTGGTGCAACAAGTGGCATGAAGAGCACACTAAAAAGAACTGGGATAACTTTAAGCAAGGCTTCCTGGCAAGATTTGTGCTTAAAGATACAGCGCTCATGATCATACACCAAGTGAAGAACCTGACCCAGACAGGCACTGTGAAGGAACTCACCCGCGCCTATAAGAAACTCTGTCTTTGTGCACCATCTGACATGGCCTTTAACACCCCAGCCACACACCTCATGTACTACAACGCTATTAAGTTGCATGTGATGAGGCATGTGAACCTGGATCAGGTGACTAACCTGCAAAGCCTGTACCGTGAAGCAGAGAAGGCAGAGAAAACATCCAACACACTGCATAAGGCACAAACTGGGAAACAAGAAAGTACCAAGGATTCCCATCCAGGTGGGTGCTCCTCTTGACCACCTCCTGGAGGCAGTGGGAACAACGTCAACCACAAACCCACGGGTGTAAATGGACAGGGAAATGGAAACAATGGCCAGTCAAACTGGTCCCATTTCTGTATCACTGCCACGCAAGGTAATCAAGATGAGGGAAAAGCCCAGGGAGAGCACTAAGTGAGCCAATCTCTTCCCACACAACTCCTGACTTGTCCAATGGTGAATACCAACCCAAGGACGTGGACCAATGCCCAATGATCCAGGTACCCTCAGAGGACCTGGTACTATACACCATTGCCAGATATCCCAATAAACTGATGTCCTATCCTTTCTGCTTTTCCAGTTACATAGGCTCAGCACTCCTGGATTTGGGCAAAGACCAAACCCTGGTCAACAGTAGCTTTTTGGATAAGCTCAAGCTGACCACTAATTCTTTGCAGATTAAAAATGTGGTCCTGGCTGACAAACACCACATTGCTGTGACAAAGGAAACTGCCCCCTTCTCTGCCATGCTTGAGAACCTCCACTCCACCATTCAAGGTCCCATCATCAACTTTCCCAAGTTTGACATTGTACTGGGACTAGACTGGTTACAAAAGAACAATCCTCACATAGACTGGGCAACCTCAGTGTTGACCATCAAGCGTGAAGGTGTCAACCACCAGATCTATCCTGACTCCGTGGACCAACTGCTACGCAACCACGTCTTTGTATGTATCACAGAGACCCAGGACAAGAAGAAAGACCTGAAGTCAATTGAATGGGACTTCTTCCAGTACAAGATCATACACTTCAAAGATCACCAGGATACCTCCACGCCACAGGACTGCAACATTGTGGCCCATCATCCAGAAATCTTTAAGGAAGCGCTATCTGGGCTGCCCCCTGAGAAGCATATTCAACACTCCATCCAACTCAAGGGGGCTGTACCCAAGGCGCGCCCCATCTACAGGCTGACCCCAAATGAAGGCAACACCTTACGTGCCTACCTCAAGGAGGCATTAGAAAAAGGACTCATCTGCCCCTCACAGTCTCCCTTTGAGGCTGCCGTATTCTTTGTGGCTAAGAAGGACGGTACCTTACGTCTGATCACAGACTACTGCGCCCTAAACAAAGTTATCATTAAGAATTATTACCCACTGCCACTGATTGAGAACCTCTTCAATGCTTTTGGAGAAGCCACAGTTCTCTCCAAGATCAATCTGACAGCAGGCTACAATCAGATTTGTATTAAAGAGGAAGACATCCGCAAAACAGCCTTCTGCACTAAATACAGCTCCTAAAAGTGTGTGGTGCTCAACTTTTGTGTGATCAATGCTCTTTCTACCTTTGTAACCTTCATGGACAAAGTATTTGCGCCCCACATAGGCAAGCACGCCCTAGTGTATCTAGACAACTTTATTGTCTACAGCCCCTCAGTGAAACAACACCACAAAGACCTAGAGGCAGTCTTTGCTACCTTGGCACAACACAAAATGTTGGCCAAACCCTCCAAGTGCCAGTTCTTCTGTGAGCAACTACCCTTCTTGGGACACATAGTCTCAAAGGACAGCATCAAGCCCAACAGTCAAAAGATACAGGCCATCTGCAAGATGCCACCACCCAAGGACAAGTTGGAACTCCGCACCTTCTTGGGAATGGTGGCCTATGTACAATGCTTCATACCTGACTGTGGCATTTTGACTTCCCCCTTATCTGCCATAACAGGCACCAAGTCCAAGTTTGTGTGGACCCCCCAGTGTGACCTCTGTTTTAGATGCCTCAAGGAGAAGCTCACAATAGCTCTTATCCTAAAATACCCCAAACGTGATAAGGAATACCAAATGGAAACTGAAACCTCAGATGCATCCATTGGGGAGTACTATGAATCAAAAACAATGACAGTGACTTCCTGCCTGTAGCTTATGAATCCCAAAAATTGACAGATGGTGAGTGTCAATAACCTATCCACAACAAAGAACTGTTGGCTATTGTACACTGCCTAGTCAAATAGTGCTGTTACCTGGAACTCCAGGAAGAATTCATAGCATTAACCAATCACAAGTCACTCATCTATTTCAAAACTCAAGCAAATCTGTTGTGCCGCCAAGCCTGGTGGATGGAGCTATTGGAGAGATTTAACATGCTCATCCAGTACAAACCTGGGGCTGAGCTTGCCATGGCAGACACCTTGTCCTGCCTGTATGTCTGTGCTTCAAGAGGAGAGAATGGACTCAACCCAGACTGGCCCCTCTTAGTACTATGAACAAAGGACAAAGGTTTCCCCCCTGGCACAACTGACATAACAAAGGAAACAGTCATCAAAAATGAACACCTCTTTGCTGACATATACAGGACCCTACACAGAAAGATGACTGACGGCACAACCATTCCCTAAATTCCCACGCATCAGCAAGTCAACACTATCCTACGCTATCACAGAGACCTTGGAAATACCAAGAGCCAAAACCTATATGATTTCCTTAAACATAAGGCCTGGTGGCCAACCTTATATTGCAATGGCCAAGAAGTTCTAGACCAATGTGAGTTATGCAAAAAGTTTACCAAAAGCAAAACCCTGCCAAAGTTAGTACTTCCCATCTGCACTCAACTACCTTTCAAAGTATGGGGTCTTGAAATTGTTGGCCCCATGCCAGGAAAACACAATGACAAGAAATACATCATCACTGCCATTGACTTTGCTACAAGATGGCCAGTAGCCCAAGCAGTAAAGGCACACACTAGCAATGATGTACAACAATTTATTGGCAAAGAGATAATCAGCAAGTTTGGAAAGCCAGAACTCCTGATAACCAATGGAGGGAAAGATTTGACTTCTGAAGACACCAATGTGTACTTCACCAAAAATGGGGTTAAACACACTGTGACAACACCATACCACCTACAGGCCAATGGATGCAAAGAGCAGCTTAATGGTAGCCCCATGCAAGCCTTAGCCAAACTCACTGCTGGGAGACCTAAAGACTGATATAAGCAGCTACCAACTGCACTACTTGTGTGTCAAACCCAAGTGAACAGATCCACTGAAAAAAGCCAGTTTGAACTGGTATACAGCACACAGCCAAATATCATTCAAGCATTGATAGGACCTAAACAGGAAATTCCAAGTAAAGTCCCTCCACGCTCAGATCCTCAAGTGATAGAGGCTAGAAGCAAGCAAACAGCAAAGGAGAATGAACATTGAAAAAGACATTTGTCCCCATCTGCAATAGACATGAAGTTGGGGACAAAGTTTGGGTCATGAATGTTGACAAAAGCAAGCTACAACTCAAGAAAGTGGGGCCAGCAATCATTCTAAAGGTAAACAACAATAACACTTACCTCATACAAGGGCTTGGAAAACATAAGCAAGACATGACCCTACACCATGATTGCCTACAACCCTGCAAAGCAAGACAGAAACAACAAGAAACCGCCCTGCCCGCCACAGAACAGCAACTAGTTCAATACAGCGCCCAGGCTCCTGACAACCTCCCTGACAACCTGCCCCCAGAGGAGGCCAACCTTCAGTTGGGGGGTGTCAAAACTACAGGCTTGACCCACCAGCAAGGTTCCAACCAAGCAGGTTTGTGACCCACAATCTGATTATCTGGTCACTTGAAGCCAGACTAGGAAGTCAACTCAAATTACCAAATCCAACAACATGAACAGATGATGATCCTTTACGGTGGATACCTTGTTTTGGCGCTTGACTCATATCAGGATCAAGCCACCCCCTTCTTCTATCCAGCTGTGTGATCACCAATCATGTTCCTGTTATCCTTAATTCACATGAACTATATAATCATTATCTCACAATAAAGATTATTATCTATCTTCTAAATATTTCCCTCTGTATAACTCTGCTAAAACAGGACAGTTACAACAATAAGTAATATTAAATCAGATATAAAAAAAATTAGAAAAATATTAATTTATAATAGATTTTTTTAATCTTTTTACACTTGATTTTTTTTAAAATCCAAAGTATTTTTGCTTATTGCCATAGCTTTTAAAACTACTTTACTTGGGTTCACTTCTGTTTTGTTTTCATCTGAGGTTATTTTTCTTTTATATGAGTTGATTTTGTTTTCATCTGAGTTATTTTTGTTTAAATATAATTTTTTGCTTAGCACCATAGCTTTAAAATCTACTTTATTATGTTACATGTTATCCCTGCTTTTAATTTTTTAATTAGTAAGAAAAATGTGTACCATCCAAATTAGGATCATTGATGGTCCCTAAAAAATTAGAAAATTCTATTCCTGTGTGTATAAAGACAAAGTTTGGACTATTATTAAGTGTTAAACAAATACAGATTAGCAACTTAGTACCACCAGAAGCACGTAAAGATTCATCCAATTAATAACCACCAGTAAGATAGCTCTAGAAGAGCATAAGATATAGCTAGTGCACTATGGACGCCTTGAGAAGATAAGTAGTGTTGCAATTGAACCAATTATAGTTCAGTAGTTAGATTGGGAAAGACAACAGTCCAAATAGAAAGGACACAAATAAAAAATAATATGTTGTTTATTGGAGAATATTGTAATTAATATACCATAGTAAGAAGCCACAAGTTCACCAGGGGGTGGCAGGTTTGACATAAGGTTTGAGCTGGGAATGACTTGAGAAGAGGGATCAGTGTGTTGAATTGACAACACTCTTAATTAGAAGATAGTGCCTGCAATTTGACATTGCACTCAGATTGGTCCATACAGTTTGTCACGTTGTGGGGCAACTCATTGAGTGCCCCTGTGTATTGTGAGATACATTAGTGGATGGGAAAATAATCTCAGTTGCAACAGTAGTAATTCTCATGCCAAGGACAGCCAATAAGAATGTATGTATTCAGCAAGAACAAGAACTATTGTGTGGATAGTCACTAGGAACTGTCTGAAAGAAAAAGAGCAAGGATTGTTACAGTATATATAGATGCAGAAACCCTGAAGCAAAAACAACAAGTTCTTAGTTACCAGGATAGATTGCAGCTGTTGGATACATTGATCTCCAGTTTAATAACCCTAGTTATCTACTTGTTCTATTCTATTGTTCTGTCTGCAATGTCCTTTAAAATAGGACAGGTATAGTACATTGACAAGGCTAACATCTTTCTGTAGCTTTGAACTGCCTAAGTAATATCAAACTTGCTTCATAATTACTCACATAATTACATTAATTGCAAATAAAAATATAGTAATAGCCAAAGTTACTAATAAAAATATTATGTGATCATATTACACTACTATAAACTTCATTTAAATTACCTTACTAATTTCATCTATTTTTAAGGACTAGAATGAATTTAATAACAGAATTTAGAAAATATTTTGGCAAAATTCATATTTTTAAAGGGATTCAATGATAGAAATACCAATTTTAAAAGAGATTTAGTGGTAGTAGATACTCTCAAACCAAATTTTATGCTCTGAAAACAAGGTCATTTTGATACTATTAGGGCATTATTTTGGAGAGTTTTTGAAATTAGATCACTTTTATAAAATCATTTGATACCATAGCATTAATGAAGTGCTCATAGATTAATAAAATCAACTAATTGAGAGGCTAATTAGATCATTTTACTGATTTCATAATGATAATTAGTGTCTTCAAACAAATAAATTAACCATGAATGTTAATTAGTACACCTAAACCTGAAAAATGTAAAATTAATTATAGGTCCAGAATAGGCTTGGCTATGCCAAGTAAACATAATGATTCTTTCAGATTGGCACTTAATTTCTAGTTAGACCCATGTAACACTGGGAACAGGAATAGATATATTTGACATTATTTTAGCAGAAAAAGCATTTTAACTTCAAGTTAAAATGTATATATTCATAATAAATGGGGTAATTCAGAAATATATCTAAGTAAGTTTAAAGGTTTAATAATGGAATTTTCTAGTAAAGTAAAATATAAGTTTCAGAAACTTATGGCTTTTTTCAGTTGCTAATGTATAAGTATTTTTTTGGGTGTTAGTTGAGTGCTTGATGTTTTAATTTTTTTGTTTTAGGTAAAAAACATTGACAAACATTTAATAGAAATAAAAAGTATGAATATTTTTATTTATATAAATACTTTATATCTGGCTTATTATTTCTCTGATAAAAAGGTGATAAATCTTACTTTTGAAGCCCTAAAGTGTGACAGAAATGTTCAGATAGTAATAAGCAGTCTCTGGGTGGTGAGGAATCACCACCCAAATCCACATAGAGTTGATGATTAACCACCAACAAAGCTTCAAATACCAGTTTTTAAAATTTCCAAAAGATACACTAGGGTTAAGCAAAATGATTAGCCCTAACCAAAAGAGCCCAAGATAGATACCCTGGGAGAGGGTCAATAAGTCTTTGACATAAAACTCAGGACACTGAGATGTTATAAATGTCTCAGCTTCAGAAACGGTGGGAAAAACTCCTAAATTTGTGGGCATTGGATTGACATTGGGAAGAGGTGGCAACAAAGTACCAACAGCAGGGCCCATCTTTCTGTAATCATTTGGCTAAGAATAAGATTTTAGGGATTAAGCACAAAAGGTCCACCACAGGATGCATTTCAGAATAAATTTAGACCAGAGGATATTTGATTTTTATTGAGTAAATTTTTTTTGGGAGGACTCAACTCTTAAGAGTTAAAACAGTGAAAATTATTCAATATATATCAAATTTTGATTAAGAAATACCACCTGGATCCTTGGATCCTATCCATTCTGCATTGTCAAGTGTATACTTAGTCCAGTTTGCAAAGAACCCTTGTATGACCAACTTCTGATGACCTTGCCAATAAATAAGATCATAACTGGTGACTCATATTATGTTGATTTATCAACGTTGGCTTACAAGGGGGAGTCAAATACATCTGGTGAACTGGAGCAGCTGTAACCAATTTTCAATTGACTGATTGATTTAAATCCATCAAATCAGTCAATTTTGTTAACGGGTTTCTAACCTTCTGAGCTTTCTTACTTGGGAGGATAATTCTTGACATTATGGAATCTACTGTGATATAAAGTGGTACTTAAATACTATCATGAGTGCATGAGGCTTGCCTTTTATCTAACCATAGACCTCTGATACTTGATCAAGTTATAATAAGCTGATTTATAATGACTTAATTGGCTGCAAAAGGGCTGTTAAGTTTGAAAAAAAGAAACACATCCCCACTTTTAGACCTAGTTTCTTGGTTACACTATTTGGCTATGCCCCAGAGCCATCTAGTTGATATCTAGTATTAAACTACATACATAGATTTTTATTTCTTCTTATCATGAGAGCACTTTCTCTGCAAAAATCTTTTATGCTGTGTGCAGTTTTGATTAAAAGCTGGCCTAGACTATCTGACTTTTCTAGAAAACAAGGTGCACAATATTTCTAACAAATAATGATTGAGAGTTATCAGCAGCCAACAGGTTCAATTTTCTGGAAGACAACTTTTGGGTTAATTACAAGCTGTGATCAGATTTTTGTTGAATAGAGATATTTATCAGTGTGTCAAGGGTCTGGATGTACAAGCATTCTGGCTACCACCAACCTACTTAACATCCAGCCTTCACCTGATTTGGTGCCCTCCAATATACCGTTTGACATACCAAGAATGGTAACCAAGCAATATCACATGACTGTCCAAGTATCCAGTGGCTTGAACCCATCCTGAACATGACTAACCCCTAGGTTCAATCCAACTAAATCTCCGCCACAGTCAAGTCTATATAAGTCTAAAGTATTATCCAATAAAACATACTTCTCTTCTTTCCTAATTCCATATTTGTAGCTTCCCAGAAAAGCGCTCCTTACCAAGTGGTAAATTTATTTTTTATTGATTGACTTTATTTATAATTATTCCAGTAGTATTAAAAGCTATGGTGACAACCAGAAAACCTCAGATTTAAACAAAAACAATTTCAGATTCAAACAAAATCCAACTATCAGGTTAGAATATACACTCTGTTAACAGGGATTTTTGGCGTTAATGGGCAAAATAGGTCAACACAGCAAGAAGTGCTCATATGCAAAGCAAAACTATTCAAAATACAGTCCAAAATACATTGATTCACAAACAAAATGGTGTGAGTATTCTTTTGATGTACATATGCTTACTATGTAAATCAGTGACAAAATACACCCAAGCGCGGTGTGTCAAAACTCAATCCAAAAACAAAATACAATAGCAACTCACTATGTAAACAAAATCACTCAAATGTTGTGTGCAATGGATTGTAATCAAGAATTATACCAAGGTATCTAAAATAAGACACAAGATCTGAAACACAATTTAAAAATATTGTGTTGATG
The DNA here is from genome assembly GCA_014839935.2 of Entomophthora muscae. NCBI lineage: Eukaryota > Fungi > Entomophthoromycota > Entomophthoromycetes > Entomophthorales > Entomophthoraceae > Entomophthora > Entomophthora muscae. The sequence continues at coordinate 1,816 of QTSX02005737.1, read as the reverse complement.
CTTAATTTGACGTAAAATCTGGGGAAATGGGTGGAAATTGTTTTGGGTATTCTAAAATGGGCGTTGTAAAACCAGAAACAACTAATTAAGAAATAAAAAAAATCTTTAATTGGGATATTGGGTGGGAAAAATATTAATTGAATATCCATATTCAGATAAAAGCAAAAATTAAAATTAGGGAGTAACTTAATTGAAATTTATTTAATATTTTATTGAAATCTCAAAATGGAAGGAACACAATAACAGACTACCATTGCACCCATTGTGCACCGCGGTTGCAGTTGCCCCGTGGGTCAAAAACATAGTTAGTGAAACACAAATGCCTACTCAGGAAGGAGACAGGAGAGGAGAGTTTGATAGTGACGCTGCACTGACACAGCTGGTTCAAGGAGCACAAGCTGCTAGAGTGTGGATCATCAACCTTTGGGTCCCCAAGCTGACCCAGAAGCCCACCAAGGTTACCACTACCAAAACCATTAGAAACAAGGAGGTAGAACTTTCTTTGTATGTATTTGACGTTGTGTACCGGCAAGAGCTGGTCCCATCAATCATGCTGGAGAAGGTGAAGCCTGTACTTGACACTAGCTATGAGCCCTACGTCAGTGATGGCAACCAGGAAGAGGACAAGAAACTGAGTTCTAAAGAACTGATGAGGGATAAATGGTTTTAAAGAAGGTTGCAGCCTTCTATACCAAGGTACATATGCCCTGTGTTATGCCCATTATCAACAAGTCAATCCCCTCCTCTAAAAAGCCCACCCAGAAGCGCATCCCAGATATCAAATGCATCATACTGCTCAAGCTAATGTGAGAATCTGGTGATTACAAGGTGGCTGCAGCTCTTGTTGGGGTGGATCCTAAGTACACCTCAAAGACCTTCAACAAGTTCATCAATACTGGCTGAGTCCTTGCCGCGGAGAAATCCTTGCGCATGTCAACCATGCTCACCAAGGAGCATAAATGGGCAATCTGCCAGTGGATAACCTGAGATTGCTCTCTTGAACTGGCAAATATACAGGCCATGGTCAAATCTACTTTTGGGGTTGAGGCCTCAATTTACTTTTGCTATCATTTGGTAAAGGGTATGTGGTTTTCATGGAAAAAAAAACTTGGGGTATCCCCCTACAATAGAAACAGTCCTTCCAACATTAACATCCGTAAAAAATACACAGAGGCGCACACTGCCCCCAAAGCCAGGGGGATGGTCAAATTCTATTACATTGACAAATCAGCATTTGCTTGTCAATGCGCAATGAGTATGAGTATGTCCCCAAAGGCTCAAATGACGGGGTAGCTTGGCGTGCTGCAGTCCGCGCCACAGCCTACTTGATGGTGGCTCTCCTTGGTCCAAAGGGGTTGAGCTCTATCAAATGATTCTAGGCTTCCACAACAGCTGGGTCATTATTTGTTAGATTAATCTGTTTCCTATTAACTGTGCTACTTAAAACATTAAAATTTTGTTTTAATTTTATTATCAATAAATTTAAATAATTACAACAATTTTATCAAAATAAATCTTATTTAATCCTTATAATATAAAAACATATATTTAATTAATCATTTTCTACTTACAGCTAAATTAAACTGTATTAAAAGCTAGTAACAATCTTATTTCATATACCATTATTTCTTGAAAGCTGATTAGTACAAAATGACATCATTCTAAAAAGAGCAACCTAAAAATACAATAAAAACTGATATGATGCTTTTTGTTGGAAATCAAATTGTTGCCTAAAATCTTAGCTTTTTAAAATATTTAATTTAAAATATAATAATTTTTGAATCCCTCTTTTTAAAAAGAGGGCAGATAGCTTTTT